>CM021734.1:11147721-11330799 GCA_011075105.1 Heteronetta atricapilla
ATAGGTATAATATAATATATATATATCTATATATAATAGATATAGGTATAGTATATCTATTATATATAGATATATATATATTTAACACGATTGCAACACTGGGCTTTACAACACCAACTAGCAACTTTGTAAGTGACTTTTCCCACCTAAGAGACGACAGAATTTGTTCTGTAAATTTCTTACTTTTCTTTTTTTTTCTTCACCAAAGCAGGAAGACAATGGGCAGGGAATAAAGCAAAGCATTTACGTTTCATTTGTTAAGATTTAAGTTGCTGCAGAAATAGATCTAATTGTATTAATTTCCAAGGAATAGTAATTTACCCATTAATCTAGAAATGATCCACTTCTAGAAAAGAACATTCATCTTTATATATAAATGCATGGCTATTCACAGCAATGTGGTAATCAATTTTGTAGCAACATGCTAGAGCATATTTAATTGCTTTTTAAAAAGTTAGATGGAATTGCCATACAGAATAATATACTAGAGTGTCCCTGGAATAATTGTAGTCGTCCATGCTGCACTTTATAAAGGAAAATTCTAAAAATTGCTATATCAGTTTCTTGTGGAACATAGAAAAAAATTATTCTTAGTGGCTTCTATGTAACCTTGAATGTCTCTGTAGGTACCAGTTAAGCTATTCTGGATTTACATAGTTAGAACTGTAAACAAGCTTTGTCCAGTATTTTTTTTTCAAAGCATACAGATTCCTAACTTCCACTAAAAATAATATGCAAAGTTGTCTTTAAGACCATGCGCTGTTTCACAGGTAAAAAACAAAGGCTTAACTTTTTCGCATAAGCTCTGTTATCATGGTCCTGACTTAATGTTTCAGATAAAAATCAGTGTAAAAGTCTGATTGCTGGTATGATTTGTACCAGGATTTCATCTAAGAAAGAGACTTGTTGAAAGGTTTCCTGGTTCCACTGGCACTAGGATGCATCAGAGATAAGTTTAAGCAAAACTTTAAATTTTTTAAGTAACAAAACATTTATAAAATAAGAGCTTTCTTGCTTGTTTTTCTTACTTGGAAGTACATTGTGTATGGTGTAAGACTCACCATTATGATGCAAGATTCTATTAAATAAAAATAAATGTTTATGAAATAAACAAAAATAAATGGTTATGAAAATAAAAGACTATTTTATTTAAAAGAAGTATTCTACGTTTCCAGGATTTTCTATATAATACATTCCACTCAAAGGCCATCTTGTACTACAAACCATTGGGCATAAAAACTTTCCTCCTTTTTTTGTTTTGTTTTGAACATTGACTATTCTTCCTTTTCTGTATTTGAGTAAATTGCAATGAATAATTCTAAATAACTGGAACTGAGAGGAATGGAGAATGAATCATAAGGTAATATTCTTACAATGCTTGTATATAGTTTACTGGTATGTTTCATATATACTTTAAAATATATCTTGATGAGAATTGAAAATATTTTGTTTCTTTACTATTTTACAGTTTGAAGACCATGCATTGTTCAGCTTGCTGCTAGGGTAACTTGTGGCCTTGAATATATGCTTTTTTTCTCCACCCTTGAACTTTTTTCTTGGAAGTATATCTACTTGTGTGAATTCTGTTTGTGATGCCATTTTTCCTCAAATGGACTTAGCTGCTAGATGGTGCAGCACAATATAGGAAGAGATGACAACCAGGTATCAGGTATCAACAAGGGCTGATTTCAGTTGGTGTCTCTAGGTACTGATGTAATTCATATTGATAACATGAACAAATCTGACTTTCCCCAAAAAAGTTCCCTGTCCTGCAGTAAAAAATTTGCTTGAAGTTTTGACAGAAGATTCATGGAACCCAAGTTCCACAAATGTCAGTCATGAAAATATCCATATTTGTACCTAATTCTAACAACACTGTTCTTTTTATAGGGTGATGTAAAGAATCTTATAAACCCTGACTGACATGCTGCTTCTCATTTAGAATAACACATATATCACTTGTAAGAAGATTTATTTATAGTTTTCCTTACTGTGAAAATTATGTTCTACCAAAGTTCCTAATAAAATTTATGGTATGTTCTTTAAAGTAAGATTGATCACATGTGAAATTCAATTATACAATCACATACCTACGAATAAGATCTTGTGTTGCTGGTGCACTGAACTTTGAGGTATTCCTTGGTAACAATGTAGTATATATATAATAAATTTTATTGAAATACAATATCTGAAATCCCCTGTCACCTGTTATTCTCATAGATAAAAATTTTCTTGCAGCAGGCATCAAACACAAACTAAATTTCTGTAAAGATAGTTGCATACTATATTAATCATTCTTCAGTAATGTACCTTAATGATCTGTGGCCATCTGAGGATATATTTTTTTTATTTTAGAACATGAGGAGAAATCTTATTGTTGAAGCACAAGAGGAATGATAAAAGCACATGTGTAAGAGAAATCAGGTGTGACTCACTGTACCTCACTATGAATTCTTCCCTAAAATATCACACATCAACAGCAGTACACTTGTGAAACTAAACTTATTTTTGGAGTCCTGAAGAAAGCCTTTTGAAGTTAATGGAGCTATACTTATCAGCTCCAGTGTATCAGGACAACTGAAGTGTTTTTGATCTACTACAGACATGCAATTAGTCTTTTTTTCACTCTCATTTGTTTTCAGCTTCAGGATCTTGATGAATTGAATATGTTTAGGCTACGCCAGCACAGGTAGCAGTAGCATCTAATAAGCTGAAAGTATGAGAGCAGGAACAAGAATTTTCAGAAAGTTCAGGTGAATGTTGTTCATTTTTACTTTTTCAAGGTTTAGAAACATACCTCAGATTGTTGCTGAAACATGTTTGTAGTCTTGTACACAGGTAGTAAAGCTGAAGTGTTCCCACAAAATCAAACAGGCAAGTTATGCGTTGCTGCTCTCTGATGGAAGTGCTTTTCTCTTCAGCAGAGGACACTGTATATCATGCAACAACTTCTTGCTGTGGAATCATCGAGCCATATGTTCTGTACACTAGTGGCATAGTATATGTGTTATTTTTCCAGACAGATAAATGAATAGGTAGACAGGCCTAGAGTATATGGGGGGTTATAATTTAATGTTATCTCAGGGCTAATCTTGCTTTGGTTAACCTGGCTTTATCACTCAGTAACTTTGATGAGAGTTACCTGGATGAATTCTTTAAAGATAAACTTGCTATATCTCAATTTTAAGGTCAGAAACAAATTATGCCTGTGTTACAGGAGAGCAAAAGATGAAGGATTTGTTTAAAAGTCTTTAAAGGAAACAATTGTCCTAAAGCAAATGACAATGTTTAAATGTGGACTGGCATTTTTGTTTGTAAGAGACAGATATTTCACATCATATCCCATCAACAATCTTTACAATCCAATTTTTTCTGGTTCCTTTTCTCAGCCAAGAAAACATCCTTACCATAATTTGAAGGAAAATGTTAGACTTTTGCTCAAGGCAGACTGTTCATTATGAGTTTGCACTGCTAAAGCATATTTCTGTTGTTCTTCTCCCTAAGTAATGGGGTTTCCTTTGTCAGTGAATAAATTATGAAGTGTTTAGTTTATGGTCGGCTGTGAATTGACGCGAATCATTTAGTTGGAGAGAACCATACTGTGGATGGCTTCCTGAATGTTCAGAACAAGCAAAATGTGTCTCTTTTGAGCATTAGAGTGTTCAAGCAAAATGAAATTCTTGAACAGAAATGCTAATACAACAACCTACAAGTGGTTATAACATTGTGCTCTACGTTTTTGGGAGGGTTATCTGATAAATCTTGCATATTTCAGAATTTGTGTTATATTGTTGAAATGTTCTTCATGGTATAAACATGTTCATGTGGAGACAATTTATAAGCCATGCTGTATAGTCTCTAGGGGAATTCAACAGCCAACATTCTGTTCTTCCTAATGATGTCTATATTAATTATTTGATACATCTAATGAATAATCTCCTGTTCTTGAAGAAACTTGTTACCACTGGGACTGAATGTTGGTAGAGTCTGTAGGTAACAGACATAAATTACTGAGAGAAAACAGTGAGAAAGCTAAATCTTGACCCATTTTTGTCTTGATAATAGCTGATCACTTGAAAATGTGTGTGACATAGCTCACCAATAATATACAACCACAGCAAAATGAGTGAGGAATAACTTTTTTATTGGTAACTGTATCCCACTGGTAGTAGGGTTTTAGTAGGAATCCCACAATGTTCACACCTACACACCCAGGCACTGTATAATTCATGCTGCAGATGAAACTGTCATTAAAACTAAATGTAAGAGTTTGAAATTCTTGGAGACTGGAAAGCTATATATATATATATTTCCTTTTAGGGATTCAACATCCAATTTAATACTTTCTAACATGCAGTGTTACTAGAACATACTAGAACACAGTAATTACGTATATGTAATCACAAAAACAGTCCATGGTTTTGCTATTTTTAACAAGTTTCCTTCACTGCTTTAGAAATGCATCTTGTTATAAGGAAACATACAGACTAATGTGATCAAGTCTGGAAACTATAGTCACATTTTCAGTCCTTGCTTTGCTGTTCATATAGCCAAGATGTTGGCAGGAAAGAATTTGCAAGGCATATGCAGCAAAGTGGGAAGATGAAGTTGCGGCTGAGCAGGGTGGTATGACAACTGCCATAGGAGTAAATGATGAAGAAATAGATGCAGAGAGAAACGAACCATATATACGATGAAATTGATTTTTTTTTTGGTTGTTGTTCTTGTTTGTTTGTTTGCTTCTGTTGTTTATGCATGGAGTTTCTTTGGTGGTGGTTGGTTGGTTGAATTTGCTGTTGATTTTTAAGAAACTGCTTAATTCGTAAAATCACAGAATGGCTTGGCTTGGAAGGGAACTTAAAGATCATGTAGTTCCAAAGCCCTGCCTTGTGTAGGGATGCCACTCACTAGATCAGGTTGCTCAGGGCTTTGTCCAACCCGGAACTGAACACCTCCAGGGATAGGACATCCACAACCAGGGCAACCTGTTCCAGTGCCTCACCACTCTCTGAGTGAAGAATTTCCTTCTAATCTAAAGATCAGCATAAATAGATCCTGCTAATTTGGCAAAGAGGTGGAAAACGGGCTATCAGAAGAAATAAAGCTAGATAATAAGACTCTGCCGCTGTATTTTATCTTTTTTTTTTTTTTTTCAAAGAGTTTTCTCCATTTACATGTTTTGTCCTACTGAGTTCAGCATTTAAGAGGAGCCATTGAATCTGACTCAGAACTAGTTACTTGTCCAGTAACAGTGAGTTAGACAGGCCAGCTAAGACTTCTTTGCATGATTTTCCTTTGCCAGATTACCTATGGCAGAGCTGGTAACCTGTAATAGAGACTTAAATCTCTTTTTTCATGATAATTACATGTGGAGCTCTTCAAAAGAACTTTAGGAATGCATACAACACAGTGTGCATCAGAAACTTTGCCACAAAGGATAAAACAAGGGAAATAGTTTTAACTTTTTATTGGGTTATCTTGAATACTGTTAAATAATAAAATACAGGTATGCTTTGAAGGAACAAAAAGTGTGGAGAAAAACCAACCTGCATATCTCTGTTTGTAGCTTTACTATGGAGAAATCTAATCCATGTTTGCTTAGATTTACTGTAAGAAAAGACCTTGAAAATGAGACTATCTTTGTTCCAGTAGTCCTATTTAATCCATACATGACTGGATAGAGATAAGTCTTGTACCTCATTGATTTATAGACTTCCTCCTCTATCCCTGTCACTTTGGAAGAAGAAAGACTTATCCTCTGTGCAGAGAAAGTGTAGCTGGATAATAAGTGCAAACTTGAAAAGTCACGCCAAACTATAGGGCCTCTGACATTTCAGTCAGGAAGATTTTCAGTTTCGTTTCATAAACTGCATCCTATTCCCCCAGATTTTGGGTTGATGATGCTCACTGAACAGTGGTGCTGTCACAATGCTTATTCAAGGTGAGGATGTGACAAATGCCCACTATCTTGTTATAATTAATTTATATAATGTGATATTTGCATTCTTACACCTCACTGCTTTGTATATGCCTCTTGGGCATGGATTTATGTGAGAGAAGTGAAGAACAGTAGTTGTAGAGATTTAATTTTAATGAGATTCCTTGGCCACCACTAGGACTGCTACAAACTGACTTCAGAGAAAAGGATAGGGATATTCCTGCTATTTTCCATTCGCAGCAGCAAAACTGGTTTTATATAGGGGGCTAAGCAAGAAAAATCCTCAGGGCCCTAAGGGGCAGGATGCATGCCAAACCTATCTTCATCCCTGCTGAGCGCAGCAGGGGTGTGTACTTATGAGGAAGCCACACTGCATAATGTGAAGCACCCTCTACCAACTGTTCAGTGGTGAAGCAGAGGTTAGCACAGCAGTTAGGACTTAATTTTTTCCTCTCTGTACTCTGGGCTTTGTCATCAGACACTTGCTGAAAGTTGGATTTTATAAGACATTCAATATAACATCAAACCATTGTGTTGAGAAGTGGGTTTTGTGAGGAACAAAAATCTTCCAACAGATGGAAATCAGGAAAGCTGTCCATTCATCTAAACAATCAATATATCTAATTGATCAATCTAATTTTTATCATTTTTTTTCTTTGTTCAACTTGACAAGTTTACCTGCTGCCCTCAAAATAAGCCTTGCTACTTCAGAAGGGGGCACATTCAGAGACTGTTCTTTATTAGCTACATTCAGTCTCTGTGTTACATCTGCTTAGATTAGCAGTAGTCATACTAACTCCAACATATATTTATTTGTTTAAGAAATGGGAAGTTGTCATTCTAGGAAATTCTTAATAATAAAACCTTGCTGTAATACAAGAATTTTTATTATTATAAGGGGTTTGTCAAGGAATTCAATGTCTGGGATGTAGCTTTGAAAATGGGGAGAATTACATGCAGAAAGTTAGAAAGAATATGAAAAGTCAGCTTTTCCTTACCACTTCCAAACAGTAGCAGAGTAAGCCTAAAGATCTGGGTATCTGTACTCTCAGCTCCTCTTGAACTAGCCTCTAAAGTTTTCTACCTCAAACTTTAACTAAGCTCACCTTTATATCTCTTATTTTTATACATCAATCTATTTTTCTATAATACTTTTGAGTTAAGTGAAAAGTGTGCAGTTGCTCTGGCCTCTGTAGCAATATCAGAGAACAATCCATCTAAGTAAATTTTCTACCTGCCAGAGTCAGTAAAGAAAAATAAATCTCATATTCTTTAGTGAGAAGGATATACTGATGTGTTTTATGTGTTTTATAATGCTGCATTTGTTCTAATATTCCAAGGTTATAGTCTGCAGCATTGGGATATGAATGTGGACAGCAGTGAATCTGTTTTCTTGATTTTGAGGTTCAGTCTTAGGGAATGAAGCTGAAATAGTTTTCTTGTCCAACAAGAACAAGAAAAAACACCGTAGTGCATAGTCCAGTAAATGAGAGCCATTAGAATAATAGATTGTAAATAGAAAAGGTATAAATATCCCAGATGCAAAGAGGAAGTCTGGGTCAAATACGAGATTTTCCTTTTGGTAAAAGACAGTGACTTAAGAAGCTAATGTACGTTAGTTTTAAATTGAAATTACATTATTGTGCAAGTGGGGAGGCAACCTTCATGATATCCTACAAAGACGTTTTGTGCTCATTAAGCTTACTATGTAAAGCAAAGTTTTAGTTATGATGTTAGTTATTTTTACTCGAATAATGTTTTGTAAACATTTAGATTAAGGGTGATTTTCCTCAGATTTAGAACCATG
The DNA here is from genome assembly GCA_011075105.1 of Heteronetta atricapilla. NCBI lineage: Eukaryota > Metazoa > Chordata > Aves > Anseriformes > Anatidae > Heteronetta > Heteronetta atricapilla. Next base: position 11,155,467 of record CM021734.1, read on the forward strand.
ATCCTTTATGAAGAGGAATGAAAAAGTACACAGGAGGATAAAAGTTTTGGTTATAAACTATTTTTAATGGAGTAATATGGGGTATTTAAGGAAAATAATTTAATCTCAAAATCAAATTTTATCAGTCAGAAAGATTAAGACTCCCATTATTGATCAAGATTTTTCTATCAATAAAGCCATTTTTAACTCTCTAAACAAATACAGACTGTATAAGCACAGCGTGTTGCATCCTGGACTTTGCTAGAAAGTACCAAAGAAAATGCTATTCCTGTCTTACTGACAAAGCCGTTCAGGATTGATTAAGAATAGTGCTTCAATTAAGGAACATGCTAAATGTGTAAGTGTGTTTGTCGTAGGAATGACTTCTGTTTATTTTGAGGGAGTTTGTGACACTTTGATCTTGTTTCCCAACTACAGTCTCATTTAGGAAGACTGGGGCAGAAATATTTTCTACAATTTGTCCTCCCAGTCTCAGCGTAGGTCTGTAGTGCAATCTAAAAAACCAGATTGAAATGAGCAGAGTCAGATTAGAATTTGCTAAATTAGCTGGTACTTAGAGCAGTGCAGCCATGGCAACAAGGAGGTTAGCGGACACTAGATTCCTGAACTTAGGTTTTGTGGCCTGCATTGACTTAAATGCTACCATAGCAACATTCCTGTCTGCAGCAAAGCTAGTTTATTTAAAGCCAGCATCAGTATGTCTACATAAACTTCCAGTAAGCCTTTGAATTTCATAATATACACACTCTTAAGGATAGTGGATGCCCAACAGCTGTGAGAAGTGAGTTTGGAGCAGTTTTTTGCAGTTTTTGACAGTGTTTGGTAAATTTAATTTACATGTTTTTCAGGGTAATAAAGGCAACTTCGTTGGCTAGAATAAAGACACATTCTCTTTTTGTTGGTGAATGTTGGTTTTTACTTGGTGAAAAAGACTTTTGGATTACATAGGTTGTATTGAATCTACTGACTCACTTGGTAACGTTGTCCTGTGATGAAGTAAATATAATCTGCAGTTCTGCACTTGTAAACTGATGTTTTTGTAGATAGATCAGAGAATACTTAGGTTAAAAGACAGTTTAAGTTAGAAAACTTGACTCTCTAAGTAAAAATTCTAAGGAGTAGCCCTAGCCTAATGTATGTCCTAGAGGTCATAAACCAACACAATTTCATATGAAACATACCTGGATTTCCTATTGACCAGTGTGCTGCTTAAGATCTTATAACCATTAGAGGGATGAATGGTTTAACTGTCACGTATAATAGTTCTAAATGAAAAATATTAATCACATCTGTTTGGAGGTGATCCTCGTGGTTTCTCAGCAGTTACAGCTCAGAGTGTGTTTAGGATTTCCTTTACCAGAGCTACTTATACATCACAGTAATGTTCTTTATCTTACATTCTCTGCTAATAGGTTCTTTGGGCCATTCAAAGTATTTATCATTCTGAATACCACACAACCTGACACCTTATGCTAAATTTATATTCTACCACATCAGCTGAATTCCAAGTGCTTAAAGGTTGGCTTTCATCATGAGGTCTCTGGGTCAAGAAAGTTTTGATGATCATCATGTTTTGAGTCCTAAGATTTAGAGAAGGAATATTGGCTATTTTCCCTCTTCAGACATGTTGATATGTACTGAATTTGAAATCAGAGTGATTTCTCAGTGAGTGAAAACAGGCACAAGTTAGCAAGGCAAAAGAGTTTTCAATTGTGATACGCTCTAAGTTGAAAAATTAAAATGAAATGTGTACCTGTGTACCTGTCAAATGACAAAGTGTACCTATAAAGAGAAAAAGCTCCCATGCAAGGATACAAAATCATACCTGGAACTGAGCAGCTGGGGTCTTGTTCTTTGTTATGTTATGCTGTAGTGTTACTCTGCAAATTGATTAAATGATATTGAATCCAGCTGATAACTGGCCTTCAGTGTTCCAAAAGAAATGTGGTTCATAAATGCCAGAGAAACTTGCATTTCCTATGAGGACACTGTATTGTATCAGGATAGGGAAAAAGAGGAAAAGGGTGAAGATGTGATTGCTGAGGTAGCCTATTCAAAGATTTTTGGAGAGACAGAACAAAACTGTATGTGTATTTTTTTTTCTCTTCGAAGTGTTTTCTTTCTCTTTGAATTTTTAGGTAGTCACAGAAAGTATCTTCAGTATAAAATACAATTTGCATCGATATTTTTTAGAAGTGCAATTAAAATACAGCAATTGTTATTTTGACAAAGTAAGCAAAAATATTAACTAACTATTATTCTTGATAAAAGTATGAATGACCAGTTAGCAAAGTAAGTAGCATTTTTAAAATGTTATAAAAAGAGTATAAAAATGCTCTTGAATTTAATCAAAAGAAAAATATTAATATGAGACTGTGTTTAAAATGATTATGAATTTTAGAGTAACAGATGGTCCTGGAGGCCTGAGGGGAAAATTAATAATTAAAAACTAAAAAGGACTAATCAGAGTTTTATTTAGGCAAAGGTATTTTGTATGATACAGTTTCAAATGATCATGTGCTACTACATGCCAAAGATACATTTTTGAACACAATCAAACCAGGTGAGAAATGGTTAAGAAAAGTAGCTATGAATATTAAAGGATTCTTCTGGCAGCTCTCCTCTCAGCTGTATGTAAACAATTTGTCTACATGATGGTTATACTGCACAACTTATTATTGCTTTTAGCTCCAGAAGCAACACAAGTGTCCTTGTGTTGCTTTTAACCCTGTTCCTCTGTACTGTGAAGTCTTTTTTTTTTTTTGTACAGAACAGAAGTTTTTGTTTGTACTCTCTTAGAAAAGTTTTTAAAAGCATTAAGTCTACACATCACATATTTGATTTTAAGTGATGACACGATGCCAAGAATTCACAGTTATGCAGAATCTCAGGAAAAAAAAAAAAGACAATGTGTTGTAGGCTACCTCTGTTATTTTGCATAAATCTAGTTTTATAGAAGTTTCCACTTTAGATCAGTATTCAGAAATATCACATCACCCTGTAAATGTGCCTGAATTTCCTCAGGAATTAAGTAGTTATAATCTATATTTTTAAGCATTTTATACTTTTATTGTATTCATTTATTTTCACAGTTTTGTTGATCTGTCATTTTCATGCCAATTTGCAACCTCAAAACACTTCAAAGTTGTTCCCAACAGCATTACACCATTCCCCACTACGCAGATACAGAATCAGGAACTCTGCTATGTGACAGAAATGACAGAAAGTGGATTTGTACACATTTTTAGAAGTAACTCTCCTCTAAAAAGTAGTAAATCTAGAAAATAAAAATTAAGGAAATAAGGTGAAAAATTACTATCTTAGATATAGCAGGTAAGTATCACTGAGTGATGTTCTTAGGGCATCACAAGGTCTTCAGTCCTGGACAAGCAGATTTCTTTACTGTAGTTTACATGTTTAAAAATAAGTTGCTGTCAATTGGAAAGAGTCATCTGTTTCAGCTGTAAGATTTTGACACCTGTCTTTCAGAACAATAGCATTATGGATCTATGAACCTCTTATGCTTAGAGACAGTACAAGGTTGCTGAACTAATTAATCCAAGCATTATTGATTACTTAAAATATAAATTGTTTCCATGACCTATGGGATTTACAAGATGCATGTTGACAGAAGTCAGTAGTTGAGAAATTGTTCAAATTATACACTGAGTTTGCCTTAGGGAGTGCCCAAGGAGGTGTTTGAAACAAGCAAGTTCTCTCTTGGATTTTATGGATAACTTTAACTTGTTGATCAAATCTGTTATTTGCTGGAATTCTCAAATGGTTTGTGCTTTGAAAAGTTGGGTGCTCCAGCAGAAACTTGGTCTGTAAACACCACAGAAACTTACATTTTCAAAAATAATGACATCACTACATTCTGCCAGGATAGGGAACGAGAGGAAATGAGACATGATCATTGGGATAGATTTTTCAAGTATTTTATTACTATTGGTAAATATCGTTACCTTTATGAGTGATGCAACACCAGAAGCAATAGACATTAAAACAGAGTATTATGCAAACTTACAAGTTATGCTTTTTTTCTAGGTAATGTTGATAATATTTGCTTTCTGTGTATTTTTTGTATGACATGAAATATGTAATTAGGACTTGAGCTTGAAATTTTAGAACTTCCATTTAAAAGCTGGATCAAATATTTATTTTTATAATTGTTTGTAATCCATCTGTGCTTAGTGCCTTCCCAGTATTTAATCACCCAAACCATAAGACAGATGTACAAAATCCATGTTACTTTGTCATGCCTTTGCTGCAAACGAGTGCAAAATAACTGTTAAAAATAAGGTTCTGTTTTTGCTAATGAGCCTGCTACTCAGTTTTGTGAGTAACATCCAAGATTAATAATAGGGTTGATAGATATCTGTTATAATTATCACACCATTTTTCCTCTTTTCCTGTATTCTTCTCATGCTGCTTTTTAATGCAGTTCTGCTCAAGTCAAATCAATTTCTCAGTAGGCAAAATGGATGAAGGAGTGATGATTTGCCTTGGATCTACTTACAAATAAACTGGAAAACTCTTTTTTTTTTTCCAATCAGAAATTCATGAAAAGAACAATGACTGAATTTTAAAATGCTTATATTTACAGAGATAAAATATACATTAAGAGGAAAGACTTGAAAGTGCCAATAATACATTAGTGTTATTTTTTATTATTTTATTATTATTATTTTAAAATTATTTTTACCAAGCTCATGCAAGCAGGGCAGGTTTTATCTGTGGCCACAATAGTACTAAAGGGACAGACTAAAATGCACTTTGAGAAGATGAAAAAAATAAGGGGCACATACAGGGAAGATACATGCAGCTCATGAGAAGGCAGAGAGAGCTGCATGCCTGTCTTTGGCTACGTCCTTTGAATGGTATGCAAGTTTTTACAGTGTTGCCAGAAAATGACTTTTATCTTGACTGTAAAATAATCAGATGTTTTGAGATAAGTACATCAGAGGGATAGGAGTAGTGTAACCTTTTTGCTGCAGACACTGTGCCTTACAGTGTGTCATGCTTGCAAAGTCTTTTGCCTCACTAAAATGTGCCTGTTTTCACTCACTGAAAAATGTAAGTTGGCCTGAAAATAGTGGAGGACACTAAAAAGGGCTTTGCCATTGAACAGTGCATGCTACTGTCTAAGGCAGGTCCTTCACTGATTTCCCTTGGCAGTAGTTAGCAGTCTAGTAGCAGGAGATGCAATTGAGGTGTTTGCTTCTTTGCGTTGTCTATACGTTGTAAACCTGCTGATCTGGGAATGCTGTTCCCAAAAGTGTACTGTTATACTTCTAAATATTGAACATTCAGAGCTGGAGCTGCTCCACGCTTTTACTCGGTGGGGTTCTGATGAGTGTGCTGAATTGGTAGGGTTGTTATGGGATATATTGCTTCAATTGAAACCTTGTTTTTTAGAGGCCTGACAAACAGACTTGTCAGCTGATTCCTGACAGCCTGCTCTCCCTTGAGACTATTACTATATTGCCTTCAGTAACTGTGTTCAGTTTCTGGTTAGTATTCAAAGAGTCAAGATGCTCAAACCAGGTACCCCTAATCTACACATAGCAGCAGAAACTGGGAATAAGAATGTGTCATTGAGCCTTAGCTTTCTGACTGGAGAGCTTGTGTTGCCTCCTATCTGATTATATCTAGTCCCTGACTATGAACTATCCAGGAAGTAGAAGAGAAAGATGGAACCCTGAGCTAAAATAAAAGCCACTAAAGGCCAATTATGACTAACTAATTATCAACTTTCAGTAAATTTCCAGCAACCTGTGTAAACATCTGGATAAAGCAATGCAAAGTTTTTGTTGTTGTTGTTTTGTTTTTTCCTAATGTCTTTCTGAATTCTTCAGTAGTCGCCTAATTTTTCTGGACTGAGGTGAGGTAAAGTATTTCACTTTTCATCTATCCCTTTCTATGAGGGAGTGCATTTTTACAACTAGTTCTTGTGGCTTATCCAGATACTCTATAATGAAGAAAAGAATGTCTGCCCAATGCAAGGCATAAAATCACCCCCTGCAGAATTGAATCTGGGCATCTGCTCAAACTTTGCAAACTTGAGCAGCAGCACTCAGCAACCTCTAAACCTCTCCACCTGCTGTTTACTCAAGTCTTAAATTATACTGTGGAGAAACCCAAGGAACATGAAAAGCAAAGGGAAAAAAAAGGTTTATGCTTCATTGGTGCTTAATAAAGAAAAACTCCAGGGAGTGTGCTGTGTTGAGAGCTTGGGGTAGGGATTTTGCCTATTCATTCATTAATTTTGCATCAAGTGTTCATAGCAGGGCATTGTGGATTTTAACTACAGCATAAATTATGAGCTTTGGAGCCTAATTATGGCAAATAAGAAAATATAAAACAAATTTCAGCTGCTGTTAATGTAGTTTGAATGATTGGATCACATTATTGTTGCTTTTAAGGGCACAGCAAAAGCATGCCACTCAGTTCTTCCAGTGAGATAACTGTAATTTCTGTAGGAAGAATTCTACAGGAATAAGATGAGATGGCTGACTTCGTTAGCACTTCAGTTTTTAGGCTGCTTGAGATGGACCTGAAGTGATAATATTGCCTTTTTTTTAAAAATAATAATAATAATAATAATAAAAATTTCCAGGAGTTCAGCAAAGCTTTTTAAACAAATCTTAAAAGGGAAGATCAATCTAAAATATTTTCTGTCATCAGTTTTAGCTTTGTGGAACGTTTGACATTTCTCATATTTCAGTCTCTTAGCTGATATTCAAAATTAATGTGATATCTAACAATATGTCACCAGAATTATGATTCAAATTTGAAATTTTATTCTAATTTGAGTTCTAAATTGAATTTTATAATAAAATCAGTTCTAACTAGGAATAAAAGTGAATCAGGTTCACATAAAGAGTCTTAGTGATCATAGTAAAAACAACAACTTTTGCAATTTTCTTGTAATTCAGCATCTGCACAACTGTTTTCATAATTAAAAATGAAGATTACCTTCTTATAAATGTCAGTGCAATCACTTTTTGTATATACTGAATTTGTCAGAAACAGACATTTATATTTGAGTTATATTTGACCACCAGTGGTAGAATTTCAAAATTACTGAAAGTGTAGATGTCAAGTTTGCAATCAATGAAAACTGTAAGACTAGAGTAAACACTTCAGTAGAGTGGGGAGAGAATGATTTACATAGGTTGGAGTTTTCGTCACTTCTGTGTTTGATTGATAGTGTTCTCAGTATAGCATAGCTTACAAGGCTAAGGATTTTTTAATTTTTTTTTTTTTTTTCCCCTATGCAAAGGAATATGCAATGTGAGAAAATTCTACATGAAGAATCTGAATTAGTAGTAGCAGACGTGGTATTAAATAAGGTGACATTGCCTCAATATCCTTTATTAGTGATTCAGACACAGGAAGAAATGACAGAATTAGAATGTATGAATGTATGAATATATCATGTGATCTAAATACACACCGAGAGAGAGAGAGAGAGCATACCAGGTTCAAATCACGTTGCACTTACTTCAACCAAATTTTTAAAAGCAACAGAGCATTTCAGTATTTTTTCAAAGAGAAGAGCACCCTCAATTTTGAAGGATTCGGTTGGTCATCCTTTCTTCACTGTTACGGGGTTCTGCACAATCTGTGAGTTAATTCATTCTCAGGTTTCTAACTCGCATAGTAAGTGATACACCTTCAAAATGAAGATATGATCAGAAATCACTTCTTTGGTATGAGATGATTGAAAAGGAGAACAGACTTTGTTGGGCCATAGGATTTGTTTCTAAAGGAGATTCTGAAAGAATCTCCAGAGGTCTCTGGAGCAGTATAAGGAGTGGATGAGGAGCACAGACTCCTATTTAGTGGAAAACAAGTGGCCTTATACTGATTGGTTTGCTTTGTCCATGGGCTAATTGGCAGAGAACATAGGCTCCTAAAGCAGACTTTCATTGGAAGAACGTTGGTGATGGAACGTGTTGGGGAAATAGAGACAGAGTTATTGAAATCATGAATTCTATGAGTTCATGTCAAGTATGTGTGTATTGGTCTGCTTGGTCTGTATAAATTACCATCTAAATTGGTGTTGTAAATAAAGTCCTGCACTCATGTGGATTTCTTTCCGTTGATTTAATAATGTATTTTTTCAAAAACACATTTTAAAAAAAATTTTAACAGAGATTTCATGTGAGAGCTCCATGGGACATCCAAAACTAAAAATGGCAGCAAAGACGCTGTACTAAGCTTATTAGTTTGCCTTCCATATTTCTCAAGGAAAAATGTTTCTGACAACCTAGTAAAGTTTATTGCAAATAAATGTATTTAAGAGGTAGCAGCCAGCCATAAAGGTTAATGTCCAAGTTAAATAGTTGCAGAAAAGTACAGCAGCTTAATGGACTGGAAATTGGTTAAAGGGAGGAAAAAAAAAAAAAAGGCAACCTTTAATTCTGGACAAAACATTGTATTATATGTTCAGAGAAAGCCCTGTTTTGGTAAATATCTGTGTGGTTTGCAAATTCAGTTTAGAATTGGTATAAGTGCAAATAAGGCACTGGAAAATGTTGGTATGTTTGGATTTATATTTTTATTCAGAGGATGTTGCAAACATCAGATAAGTACGTTCAGGAGGGAGCTTTCAGAGAAACCACTTTGCAGTTATGAGTCTGGGTACTGTCATGATTCACACAATTCTTGTGGGAACTATTTAGAAATATGCAATTTTGTAACATTTAGGCTTGGAATTGATAAGGAAAAATCCTATTAATTTGAAGAGTCAGAGTAATCCTATTTAATTATATAAGCACTAATCCAATTAGTTTAGAAGTCCTCAAAACATTCCACCAACATTTTCACCAACCACCACGGCATTGCCATCAGAGACCACTAATGCTCTATTTTAGCTTCCCAAGAGTAAGACAATTAATACAGTTATGACAGTGTTCTGAATGTATTTCTTGGTAAAGCCTTAAATGGCTTATTTTAGTTTGCTACTCATTACCATTAGTTTACTACCTGTCCTGACCTGTTCCATCTTCTTAGTCTATGTACTACCATGGGAATAGCTCAGCAAGTTCCAAGACCACCAACACCTTCTTTTGATTCATGAACTTCTCTCCAATCTTAATTTTCCCCAGAAAGGTTTTCATGGAATGTCCTCATTCCCAGTTGTCAGCTCTATTTATCTGTTTTTAGATCTGTCAGTACTGACAGCATGAAAGAATTCAGGAGGATCCTTTAGTTATTGTCAGGTATGATAGTTGCTGGGATGGCTTGCAAAACCAGATACCTCATCTGGCGCTTCCTGCCTTGAAGTTGTCACATGATTCTTGAGCACCTGAGATAAAAGTTTATGATACACTGCTAGGACTTAAGTGTTGAATAATAATTGTGAAATCATGTAGGTCTGAAACTCCCTGGGACTGATTTATGACCAAAAGTCTCTGGGGCAGAAATTGCACCTACACCAAAAAAAGCCAACCAAAAAAGCAGTCTTGAGACAATCATGTGACTGTGTGATACAAGAAGGGCAGAGAGATGGTCTGTCTCTGAACACAGATGCAAACGGATTCCTTGAATTAGAGGAGCTGTTCTAAAGTATTCGCTAGCATATATATGTTGAACAGGCCCCCAAAAAAAGTGAAATTGGTGTCTCAGTACTGATATGAAATGGAAAATTCTGCCACCACAGAATACTATTCCATTTTAAAAAGCAACAACAACAAAACCTACCCACAAACAGAAAAACTCTCATTGGAAACTAATAACTTGTTTGTGACTTTGTTTTGAACTTAGCTTTGCTGTTTTGTTTTGTTTTGGTGAATGGAAGTGGAAACTCCCAATAGATCCCAGAGCCATGCGAGAAATATTTTAATGTTTTAACTGTTACACCTTTAATCTCAGTTGCTTTGATACAGATCGCTTTTAAAGTGTCAGTAATTTAAATAAGTTTGTGGCTGCCCAGTGTCAATTTAATAGGTTTCTTTCCCTTGGAGAGGAGAGCATAATGTAAAGAGCATAATGTAAAGAAAACTTAGAGGGTAACAATTTTAGTTCTTGGCCTGATACATCAGTATACAAATGAAGTTGAGCAGATGTTTACATTAACATTTAATTGAATTTATAACGGGATACCACATGTTACATACATTAGTAATAAGTATTAGCCAAAATAAAAGAAAATATTATGCATGTGCCCTATGTAGCAGCATGACATGTGCAAGAGAAAAGATCCCTCAGCAGCTGAAATTTTTACTATCAATGTGATGAGAGGTGCAAATCAGCTGTGTGGCTGTTGGTACTCTTTTTTCTTGCAATTGATAAGGGGATTGGGCTTGATACAGTTGACTTCAAGGCCTGATTGGGCCCATAAGAGGAGGTTTGAAGCCTTGCCAAAGTGAAGAATAATTACAGTGAGTCTTCAGTGTATTTTGGAACTCTCAGTTCAAAATGAGCCTTTCTACAGATAGGACTGGACCTGAAACTTGTTGAAGTCTAATGGAGATTTTCTACTGGCATCACTAGGTTATGAACAGGGCCTCAGTAAAGAATACTTTCTGTCACTCGAGAGACACAGGCTACTATAGATGACAAAAAGTTCAGAGAGGATCCCATGCTGCTAATAACAATAGGGAGAACTGATTTTTGTGTCCTCTATTAGTGAACTGGGAATAGCTTCCACACCATAAGTTTCCTCTTAGCTCTGTTTTCAGTATTATCTAAAATTCCTGCTTGTATGAAAAAATCCCACGTCTACTGACTATTTTTGATTTAGTAGTGCGCTCATAAATTATCAGATCTCTAAATTATGGTGTTAAGCTTTTCTTGTTCCCTCTGTCTGTCTTGGAATGCTTTCTTTATGCTCAGTATTTTTTTTTTTTTTTTCCTTAAATCAGCTTTAGGCTTAGCATTTATTAGGTCAAGGTAACTGATATATCCGATATCTCAAGGCTTATCCAAGATCATTCCAAGTCCAGCATCCCCAGATTTTCCACTTCTGTATTGTAGGTTATTGTGCTCTGTTTTGAAAATAGGACTGTTTTCAAATAAGATGCTGAATGAGTGTAACCAAATCCTAATGTCAGTCCATGAAATACGATTATAAATAAAAATGTCAGAACCCACACCTTCCCGTCTATATTTATTAACGTTCTGAATGGTCAGATTGCTCTCAGAATGGTATCTGTCTTGTTATTTAAAGTAGAAAAATTTATCATATCAGTAAAAGCAGTGTTCTTATTTTAGCTAGTATACTCATTTACTTTTATTATCATGTCCATTTCTGTTAGCTGTCAATATATTTCCTTTTCTTTGTCATTTCTGAAGATGGAAAATGAATGTTAGTGATCCAGCTAGTATGAAGGAAGCTGGTAATAAGAAAATTATTAGAATTATTGGGCTCTCCACAACACCCTGAAGACCCATTTGGTAGAATTATAGCTGTTTATGCAGAAACTCTCAGTAGGACTTCACCCTTCTGTCAGTTGAGTATTATCTACCTACAGGAAAGCATAAATACCTATCATATTGGTAGAAAACCTTAAAAAGAAATTATATTCAGAAATAAGTAGGGTTATGGTGTTTGATGATGGAGGAAATTCTGAAAACTGTGAATTGTCCTTTTATCTCAGTGAATAGTTAAATCTCATATTTCAATATCACATGCTGAGCACCAAAGCTCTAACTCAAGCATGCTAGAAAAATGAAAATTCTCTTCCCACCATATTTATGTGTTTTAGTTGCTTGATTTTCTTTCTGTATTTTGTTGAGTTACCTTTATGGCAGAACAACCAAATTCCTGAGTTTAGAGTTTGCCCAAACTATGAATTAACAAGATACATTAATTGCAATAAATGTAATTAATTCACTACCAGCAAATTTAGCTAACGCAATGTTGAAAACTAGATATGCCCTATAGTATCTCATGGATACTATGATTACTGATGTGTGCATGGCTGTGTTCAGTTTCACAACAATTTTGGGGGTCTGGGAAACTTAAGCATGCAATAAATATTCTACAATCTGTCATATATCTTTGCTGTTATGAAGAATAGTATCCCATAAAGTAGAATCTCATGTCAAATACTTTGTGTCGTGTCTAATATGTTTGATGAAAAGACATTCTGAAAATATCCTTTTCTGTTTATTATATACCATGCTATTTCCAATGCAGATCTCATACAAGGTAATAGTAGAAGACTGCTTTTTTGAACTTTTTTTCCTCTTTTTTTTTTTTTTTAATGATTCCTCTAAAATGCTTGTAAGCAATCAACCAACTACTAAGGAGAACGTCAGAAGATAAATAACAGTTGAGATTACTTTTTATAATGTTAAATTGATACACCTATATAAGAGCTACATATATTTATTTGTTAGTCATCCAGTCTTCTGTTTGGAAATGGTTCATCATGTACTTTTTTTGTGACCATGGTAATATCCTTGTATTTTTTAACATGTTACTGATTTTACCTAGTGGAACAAGATCTGGTTTACTGAAAACAGTACTTGTTCAAAAAAAAAAAAAAAAAAAAAAAAAAAAAAGTATGCATTACTCTGATCTGAAGTCATTCTGTGACTTCAGCTGGAAGAGACAGAAATATTCCCTAACTTTGCAATAAGCTCTGATGTAAGAAGCTATTAAGCTTAATGGAACTTCTTGTGCTCAAAGCTGAATATATCGCAGTGTATGTTTTGGGGCAGGAGGTCATGAGTTGGACTCCAGGATGCTCTATTTATGTTATGTTAAGTTATCTTCTATCCTGGAAAAATGCTTTCTATTAAGAAATTGCTAGAATTAATGTGCTGTAGTTAGTGCTGCCTTTGGAAAAGCAACTTTTGGGTTGAAATTTCTTCACAGAAGTGTTAGCATTTTTTGTTGTTGTTATTAACAACAACAAAAAACCAAAGAAAGAGTACAGCAGGAATTTGTGTCTTCGTTTTAATTTCATAATATATATTTGATATATCATTATTTATTTTCTTTTATATTTTATTTTTTCAATAAACCCTCTACTTGCTATAAAATGGTTTCTCAAATAATTGAATATAGTATTTATGGTTTTATATGGATTTAATAAACACAAAATTCTGTGTAACTGGAAGGTTTTACGAAATAAAAATGAGTATTTATCTGTCATTTCTTCCATTGTAAGCTGTATAGAATCAACACTATTTTTTTTTTCTTTGCCACTGATGTAATGATTTTTCTCTGTTTCTTATTATTTTTGTTACCCATATATAATGTTTTGCAGTCCATGAATATAGCTATGTCAGCAAGGTCTTTAGAGGCATTACTTGGCCACGTACTGAAGTTGTTGGGGTATTGGCTTTTTTTTTTTTTTTTTTTAATTATTATTTTTTCAAAGGGCCTTTCTGTCTTCACACTGTGAGTGTGAGTTTTCGTTTGGCTTGTCATTGTTCAAATTTGCTGACCATGAGCAACAGGGAATATTTTTACACACTCTGCTGGAGCGTGATTTGAGGGTGTAGGGATATTTTACTTCTCTTAGTAGAGATGCCTCGTGCTTTTCACTTAATGCTGTTGGAATTTGTATGGCCTAAGTTGCTTGTCCTGATTCAACGCAAGTGTAAGCACATTTAAAAGTCTTGCTAATTGTTTTACTGTGTACACATTTCTAGCAAAGCTCCTTTTGTGTTGATGAGAGTTTTGTGCTAGAATAAGCATTAAAAACTTTCTTTGTTATGATACGGTCAAAATACACACACAGTAAAATTTCTTTTTGGAGAAGAAATTCATTAACTTCCATCCGTGTCCTATGATTCCCTACTTAAGTGCTAGTGAATGTGATAAATGTATTTGATTACCTGTTTGAAATAACTTGTCTCCATATCCATTTGAATATTATTTTTTCATAAGAGATCCTGGAAGTGCACATTAATGGGAAGAGCTGCTGTGTAAATACTCAATAGGCATATAATACTTGTTCAGGCAAATGGTGTAACATTACCAGTATAATTGCTGAAAAGACTGTACAAAAATGGAATAACTTAATGGGAAGCTATATAATACCATAATAACTAACCTCTTATGGTAAATATAATATTTTATAACAGCTTATTGATGGGGAAGTTTGTAAATTTTACAAGATGAAGTAATATTTTGAGTGATTCTGTTTGTTGAACAGACTTGAATATTTAAAGTTTCCGTCAGTAGCTTAAGTGGATTTGATTTAGTACTACTGAAATCCCTAGATGACACTGTGAATATTATCCAGGATGCAGAGGTTAACACTAGGTAACTTGAAATATCTCGACTGATTTTTTTGGTCCTTGGACTTGGTGGAACAAGGGTCAAGAAGAGGGATTAGGTTATTAGCATTCTGAATCTTTAAAGTGTAAGATGGTTGCCAGAAAGTAATATTTAGATACTCTTATATGGCCTTCACAATAGTTTTAGCTACACAAAATAAAGAGACAAAATTGATGGTAGTTTTAAAGACTTCAGATGTGACTGGGTCACATCACCGTATTCTGAGAAAATGAGAGAAGATTATTTTAAAAGTTTAAAAGTTAAAAGTTTGAAAGTGTGTTTGTTGTTGTTGGTTTGTTTGTTTTTAGTTTTAGTTTTGAAATAACACATAACTAGATGATATTTTAAGATAAAATGTAGTGTTCCCTAAAAGGGAGATTGGTTTATGCAGCCTGGATTCTATGTGAGGGGGTGACATGATAACTATAACACAGGAACTACAAGAAACAAATAAAAGCTTAAACTGAGCTTAATGCATATGGAGAGTACTGCTGGGAAGATGAGGTGTAGCAATTTCCACCTTGTGTTTATTTTCTTTTGAATACCTTACTGAAGGAGAGAATGGTAGGTAAAATTTTATGCACATTTTGTGCCTGTTATCAACTCTTTTTCCTGTCTTGATGTTTTTAAGGGCTTTCTAAAATCATAGAGGTACTGAAATGCTGTTAAGCATATAATATGCATGCAGTGTATATGCTCAGGGTACAGAAACAAGTGTGATATTCATAAAGACAAAATCTAGGGCCAAATGCTGTTTGTGGTAACATCATTTGAAGTTTTGTCATTGAATTCTATGTGTTGAAGATCTCTGAGAAAATATTTGTCTCCCCCAGCGTTCAGTTGCTAAGCTCTCTCTTTTTGCTTAGATACAAGTGGGAATAGATGGGAATAGCTGCTACTTTATATAAAAAAAGTGTCACACAACTCTTTAACCCAAAAACATTGTATTCCAGCATTCTGTCCAAACTTTTTTAAAAATAATAGAGCTGCTGATTTACTTGTCATCCTGTGATATACTGCAAAGAAACAAAGTGAACAGCTGCAGAGTTTTCATTCAACAAAACAGAAATTTTAAAAATAGAAGTGAAGGGAATACATTAATAAGCTATGTAGAACTGAAAAGACAATGAAGGTGCAACACAGCTAAACTTATTTATTCAATTAATAACAATCTGTATATAAAGCATTCTTAGAACTAGATAAATGGGCAATACTTCATGGACTTTCAGTCACATCTGGAAAGATTATACTATGTAATGAGATACCTTCATTAATTTTCTGGTTTGTGGTCTTACACCAAACAACTGTTTGCTTAATAATGATACATACATGCAAGCGATGTAATAATATTGCTCATGTTTTCCTAGAGATTAAGTAGTTCAGTTCCATGATTGTGGCTGCTATTTATATCATTGGAATTAGAATTTAGGTATGAGATCTGATGGCTGGAAAGAATACTTCTGTTTTTCCAGCAGAAGAACAGCAGGAAAAATTATATTGCCTACATTTTTCAATACTGCACTACTAGACACTGTGTAGTTTATCCAAGTGTATTATTTTTAATTAAAAAAGATAAATCATCATCATTATATACTATAATTTTGCTATATAATTTAGCTTGATCTTTTCAAGCGAAATTGATAAAATGATTGCTACTACTACTAACTGAAGGCTGAAAATGATAAGCAGTGTCAGAGAACAAAACAAGTTACAGAGCATCAGGGAGAATAACGAGACAGGAAAGAGTTCTGAAGTTTGTGTTAGAAAGAAGAGTTCCCAGATGTAGAAGGGAACTGAAATAGAGATAGTCCATGTATGTTAAACTTAAAGCAATTCAGGAGAATTTAGAAAATACACAGAACTGTTGAATCAGTAAAAGCAATTTGTTACTGTTCATTTTATTGATTCATTCTGAAGCTTTTTCTTTCTGCTGATATTTTGGTTTGAGGTAATTACTCTTTACCCTCTGTAAGGAAAGGCACTGTGAAGTTCTAGGAACTCCTTCCTTTTTGTGGTGATGTAGATGGCTTGACCAGCCACCAAGTGCACAGCAGCTGACAGTTCTTTCCTGTAATCTTGCCAAATGTAGAGTCCTGGCTGAAGAAGAAAAGGGAGCATTGCTCCTAGAATTCTCAGGTTTTTCCTTCTTAGCAGTGAGAGAAATAAATAAATAAATAAATAAATAAATAAAAACAAACAAAAACAAAAATAAACAAACAACAAAACAAACTTGAAAGGTCCGAAAAAACAGATCTGAGCTTCATAGCCATGTGGAAAAATGAGATGAGGGACAACACACTTATGACCTGGCTAAGCAGTTGGGCAAATTTACCTGGACTGGACTGCTTCAGATACCATTGACAGCTAATTGACTGTCTAAGATGTATAAGGTGTAGATGGCTATGTTACACTGCAGCATGTGAGTTTTAGCATGTGATATTACATAGGTGAATAAGAAAACAAACCTTCCGTTTTAAATGTAACAATAGGATGCTTCTGGAACATGTTATAGAAAGAAACCTAGGAGTGGACTCAATGAAAAGAGAATGAGAAACAAATTACTGCAGCAATTGATTTCCTTGTCTGGTGAATAGAAATGTCAAAAAAAAGAACAACAGCAACAACTGCAACAAAAAATAGACTACAAGGGAGCAAATTGTAGAGTCCCTTGAGACCTCAAAATTGGCACATCAGTCACTGATGTGAAAGAGACAGGTTTGCTTGTAGGATTGATGCCATGTTCCTATTCCATCTGAGCTCTGACTGCAAAAGCAGCTGTGTTCCTTTGCTCAGGAGACTTCCCTGAATTGGTCTTTCCCCTGAAAAAAAGCTGCCAAAGTTGATTATGTCAAAGAAATTACACACTTATTTTTAACGTAAGTTAGAAGCACGATTGCCCTACATGATATGCACATAATGATTCCTCCAAACATTTAGTGAGGTTAGTTTAACTACAGGATGAATTAAAAGGCAGTCTGACTAATTTTGATTTTTCAAGTCTGACTGTTGGTACAGTGTTTGGCTAGATCAATTGCTTGAGTGAATTTTACTGTGAAGTATTACTTTTTTGTCCCACTTGTCTGTTGCTTTTAAAGCAAATTTAAATGCTTTCTTTTTATTATAAAATGCTGATCTTCTGTTTTATTAGATTCATTAACCTACCATGTTTAGTAATAAAGCAATAAAAGAATTAATCTGTTGCTTGCAGTGTTGAAGCGGTGATTTTTGAGAAGGCTCAAAACTTGAACCAAATTGCCATTTGCTGTCTACGGTTTTCACATCTACATGTGCTGTGTGATTCCACAGTGCACTCCATATATTACCTAGGTATGTCAGATATCCATCCCGTTCACTATAAAGTCAATCTGTATTGGTACAGAAGGTTCAGCGTGAGACTTCTTGAACTTACTACCATATATTAAATCCATACATTTAAGTAAAAGGGTCTAAATCCCCTGTTGGCATAGGGTTCAATATGAAAAGTAAAAGAGCAGATGCTGAGAAATCTTGTATAACTATGTATTATCTGTTACATGAGGAGAGTGGCCTGGCATAAGGGTCAATGTATGTCTTCATTTAAATTAGATTGTTTTAGGGCTCATTCTATTTATAGTGGTACTAAAGCACAGGATAGCAACAATGGAGAATTCCATAGAGTCATGTGCAATATAAATCTTTTACATGTTTTTCTTCTTGGCACTTCAGTCCATTCTGTCACACCAGTGCTGTCCCCTAGGTTAGATGTGCTGTGAGAATAGAAAATAGCTATTCCTGTTATTGAAATGCTACACATTTTAATTACTAGGGAAAGTGTGATAGCATTTTTTTTTTTCCACATTGGTGAAATGTGTCTAGATGGAGTTTCTAGTGTAAATAGTTTTAGTAACTGTGAGAAATTCTAAGTTATCAATGCACTTGCATCTCAAAAGTGATTCATGTTCTAATAATGCTTTACTACACTCACATATTTAAAATACCTGTGGTTTATTTTTTATTTTTGTTATGTATGTATGGTTCTCAGAATGATGATGATGTGGACTTTTTCCTTAAGTCTAAAATTACAGCTGGTGAGCAAGATCGCAGAATCATAGAATGATTTGGGTTGGAAGGGACCTTAAAGACCATCTAATTCCACCTGCCCCAGCCATAGACTGGGACACCTTCCACTAGGCCAGGTTTCTCAAAGATAGATTTTTAGTTGCTCAAGAGAGATTTTTAATGTCTGTTATAAAACACGTAATGAATCTATACTGCTACTAAATACAAAATAAATTGCATGTCTTTTAAAAATAGTTGAATGCTTCATTATGCACAACACAGAATTCTCTTGATTATCCTTTTCTGATAGCTGGTTGATCCTCAATAAATACCTTTTCTTATAATAAATTGAATAATCATATATTTAGAAATTTAATTTCTTTAGTTGGAGGGAAGAATTGTTAGACTTCACTATACAGTAGTCTAAGAATTAAAAAGAAATCTAGTTGTGCCTGTTTTTTTTTTTTCTGACTTGACACTTATTAGCCTCTGTGTAGATATACAAATAGTCTAGAATTATTATTATTTTTTTGCTTTAAAAATAAGTCTTTTCAGCTGAACAATAGTTCTGATTAGTTTCTTTCCCATGTGTAAAAACAAAACCAGAGACAGGCTAGGATGATGGATTAGGTTATAGTCTTCTTATCTGCAAAGGAAGGATTCTATACATCCCTCAGAGAATACTGTTTTACAGTATCTGTTGTCCCAGGTTGACTATTGGGCTTTGGGGATCCAATAACAAGAATAAAATGATATTCAGTGTCTGCAGATTTCTAAACACAAAGCCCTGTCCAGCAGTGAAAGCAAGCTCAAAGAGCTGGCCCATCGCTATGCCCAGCAGAGGGTCTGATTGCACACGATCTGCTTCTTACTGCTGTTCTTCCCTGCTTTGCAGCAGTGTGACATAGCGTGTGTTTGATAACTTACGTGACTGAGCGTGGAGGAAGAATTGTAGCTTCTTAGAGTTACATTACCTGAAGAGAATAATCCCAAGCGTCACTAACACTGCTGCTGGGGCATTACCACTAAGTGTTCTATTGAAGCTGAGAAATGATGCTTCAGAGTAGGCCATATGCATAAAGTGAAGCAACCATGTACGCAGCTGATTGCAAACTGGGGATATGAGAAAAATAGTCCAATGGCCATGACATATTTCCTCCCTTGTGTCCTTGCTGTGGACAGAAGGGTAGGAAAGGCTGTGACTAAACCAGTTAAAGTTCATTTCCCTGAAGTGCAACACATGTAGGAGAGTCTTGTGTTATGTTAGCTTGTTTGGCTTCATCTGCACAATTCATTTTCCATTTGAGGTCATCTAGCTTCCAGAAACCCTGATCACTTTTGGACTGGGAACTTTCTGGAATTCATGGTAATTAGTTGGATTTCAGCTGAACGTCATAGTTCAGCTCACTGAATTTATTGAGTCGTCTGGTAACTATTTTTACAAGAGTTTCTTTTTCTTCCAAAGAGAAAAACTGTTGGTCTCATTTGATCAGAACACTCAAGCTGGTGAAAATTGCTGGATTCACTACTGTCTGTACCAGCTGAAGCTGTGATGCAGTGCTTGCACTTCTGAAAGCTTTTGAGAAATAGCATGACACAGAATGTCCATAAGGGATAATTATCAAAATGTGGTATTCTTCTATCCTTCAGCTATATTACTGATATGAAATGTGTGGAAAATATAATCATTCTAAATCATATTTTACATGGAGAGTTATCTGATTATCACCAAAAGTCTTTTCAGCATTTTTTAATTTAGCCTTATGCATTTTTAACATGACAGCTGGAGCACAGCATGCATATGGCATACTAATGGTGAAGGAGACTAATAGTTAGACTACCGTCTATCTGTTCTTGTAAAGAGAAAAATAATCAGGAAATAAACAAAAATGTTTAAATTGTATGCTGCTGGATAAAAGCAACAGACTGCATGGCAAACTGAAGCAGTGTTCAGAGATTACTTCATTATTCAGTCTCCAGTTTGTTTTTCAGAGACTAGCTAGCTTTTTTGTTTCCAATTAAACAACTGCAGTGTACATTGAGAGATCTATCATTTATGTATAAAATAGGAAGTTGTGCTGGAAATGCAGCTTCACTGTAAGCTCCATTTTCTGTTGCTCCTCACTTTGTAAACAATAAGTTCTCTTGAGCTGAAATTTCCTGTATTTGATCATGACATTTTGGTGCTTGCTTGTTTCTGCAAAAATGGGTCTTACTCACCCTTTTTGAAGCTAGTGTTTAAAACAAACATACACTAAGTGATTAAGAATATGAAAACAAATGTTTCATTTTGTTTTTCCTTGCTATATATTTATTTATATATTTCATTTTACTGGAGAAAAATAGAATATAGAGAACTCATTGTTTTAAGAGACAATAAGCTCACAAGCTTTGAAATAATATATATTCAGCTCACCCACTCTCTCATGATATTCTCAGTGTGATTTTTCTGGTAGGTTCCTTGCAAACTAGATCTTGAAATGTATTGTATTTATAGATGATCTGCTGCATGTATATTTCTTTTTACAGCTATTGTGATGAAGTGAGTGGATTCAAAATAAGCTCTCAAAACTCAATTACATTGAAGGATATTGAATACCAAAGAAATGTTAAAGATGACATTATAAACACTCTAAAAAGTATGAGAAAAATAGCATTGTTTCTAATCGTTCTCCTCTCTTTAAAGGAGAAAGGAAACCTAATGTAAAATGAAAACTAAATGTTAAGAAATCTTCATCAATAAAGAACTTCAAGTTGGGGAATGCAGTGTTAAGTTTAATAAATATCAATTTTCAGTTATAGCCTAGATCAAACATGAGTTTTATCTCATTTTTGATCATGCCAATTAAGGAAAAGAGTGCTTTGCAGAAAATATTTCTAATTCAAAATTTTACACAGTTATAGCTTTGAGAGTTGCAAATATTTCTTTGTCTTATGATTTCCTCACAAATTCACTGGTGTTCTGCCATATTACAAAAATACACTCATCACTTTAGCTTTTTAGTCTGCTTTTGGGCAACTGAGTCTGTTTGATCCCATGTGCTGAACCTCCATTATGTTTCTGGCTTCAATGCTGGCAAACGGGCCAGCTTGCAACAAATTTCTCTTTTCTTATTAGAAATAATGATCCTGAACTATCTTTGTAAAGTGTCTTTGAAATATACATATGAAAAATATTATATAGCACCAGATACTATTTTGACTTAAATAGGGTTCCTTTGCATCACTGTTGAAAACCAGAGGAAAATCTTATTAATATATCTGTAGTGCAACATCAGCAGTTGAACAAACAAACCAGCCTCCTGAAACATGACATTAAATATCACTGGCATTAAATACATGTCATGGAACTGTTATGGGGGATTAAAGAAGAGCAATAGTCTTAATCTTTGAGTATCTGCTAATGGTCAGGGTGACCTGGACTCAAATTTTCATTGAAGAAGATAAATAAAGAGCAAATTTTCCCTTTGTGGGCCTAAATTGCCTACCTTAAAGTTAATGACTTCTAAATCAACACTTGATTGTTTAGCACATGAGAAATTCAGGTAGAGGTGGAATACTTTAAACACCTATTGACATTCTGGAGCCGTTTGCTTTCTGACCTTTCATGACAGAATGAGTTCAGCTAGCAAACAAGAGAATGTCAGAATCTGCTGCAGAAACAGGCTGCAATTATGAGACTAGAAAAGCAAACAAATGCCTTAGGCAGTATTTTTAGATTGCAGAATGGTGGGCAGATTATGGATACAGTACTTAATAGTGAGATGACATGCAGGTACCCTTTAAAAGGTCACACTTGTCTGAGTTGGGAGTGGTTTAGTTTGTAGTGATGACAGAGTCTCTTGTCTGAGGTGGTTTCCATATATGATGTGAGATGTCACCTGTGTAAAATTCCTGGAACACATTGATCCAAAAATAGTATTTCTGGAAATTGGATTGCTGTTTGACGTACTTGAGAACATCTTAAATACTGTTGCTAAGATGATGGTAATTTCCAATTTGATTTTTTCATTGACTCAGGCCCATCCTTTTGAGCTTGATCCTCAGCTGGTGGCAATTGTTCTTTTGTAATGTAAACCCATCCAGTCTGAATCACCTGGTTCATGCCAGTAAAATGTCATTTAAAATAGATATAACCACATCTTCTAGATGAATTGTGCTCTTGGTCATTGAAAGTTTCATCAAAAAAAATGCAATTAGGATTTGCTAAAAAAGATTGCACAAATATCTAGAATCTCTATTTACTTTCTCTTCTCTCTACTGTTTGGGCCTTCTCTAAGCTCTGGAGAAACTTACTGAATATGGGTCAGACCACTGTCTTGTTTGGAAAGAGGGTAATGCAAACACTTTTCTTGTCCATTGCTGTTCTAGGGAAATCAGAAAAAACTATGCTCTTTCTTAACTTCGGTGTCTCTTTTATTGGATGTGTGTTCTGACAAAGAAAAAAAAAGCCTTATAAGAACTGTAGAAAAATGTATCAGATGAATGTTGTATCCCTCACACTTCTTCAAATGCTTTTTATTGTTATGGTGGCTTAGCAATGCAATAGAAAATGGTGGGGCTCTGACATCAATTCTGTAGGATTTTTTCTATCAGACAGTGAGAAATGTGTCCTCTTTGACTTAATTTGTGCAGTAGTTTTGGGTCTGCCTACCACGTGATTAGAAACTAAATTGTTTCTCTGACAAGCCTTGGTATTGTAGGACAGCTGGGGTTAGTCTTGACTGGGAGCTGCCCTGAAGGACAGTTCCATTGCGTATGCGGCTGCAGTGCCACAGAAGTTCAGTAAAGCAGCATTTTTCACTAAAATAACTTGGACATTTGGAAGGGATCTTGCAAGAACAAGATTCACATATACAAAATTATCCCTTATCTCCTTAACTTGCATCAAGTATGTTTTACACCATATTCCTCAAGGATAAGAGAGGCAGACAGCGGCACAGTATCTTCAGTTCCCAGTCATTCCACCGTAGCAGTCTCAAACTTCTTCACACAGGTGCTAGACACATGCAGGCTTTTAGTATTTTGAATTTTTAAACAATATTGGTTTCATGTAATCAGCTAAAACTAACCCACAATGCTACCCTACTGATATGAATAGTATCTAAAATCAAGAAATAGAATATATTCAAAATAGCTTCAATATTTTGCTTTTCTGATTGGCTTTGAAGAATGTTATGTTTATAGAATTGATCTGAAAAAAATAAGGCTCTGGATTTTTTTCCTTCTTTAACTTTATTTTTCTTAATAATTTCTGTTTCAGAATATTAAGTCTCTGCAGGCAAAGTACTTCTGGAGGATTATTTCACTTATCAGTTGGCTGTAAGTACTTGACCTTTAGTCCCATGTGACAACATACCTGAAATATAGACTTAATCCTCTAGAAATGCACTATTGTGTTTAATGCTTTGAATATTGCCTGCTTGCTTTTGATAGCATAACAAATTCAAGTGCTTGCTAGGATGAATACATTTAACTCTTACTTTACAGAATGACAATATAGTCACTATACCTACTGCAGTTATTTTTTGATTCATCACAATATTGAGGATAAGCATTTCATGGCAGACAAAATAAAAGTGGAATAAGGCGAGGAACAAAGTTCTCAAGGTCAAAGGGAGAATCTCCTCTTCTGCTTTATCACCTCAAAGGAACCACTAACACCTGAAGGCAGTTCCCTTCCCTGCTCCCCATGGGTAAGTCCCTCTAAGTTACTGCAGACCAGTCTGCCTCCTGGGCAAGAACTCTGAGTGCTAGTTCAACTGCAAGGGGAAATCATAGAGTAATATTTGGATTGGAAGGCAAATGGCAGCAGTGTGGAGTTTTTCTAACTAGAAAGTTTGCATAGTAGGTTCTTGTTCACAAGGTCATTTTTGCCTGCCTCCATGTGACTCAAGTGCTATATCGAGCCAGCTCAGGGGAGGGTCGATGTCAGAGTTAGAGCTGCGTTTCAGAGTCTGGAACACTGAAGCACTGTATAATATTTGCTGAGGGACACTGGTGCTTTGATTATTCGTCACAGGAGGGTTATGCATACTGGCAGCCTTGAGGGTTGTGCCACACATCTTCCCCAAATGGGATCTGTGTGCAAAGATTCTGTAATGGGAAGTATGGCTCCCCAGATGCCTATGGACATTAGTCAATAGTTTTAAAGCATTCCTCCCTATCCAAAACGCGGCAGTGCAGAACAATGTATCAAATCCTATAGTGCAGAAGAATCTCTCTCTTTGAAGGGAAATGAGTAAAGAAATGTGAAATGAACTGAGCAATATGAACAGCCAAGCATTCCCTACTACTTCATAATATCAAAGGTGTTTTTTTCTTCCCTGTACTCCTAAGAGAAAAGTGTGTGATGCAGAATAAGATTTTTTGTTTTTTAAATCAAATGCCAAAATGCTGGAGCGAACAGCTAATTTGTACAACTTACTGATGTCTATTTTAAAGGATAATTGTGTTTGTATTGCTGCCATCAGTACATTGATATTGTAATCAACAGGCTGGTTGTGTCCCATGGCCCTCTATAGGACTAAACCAATTTCACTGTAGTGTGACATATGCCAGATGTTAATAGGTTAACAAAAGGCAGTATGCTTTTAAGTATGAAAGGGTAGAAGGTTTTCTTATATACTGAGTGGCTGCAACACACAGCTTTGAAGCAAAAAGAAAGAAGGCTTTTCTTAAAGTTTGTCTTTGGGATGAGGGAGGACAAAGTCCCGTTTTACAGGTTGCTTCACTTACTACGCCCTGATCTTTGGTGTCTCTACCTGCCCCTTCTACTCCTGACTGACTAAGGGATCTTAGTGGAGAGAACTGCAGCTCCCACTGAGAGGCCCAGATCCACAAAGGTGTTTAGAAGCCAGTTGACCTAGAAGGAGTTAAAAGCCAGAATGCGTTTGAAGATCTTTGTTGTACATCTTCACACTTAAAATACAGAGACATGTTTGTCACTGTGGTCCAGGGTCCTTTTTTCAGTAGCAATCTTAGTCTTAGCCCACTGGTTCTACGTCCTTGCTCACATGTCAAAGTGCAGCTTGTAAATACAGTCCTGCGGAGGATTGGAAAAGGAAACTCGGAACCGAAATTCTAAGTTTATAAGATATAGTCTGCACATACAGAACTTCACAGATCAGTGAGTTCAGATTCCTGCCCTTTGGTGCAGGGGAATGATAAGAGATGAGGAGTTTGCTACTAGTTCTACATTTTCCCAGATTGCACCTATCATTATTTACTTTCTTTACAACAGGTACTAAAAATATTTTACACAATACATGATTAAAATAAAATAAAATAAAAAAGAATAGCACAGACGTGGAATGTGGAATTTATATACCTATTATTGCTACTGTACTAATGCATATATATGGACAAAATTAAATATTATAAGGTTTACTCTGACAATGTGCTGATATTAATCATCTTGTCATTTGCTGAAGTTAGAAGAGAAAACATAGTAAATATATATACACACAGCTCTTTACAATTCTAATTTACTGTACCCAGTTACTTAGTAAATATAATACATCATATATGATAAGTAGAAGTAGCAAAATATGGTGAGTGACAAATCAAAAAACAGCACTCTCTCCACTGAAGCTGTGGAGCAACCTTAAGTCTGGGAGACAATGATGGAATACTTCACTCCTGTTCTTGTAAGTTTTGTGACTCATATTTATACCTTCTTGTTACTACCTTTGTGTTTTTCCAACATAAGTCATTTTACATATGCTGGATACCACTTATTTTTCTGTTTATTATGCCCTAAAACTAGTTCTAGCCAACTGTCAAGGTTACATTCCTTTAAAAATTGTCCACTTGTATTTAGATGCTGCAGGCCTTTGGCTTCAGCCTGTGCCTGTATTTTCAAGTTCTCTAGTATGTGCTTGTACTCTTGGGATCCCTATTTTGAGGTGCAGAGAACACGTCATTAGTCTTGCTGAAATACTACTGACTCTCTGCAAAGATTCTATTTACTGTTTTAGGTGATATGCTAAATGGATGCTCAGCTAGTATAAATCAGTGCAGCTGCATGGATTTTATCAGGGCTCTACTAACTCAAACCATGATCTTAGTTCTCTCTTTGAAATTCGGTTAAGTTTTTTTCTCTAAGAAGTGGTATAATTTTATAGGCTAGTGCTTGCTGAATTTAGATCACTTGTTTAAATGAACAACCTCAGTTAATTCATAATCCAAGCTCAATATAAGATTGTTACTGAATATCTTCTGTTTTTTGGGTTCCTTACTGCACTGCAAGTATGAGACACAGTGTTGTATCATGCTAGTCCCTTTGTCATGCTTCTGTAGCAATTTTTCATTTTTTATGGCCAAATATTGCAGTTTGGGGCATGTGCATAGTGAGAACTTTGCTATGACATCTGTGGAGATGTGGTTTGAAGACCACTTTCTCATTTGGACAAATAGATGATGTCATATTGTTTTATGTAAGAGGCCACAGAGTGTGTAGACAAAACTGCTGTAGACAAAACAGGCTCCCCAGTGAAGTAGTCATTGCACCAAGCCGGTCTGAATTTAAGAAGAGATTGAACTGTGCACTTAGTCACATGTCTAAACTTTTGGGTAGACCTGTGCAGTGCGAGGAGTTGGACTTGATGATCATTATGGTCCCTTCCAACTCGGGATATTCTGTGATTCTGTCCAAGAATGGTACTGTGCACGTTACAGGTAACCTCTTTATCATTTTGACTGAAGATTCCTGTGACGAAGTACATTTAATTATAGTAGGGAACCAGTTGTGCCACAGTTAAAGTTGAGAAACCGTTACGTTGAAATGTTGACTTTTCTAAATACTCTAAAATCTGCACATTAATTCTCAAATCACCCTGGAAATTACTGTGCCAGATGGAGGAGCAGAGTTAAGGTTTGAATGTATTGGAACAAGGGGCTGCTTAGACACATTCCCTCCAAGTCAGTATTTTTTAACATTCTGTTAAATTTATTTGCACATCTCTAGAGATCAAATTGTCTTGTCATCCTATATTCCTCCCCAATTCATTTCTCTTGCTTGATTCTAGTGCCAGCTTTTCTAGGATATTGGGCAGTTGCTGGAGTAGCTGTTACCATGATATCCCCTGGCTGGAGCCAGTAGCAAGATAGAGCTTTTTGCATAGTGAGCTAGAAGAAGTTAACCTCAATTAGCTTAATCAGCACAAACACT
This sequence comes from Heteronetta atricapilla, assembly GCA_011075105.1. Taxonomy (NCBI): domain Eukaryota; kingdom Metazoa; phylum Chordata; class Aves; order Anseriformes; family Anatidae; genus Heteronetta; species Heteronetta atricapilla. The sequence continues at coordinate 11,182,925 of CM021734.1, forward strand.
TGTGCTTGAGAATCATCCCTGGTGCAGCTGTCCCTTTTGCCAGTTGGTGACTGCTAAATCAGAGCAGTATCCAACTCTGAACAGTGCCTAAGGGCTTCTACAAGTGAAATGCATGCAGTGACAAGCCAGCGTACCCAATAAACTAATCCCTTCCCATGTGCATTTGAACAGTAAATTATACCCATCATTCATTTGGAAAGCAAGGCAAGTTTTAAAGTGCATTTTTCATCTCAGTTGCTATATAGTTTTAAAACTAACCTGCCTTAAACTAACACTGTTCCATAAGTAAAGTCTTTTGAGACTTTCTCCTTGCTTTATAACCCTCTCCCTGTGGTGGGCTTTTCAGAGATTCAGTATTGCCTATTGCACTCTTACACAGGTCTTTTTCCGGTCTTCGCCTCAAGTCTACTGGCTAGCCATCAGCACGGCACTTGTACTCCAGCAATTCAGCTGTTCTTCTGTAAATGAAATTACCAAAGCTGACATTGCTGTAAGATCTTCCAGAGAAAAGCGAAGTTTTATTTATCAATAAAGTGTTCCCTAATCTTGTGGTGTAGACAACTCTGCAAATCCATCTGAATTGTATCCTCCCTTCTGGTCTCTGATTTTGTTCTGTTTTGTGTGTGACTGGATCTGAGAGGACTGCAAGAAGCTATAAGTAGTTCCTGACAGGCAGCATCAGTGTTGATCTGGAACCCTGGCATGTCATGAAACTCTTTCTTGTATTCCCCAGAAGTTAAAGTACGTAAGTAGCCCTCTCCAAAAGAAAGGATGTGGTACCAAAGGTGCATTTAATTATTGCCCTGAAGTCTTGTTAGATGAATGGTTTGTCAAACTGACACCTTATATAACTTATCCCTAAAGGAGAATCAACAGCCTGTATAATGCCTGGCTACGCCAAAACTCTTAAGCATGATGATGCTGAGACAACTAACTCAAAATCTGAAGGCTAAGCATGTGCTCAGATGCTGTGTTGGGTCACTTCCCAAGTCCTCTTGTTAGCCTTGGAGTCAAGTAAAGGTCGTTACAGAGGGTAACATATGTCCCCCAATCTTTTGTTTATCTGTATGTTCTTGTATTTCTTACAGTAAAAATTCCTAGTAATTCTGCCTTCTGGTGAAACAATATTTGCTTTATTATTGTCTGAGAATGGGCAAATGTGTTATGTATAATCACATTTGGGAGAATATAATTTGAATTTAAGGGAGTTATTTTTTTCCCACAGCAGATGTATAATTCAATTAACATAGGCGTTAAATCTAGCTATCACTTTACCTCTGCTGCACCATGCAGGTAGTTACTTTCTGGTTAACTTAAATTCCTTTCTAGTTGCAACAATGATGTTATTTGCAATGCATCTAGAGTACTAAGTCTTGTTCCTACAATTAGTGAATCCTGTGTCTGATTCTGCACATTCTAGTATTGGACTGTTTATGAAATTATGTGATTCTCTCTATTGTATGTACCCTGATTAGAAACAGTGCTAAAATGAATTAATTAAACATTCAGTGTTAAGAAATTCTGGCTCATGGTTGGAATCTGAAAATATTTTGCCTGTCCCTAAATAGAATGACTAAGTTTTATATTTCAGGGCAGCATGTTCACTGTTAAATTGAAGTCAGTTGCATTTGAGAATATGCAGAAATATTTCACTGCATCAGGATTTAGTTCTTTAAAGGTAATGATCAATCGATGTGACATATGAGAAACAGCCTCCAGAAGTCTGAGTCTGTGCTAGTGACAAAAACAACTGAAAGGCATTTGCTGAAAAAATCTGTGAACTGGCAGTTGTTGTTGTTTGTTTGTTTGTTTGTTTTTCCCCAAAGTAGTTGTTACCACATATATATACTGAACGTAAGCACTAAGAGAATTATTCGAATAGCAGGTGTTCTCTTCTTACAAATATCTACTTATTTATTGATTTTTCAAAGGGAAGAGACCAAGCTCTTCTATGATTCTATGAAGTATCTTCCACCTTCCCTGACAGAGGGGAAAGAGGATTTGTACCTTTGTTGTTAAAGCCCCAACTTTACATGAACAGTCATCTCCCAGCATACAGATTAAAACAGTCTTCTTGGACCCCTGCTTTTCCAGTACAACTTTTTAGTTGTGTCTAGTTCTACTTATTGAAACTATCTCTTCTCAAAAGTTCATCTTTCAATTGATGAGCTTTGCTAGAATGATGTACTGACAAAAGGCCAGGAAGTCTGTCTGAATTATTTTTACTCTTTTTTCTGATATTCTCAGAAGTGCTTTTGGAAAGGAAGGCTTCTTTTAAAAGACCAATTGATATGTAAAAGCCACAAAATATACACTTCAAGGTCCAAAACCAGTTTATTCTCTGATAAATGGTCCTTTGGGGAAAATCAATTACAATGCCAGCAGATAAGAGTTTAATCATGTCTTCTGAAAGGTCGAATGAAAATGAAAGGTCATCCTCAAACTTACCCTTTTCAGACAGTAAATGTTTTGTGCCTAGAACTGTCTTGGCCCCATACCTACATACTTATTTAGGTACATATATACATATACACATACACTCACACATACTTACATATATATGTATATATGTGCATACAAATGCTTTGTTCGGTGCATTCTGTCATGCAACCAGGAACTCAATCTTCAGTTACTCAGATTTATGTTTTGTGGTGTATTGAAGGATTTATAACTGTGATCCCATGAGGGCATGACAGAATGGCAGTTCTGGCAGGAGCTCCTATTTTTGACTTAACACCTTCTTCTTTGATAAAGAGAAACATGAATGAGGAGGGAAAGCAACACTGGGCAGCTTTTTCACAGCATCTGCAAATAATGCCAAATAAGTTCATGAAGTAATCCCAAAAATCTAGATAGATTTAAAACTGCTTCTGAGAATCCTAATATGCTATAGCCCTATATTGTATTTTGCAGTGGGATTAAGTTCTACGATCTCTTTCCTTCACCACATAATAGTATATAAGGTAGTTCTTAATTGTTTATCTAGGGGTAGGTTTACAGGTTTTCCTCTTGGATTTAAAGTTTGGTGTGGTCCTGCTCAGCAACCATGTTGAGAGCTGTGGAACCTTCAAAGTTGAGAACTGAGTTTCTCTCAGTTCTTGATATAAAAATCTCAGTGTGGGAGCTTTGATCTTAGTTTTTGAGGTGTCTACCTTCAACTTCATGTTGCAGAGAATTTTCTTCAGTGCAAGGGCAGCTAGGTGAAATTAAATGATCTGTTTTAAGTGGCAAGTCAAATACTAACCACAGTACTCCCCTGTGGCCTTGAATTTGTGAGTTCCCTAAAATCTGTAACACTGTGTAGTCTTTGAATGTTCACCATTGGTCACTGTCCCAGAAGTTAATCTATGACAAGTTTGTGTAGAATGGAGGGGAACGTTAGGAGACATTTCTTCTCAGAAAGAGTAATCAGGCATTGGAATGGGTTGCCCAAGGAAGTGGTGGAGTCACCGTCCCTAGGGGTGTTCATGGGAAGGTTGGACCTGAGCTTAGGGATGTGGTTTAGTGGGTGACATTGGCAGTAGGGTGATGGTTGGACCAGATGATCTTTAAGGTCTTTTCCAACCTTAATGATTCTATGATTCTAACTGAGTGTATTCAAGCTCTTGTAGACCTTCAGTCAAGAACACTTTTTTGACTGACTGAAGGTTTACAGGAGCTTGAATACATTCAGTTACAATCATGGAATCATTAAGGTTTTCCTAGACTCTGCCACTTTCTTAATTTCAGGTAACTTGTGAGAAGTAAGTTTTGTGTCTAAAATACTCTGTACTTTATTAATATGACCTGCTACTTATTCCCTTACTTTTAGTAGTGGGTATCTCATCTTTATGGTCTTATACAAATTAAATTTATGCAAACTTTGCCCTCAGTGCCAGTGGGACTGAAGCAATGTTGAAGTCTCAAGTGTGTGTATTTGTACATGGGTTTCTTTCCAGAGTTAAAGCTTGTACTTCAAAAGAACATGGGCATCATTCTGAAAACTGTGTGTGATCCATAGATGAGGCATACCACTTGTGAATGTTGTTTTTATGGGTGGCATCTGAGCTCTCTTCTTATTGTGTGTGTCCTTGTAGTTATTCACCTGCATTGATTCTTAATCAGAGGAATTCAGAATGGTTTAGATCTGTTTTTCTCACCTCACATATCGTGCACAGAGATGGACTGGTCTAAGGAATGACCTCATGGAGGTGTCTGTCAAATTTGCATTGTCCTATGAATAAGGTATGACACTGTGATACACATTAGAAGAAGAAGGAGATTCTGTTCAGTGAAATCACAGAGCAGGATACTAAGTTGCATTGAAATGTTTAAAAACTATTTTGCTTTGCAATAGCTTCAGTAAAAAATCCATGAGCCCTCTTAAACTTTTGAACAGGAAAGCCCTTGGGCATTTAGAAGAATCACCAGACCTTTCCTTTGCAAAGATGAGAAGAGCTGCACAGGAGCAGAGCTGGTATAGTCCTGAAGTAGAAAGTCTGAGAGGAATGGAAAGCTGATTTCTTTTATTGTTAGATTATTTTATTTAACATAAATATTCCCTGACTAATCAGGAGATGATTAAAGCATCTCAGATCACTGAAAAGTTTTGTCACCATTATCATTTGTAAAATCTAACTAGATATAATTTTACAGAGAAATCTTTTTTCCTTCACATAAAAAGCAGCAATAAAGAACTCATCAAGTAATCCAGCTAGCACTTCATATTTTACTCCTAGACTGCTATAGTAATCAGTTATCATGCCATGCTTCATCCTTATGTAACCTAACCGCACAGCAAAGAGAAATAATCTAGTTAAATTTTAACATCTTCCTGAAAGCAAGTGAGTTTGATCTAATGATTGTTGAAATAATTAAAAATTTTTCCTTTTAGCTTCACTGAGTTTTGGATTGGGCCCTTTTTTTGAGAAATAAAGTACTTAATGTGATGAGTAGGCTACCCCCCCCCCCCCCTTTTTTTTTTACACCACAGAATGTAAGATAGAACTGAAATAAAATAATGCCAATTCCTAAAGAACCTCAAAGTTCAAGGTTTTCAGAGTTTTTGCTGGGACAGATATTCCCTGGACAATTTTCAAAGCTCTACTATTTTTTTCCATCTTTGCTAATATCCATAAATGGTCAGTGAAGGTTGTGTTTTTTCTTCTCTCAGCTGGAGTTGCTTCCTTTACTCTCTTACAGTAGGAATCAGAAATGCTAAGCCAAAATTAAAGGTGAATATTAAAAAGTTGGCCTGTGGCCAAGTTGAAGTTAAATGTCACTTTGGGGAAATAGTTTATTTTGGACACTTTAGATGTACATTAACCACACAAGAGGAAATAGCTGCAGATGTTAAGAGGCTAGTTACTATGAGTGATACAAAGCAGCAAAGATATTGTCAAATTAGCCTACCTAATGTGTCTCGTGAACAACTGAAACACTGATATACATTGTGGAAAATAAGTTTATAATCAGACAAGGTAAATAATATGCTAATTATTTCAACTATTGCATCCAACCCTACGGTATTAATTAGATACCTTTAAAATTGAGTTTTATTACATACTAAGATATAAAGAGTCACAAAAATGTCATAAAAATGTTAGCCTGTTAAAATGTAAGTCCCACTTCAGTTCTCTGGCCAAACCAGAACTATGGCAACATATATCCTGTGTTATGAAAGATTAACTTGAGCAAGCCAGATCCAGTAAGAGACTGGCTGAATCAGTGTATTTAATTTCAAAACCGTGATCATGTATGCTATGTCATAACTGAACCTGCAGATGCCTAAAGCACCTCTCCATTAAGTTCTTATGTCTATAAGCCACATTGAAAACTACTTTTTGGGGATGATTATCAGGAAACTCAGCCAGAGTCTAGAAATATATATTCACCTGTTTAAACTGTTGTGGTAGTTTCCTGGTGGAGGCTCTCAGTATGCATCTAGTAAAGGATCACAGACTTGAGCTCCAAATGCTCATTCTTTAATTTACAAAGGAAGAAGTAATACCCTCTTTTCATATACTGGGTAGTGTGGGTAGTGGCTAGATCATTTTTCCAGAAATGGGAGATTTTTTTATTTTTTATTTTTTGTCTGCCAGGGATATTTAAACCATGGCTTCTCAGGACAGCAACATATTTAGTGAGGTTTGTTTGATGTCTTGAAAGGAAAAATTATGCTCCTACCTGTAGGGCTCAATAGCTTCCAAGGTTAAAGTATGAGTTCTTGTAGCACTGAGTGAAGGTTTTCTTCACCCATCTCTCACTAGATGTGTAGTTCCTTCTGTCAAGGATGTTGTCTATTTGCAACATTCCAGCAGCTTCCAATTTTTGGATTTGGATTTTTTTGTGCAGGGCATTTAACTCTCCAAGTACAGGATGCTTCAGCGCTTACCAGAACTTTCTGTACCTGAGCCTAAGCACCTACAATGGACATAAAGCTGTGACTAGCTCAGGTGACTCAAATCTGTTATTACATCTGACCTGCAGCAAATAGCAAAGGTGGAATTTTCTTAGAAAAGGTGTTAGATAGCTAGGTAGCTGATACAGATCCTGGTGATCACAAGGAACAAAGATAACCCATGCATGCTAGCCCCTGTTGACTCTAGTCCCTATTTCCTGCAGTTGATTTCACAACATGAATGCTGGAAATCACAGAGCAAAGCTCTGCTCTTGCTCTGTGTCCATCCCTTCTAATATTAGGCAGGAATTAGCTTTTCCATTCATGGGTGGCAGGCATCCAGCTGTCCATCTCAGATGCATAGTTTATTTTATGTGACACGAGTAAATGCATGCCGAGAGAATCTAAATCCCAGAGGATATGTCTTTACTAACTGTTGTCTCAACAAAAGCTTATCAAGGACTAGAGATTTATAACTGGACTGCATTGCTGACTTCATTAGAAAAGATACATGAATCTCTTATAAGCTTTTAAGCTATGTACAGTAAAACCAAGGCACTAGGAATTACTTTGCTGTGTGGCAGAACTTCAGAGTATCATGATCAAGGAAGTCTGTATGCTTACAAGATTCAGGATACCTTACATGTTCATGACAGTTAAAATTCCTCACACCAGGAAACTCCTTTTGGGAATCCATTAGCAAAATGAATCTGTAACAAAACTTCAGATGTTTCTTTGCCTGAATTTTGATTCCGCTGATATATGCTTGGACTTTTATATGTAGCTCCTTAACTTCAGGCCATTCTATTCCCTGCTGAGATGCAGCATGTGTTCTCTCAGTGTTGGGTTAATGAAACTATGGGCTTTTTGAAATATGGAGAGTGTTTACTGTTATCTGCTTAAAATACACTGTGCAGACAGACTTTCCTTATGGCTAGTCATCCTCCATTAAGTAAAAAGCATTTTCATATGTCTATACTCTATGGCACTTTATAACTGTTTCATCATATGTTGAAAATAATGGTAACTCACTCCTCAAAGTTCTGTTTCTTATCAGCCAGTGAAATCTCCTATTTGTCTGATAATTAGGGATATTTTACAGGATATATTTCTTCTTCATTAAAGTTTAATTCTGTTAGGCAGCACTTACACATTTCTGACTAATTGGACAGGGTGTCCTAATAGCCAAACTTCTGTAGAACTCAAGCTATAATTTAGGTCTGAAAAAATGCTACTTTATCTAACTTTGTGATTCATTACAACATAGGACTTTTGAAATCCTACGTAATACCTCTTCTCTGTCTTTGCATCAGATAACACAAATTTTGTCAAAGGCTATTGTACTTTTGCCTTAACAAGTGAAACCAGCTTGTCTACTCAAAGCAAGGTAGTGAATGCTGGAAAGCCTGAGGAAACGTTTGCATCAAATGAGTCATTCCAGAATGAGGTTACTGTTGTTAATGGAGAAACTTAGAATAAGGTTTGAAGTCATTTGCCCCAGACTTTCGGAGGTATATGAGCAGTTGATCTCACTAATTTTAGTGGAAGTTGAACACTGTGCCCCTTGTGTCCTGTCAATCACGTATGGCCAAAAGGTCAATTGGGATACCAAGTGCTAGGAACTACTCTAATAAACCAGAAGTGTGTAAGTTAAATCACATGTCTGTGACAATGTGAAAATGGAAGCTGGCAGGAAAAAAGGGGCAATAGTAATTCCATTGAACGCATACAAACTAGATTTCTTTGTTCTGCAGGGAGGACTGACCAGTCTTTAGGGCTTCTACAGTGGTTAATATATTAGTGCCTGACTGAAGTAGAATTTCGTAAGAATTTCAAGCCATATTTGATGGAATATGTAAGAGAAGTATGAACTGTAAGTTTTAATGTTTATACATCTATTGGATTGGTGTGAAACTTAGCCATGTGCTATGGCATTTTGCTTTGTAAAGTACTTGCTTTCTCTGAAATTTAGGAAAGGTATTTTATTTAAGGAGCAGATAGGAATATCACTACCATGTTTCACTGCTCAGCATGTAAAACATCTGTTTAATTCGTTTAAGTCTTTAGTGTCCTTGTGGCTAAAGATTTGACATTCACAAAATTTTATTAGATAAATCCATGCTAGTAAAATACCCCTTTTTAGTACTGTATACTGTAATTCTGTGTTTCCATTTGTTTTAGCAGCTGCCATAATGTAATAATTTTATACTGTGATGTCCTTCAGTTGTCCTCTGCTGAAACCTGAGCTGTTATGCTGAGGTGCAGAAGACAAAAGGTAATTTCCAGATAGATACATCTTGGGAAACCTTAGACAAAACAGGTTTGGGTGTAGAATAGTTGCTTGTCAGACTTGTAACCTCTAAACGTAGTTGTGTTTCACAGTGAATGAATCAGATATTTCTATTTGTGATGTATTGCTTTATGTAAATATATGGAAAGCAATTTTTAGAATATTGATCTCTTTCTAGGTAAAATAGAGACATTTTAACCTTCAGTATGATATGTATGCATATCTGCCTTTGTGTGTTTGTTTTGTTACACATATGTGCTCTTTCTCTCTATACATATGCACACACAATGGGATTGTTTAGCCTGAAGAGAATTTAATGCAGAGCTGCCATTTTGATGCATGCATTAGTTTAATTTAGTTGTAACTGTCATTTGGTGCTCTGGGGGGATTTTGAAAATGAAAATGAAAAGTTTGTGACATTTTATAGGAGGATAAGATATGGATTTTTTAAATTATTATTTTAGGAACAGAAAAGCATTGTTGCTAGTATTATTTTAGAGTGAAGGGCAAGCCATGAACAGGTGTTGAATAGATATGTTTGGAAGTAGGAATTCTTTGCTTTTCTAGAGGTAAGATTATATTTCCCACATAACAACTGTTTCACATTGCTGAAATGACTTCAATCACCAATAATCACAACATCTTCTTTCCTCGCCTGCTCATGTAAAACTGTGCTTATGGTTCAGAGATCTAAGGACACCCACTGAGACGTTCTTACCTTTCTAATACAGGAAGCTTTCGAGCACCATGTTGATGCACTATCGATATAAACCCTGTAGCAGACAGAAGTCCCTTCCATGGTTGTGTGTTTCTGTCTCTCTATTTCTCTCTTTTTTTTTTTTTTTTTAACTATTATTATAAAACTTCTTTTTTGAAACATTTTCATCAATATATTTATGTATTCTAGATCAAAGTAGAGACAAACATAGATTACTTCTGGCAATCATGCTACAATTTTAGTTAGCTGCAGTACTTTTTAATATTTAATATTTCAAAATTTGTTAAGAACTACTCTTGGTTTCCAAACATACTGTGAAAAATATAAAGGACTGTGAATCTGACCCCAAGGTCCCCTCTGAACAAAGATGATATTTATTCCTGTGGGTTTGGTGTCATACTGTTTGTAAGCATTGAAGTCCTCTGTAGGAAATCAAAAAGATGTTGCTTATACCACACACAGTATTGCTGTCATAATTTGTCCCCATAAAGATGTCTTTCATAGCCATCAATTCTTAATTTACCCCCTCCCTTTTTTTTTAATTAGACTTTGTTTTTAATGAGGTTCTCAAAGTGCCTTCCCAAAAAGATGGAAGGTGGACATTCATCATGTCTGAAATATGGTTTTGCAGGTTCATATCCCCACATACTGCCTATAAGTGGCAGTCCAGTCAAAGATGTAGTGAACCCTTAGAAATTATGGATAGAACCAGCAAAGCAAAACCATGCTCTTCTAGCCGTCAGATTAGCTTATATACTTTGAGAAATATCTAAAAGAATTCCAGTGCATTTTTCGTCACACGCAAATGTGACAAAATGGATTTGTATCATACAGTGCACACTGCAATTAGAGCTGCTGTCATGCTGCATTGCTGTATTTAGATTACCAGTATTTTTTGCTAAACATTTTTAATACATATTATGTATTAAAACATACATATGTACTACATATTACTACATGTGTACTACATATTACTACATATGTACTACATATGTACATAATATGTAGTACATATTATGTACATATATATGCTCCTTCAGTATATTACACTCACTCATTAAAAAAAAATCTGATTTAATTTCTAGAATATACTTTTCTTTTTTCCCCAAGGTTCCTTTTAATCAAGATATGCAGGAGAAAAGAGCAATTTCAACTAAGTTGAAAGTCTCAAAGATGAAGTTCAATTTAGCAGATAAATGAAAAGTTCATCAATAAAAAAAAAATCTATTTAACAGGATTCCTGAAAGCAAGAAAACGTAGATTATGTGAAAAGGCTACATTTCTGTTTTCTAGTTAATTGCACTGTGTCTGTGTTTTACTTTTGCAAAGGTTCAAACAGCCATTGTTTTTTCAATGAGCAGAATCTGAGCAGAGTAGATTTTTTTTTTTTTTTCCTTCTTCTTTTACAAAGGGAAATAGCTTTGAAATCTTAGAGAATAGCTTAAGTGGCGCTCTGACACTGAGAGATCACAGGTAGCTTCTGAAGGTACCACACTAAAAGACAGAGCCAGGACGCTCCCTGTGGTGCAAAAAAAAAGGGAGCTACTCCTCTGTCTGATGTGCAAAAGGTACCTCAAGCACCCAGCCTCAGATCCTGGGGTTTCTTCAACAAAGTCTCAGGAAAAAATGTAGTTTATACTCTACCTGCATTCTCACAACTTCCACGGCTGTACAGTGGGTGCAAAAGAGGTGGGAGAAAAGGGCAAAAACTTTCTTTTATTTATTTCTATTTTAGGAACTATCTGCTTTGACTTTTCACAAGTGCTAATGTAACTAAACAGGATCATTTTATTTCCTGGTCCTCCATGCGGTTTCGTATATGGACAGTCAAAGATTTTTTTTTGATTTTTAAAATAATTTTACAGAAACAAACAAACCAAAACTTTCTATTTATTCATTAACTTTGAACTTTTATGACTGAAAGCAGGAAAGAAAGATTAGTGCATATAAGATGCATTACACACAGGATTGGAAGTATACGGATTTTGGAACAAACCTTTAGTCAAGAATTATTTCAAACAAATTGTGCATAGCAGGTGTAGCAGAGTAGAAAGAGTTTACTTGGAAAGGGAAATGTGTGTGACCCTATTCTGGGTCCAAACCATCACAAAGGCATGCTGGTAGAAATGCTGCCAGTCAACCAAGGAAATTATGCTCATATTTTGTACAAAAGGACAAATGCCGGATATTTTGAGGGAAAATATTCCTAGGCACAAATAGAAACAGAAATTATGCAAGTTAAAAAGGTGTGTTGAATGACGTATTGAGTATTGACTGTGAAGTAATTGTCCAGTGCTACTGTGATTGCTAATTGTCTTTGTTACTATTTCTGCTAAGCCTGCAAACATGTACACAGTGTCTGTAGGATCTGGTAAATTTCCTATCACATGAAGTTTTCTCTAACATATTCTAAATAACAACAAGATAAGCATGGATAAGATTTTGCTTTCAGTTTTGAAGTTTAATGATGACAACCTAGAAAGCAATCAATAAAGACACATACAGGGAGTGAACAGTTTTTGTCTTAGCCCCCAAACATGCAAAATTCAAAAGTGGGACAGAGTTGTGAACATTTATGAAGTGGCAAGATCTTTCTTGTTTTCACAACATGCACTTTGAATGTGTCCATAAATTTGTCTGCCCTTACAGAACAGATGGCTAGAAGAGATTTGCACCAAAGGCTCTAGATTTATGCGTACCAGTTGCTGAACCCAGAAGCACTAAAAGATTTGCCATTGTAGTTTGACTTGAATGGCTATGTCAGTTTCCATCAATACAGCTAACTGTTGTGCAGTGTGAGCATGAACAGTAATAAAGATCATTTTTTACTGGGGCTATCTGAAAGCCATTTTGTGGAGCAGGTGAGAAAGAGCAGCTGTTACCACTCAGAGAGAGCTCTCGTTACTGCACATGCACGTATTTGGACAAGGAAGGACCTTCCCTGACGTTGTTTACTTCAGCATAAGCTGTGGCACAAAGGAATAGGGGAATAGCACAGGAACGGGGGAACGAATGGGCACAGGCCTTGGCTCTGTCTCTGCCAAACCAGTGGCAATCACTGTTGAGTGAAAATTGAATGCAATCAGTTTCTGGGATGCTGTTCCGTTTCTGTGTGGGGCACTTTGAGGGTTGACATCAAGACAGGAAGAGGCATTCCTCAAGGTATACATCAGGTCCATGCTAAGAAAAGACACTCAAAAGTGTCAGCTGCTTATGGTGTCCCTGGTGGGGACAGCACCTCTGGATGTGATCCCTGTTTCCGTTCCTTGTTCACAAATCAGATTGATATCAAAAAGTTACCTGCATGGAAGGAGTACTAAATAGCAGACTTTTCTCTCTGCAAATCCAACCTTAATCAACTGATCTGACATGTTGCCCCAGCCCCAGATAGTTAAGGTGGTTTATTATAGCCCTTGGCTATTCGGTATCCCTAAAAGCCATGCAGTCATTTTCTCTATGTGTGTGTGTTATGAAGTGTGTAGTTGATGAAACATGCATCATGACAGTGATGACAACAGTGACTCTAGCAAGCTGCCTGACAGCAGCAGCAGTGAGGCTGATGTACGTGTGTACTTCATATCAAGAGGTTCAGCAATTGCAGTGGGGACTGAGAGTATTTCAAAGGATGTAAACCTCTGTGAATATAAATTAAGATACTGTTTACCACCCGACTTAGAATTCATTGCTGAATAAAATGAAAAGTCTAGCAATAAATAAATAAATCACAACTGAATTTAAAGAGGTACAGATAGTGTTGATCTGGGTTACTTTTACTGAATCTCTATTGGACTAGGATTGCTGATTCTTTACTGTCATTCACCCAAATATTATGCAGAAATGATCACTGATTAGAGAGATACAAGAGATTGACCTTACTGTTATTCACAGAGCATTCTTGACTCCATGTAAACAACATGTAGCAATAAGTGTGGATCTAAACCAGAGCATCCTGTTGTAATGTAGAAGTCAAAGGCAGCTACACTGAGCTGCGTACAATGCTTTGCCTTTGTGAAAAATGCTTTTGAGTGGAAAGATATATTGATGAATTTCTAGGAACCTATTAATTTTTTTTCTGTTAGAAATTTGGCAGTGGACAATGTAACTTTTAGAAAGATATCTAAATTAAAAGAAGGAGCAAATTTGGATTCAATTCAAAGCTCTGTTTCAAATATTTTTGGTGACCTTAGATAAGAGACCATGTCTACCATATGTCTTTGTACACACCAAAAATTTTTTATGAAGAGCCTAGGAAAACACTTAGCTACATAACAGGTAGGAATGTTGTATGTTGGGAAGATGGCAAACGTGATGCTTTCTACATTTTGAACTACTTTTTTTTTTTTTTTTTAAATCTAATTTGATGGACTTTTTAGTTCTGATGACTTATGTGTAAAAATATAATCTTTCTTTTTATAACTTCAACTTCATATCAACATTTTTTCCTTTTCATTATGTATACATCACTCTATCTTCTAGTATGTTTGATTTTTCTGTCTATAAGGTGGAAGGATCTAGTTTAGATAGAGATGAAACCTAGAGACAGTGCCTGTCTCAGAGCTGAGTGATTAAATACTTTGAATTCCTCAGACGTGTGTTGCCCTTTAGGAGGAGTGCATACTGTTTTAATGAAGACCAGGATGCCTGAACATATTATGAAGACTTTTTCCTTCCCACAGAGCAAGCCCTGTATGCAGAAGTTTGAAACCAATATACAGCCAGGAAGTAAGTCTTAGCTCTAATTATTTCAAGCTTTATCTATTTGTCAGAAAACATATGGCACTTGCCTTTAATATGTTTAGTATCTTTGTAAGCGTACAACTGCTTAAGAATATTCAATGCTCCACAGTAACACCGATTTGTATATACTGCTGCAACCAACCTGTAAAAAGTGAACAATAATAAATCGGTCATCTCAAATGTCACTAGTGGGTGGATTAATAGGCATTAAAGAAGAGTTTGTGTCCCTGCAGATGTGAATCCGCGAAGGAAATAGTACATACACTTGTCCTGTTCACGTGCTCTTTTCTGGCAATCTCAGACACTGTTGGAGGCGGTCTTGAGCTAGATGAAGTTGTGGTCTGACGCAGCACTGCTGCTCTCAGTTACATTCTTATGTTCCAGGTGTGACTACAGAGATGGTTTTAGACAGCTGTATATTCATGCTGTCTGTTAGCAATGATCTGGGAGACCACCAACTGCTGTGCATGGCACAACACAGTTGTATGTCTGAATTAATAATCCATGCAGAATTCAGTGGACAGAGAGCCATGCTGATGTGTCTGCACAGCTTCCAGACTGAAGCTGGGTCATGATACATCAGAATGAGTATTGGCAGAGCAAATGTGATTGTCTGTATCTGTTGATCTGCATTGCTTGTTGCTTGGCAAACTGAGGAAGTCAGTACTGGAGCAGTAATGCTTGGGTCATGTTTGGAAGACTCTCCTTCTAAATGTGATATGCTGACAATTCTTCTTTCCTCTGCCTCCCCTTTTTCAAAAGAAAAAGAGTGCATATGAAGTTCTCTCTAATCCTTAAAACCCATGTAAATACATCAAGCAGTCTGCTGTTAAACCATAAATTGTTTGAGATGCCAGATCTATATAAAGATGAATTATTATAGCAGCAGTGCTGTTGATGATGATTTAAGGGTATATGTGGGGTGCAAATTAAGGTATTAATTAGCATGTAAAGTTGTTGAAAAATGCTGGCCATCTTTTGACACATAAACCCTTCATCAGTTTGGATACCTACTTCTATTTCAGACTTAAAAATAATTCACATACCCAAAAATGTGTCTTATGTTTCTGTAAAAATATCAGCTGGTCCCAACTGAAAACATGGCATCTTTTAGTATTTTCAGAGTGTGCCTGGGTCAGGGATGACTTTAGGAATAACCTCTGTCTCATGCTTTTCTACCCAAATGCCAACATGCAGCCAGTGTTAAGTGTGGTCCTGTCAGTATTCTAACTTCTACTGAAATAATGCATTTTAAAGTCAAGAGAAATCTATCTTTGCTATTCATTCTGTAATTTACAAATGAGAAAAATTGTAATTACAAATTACAACAGAAGTTAATAGAACTTGCACTGTTTTATAAATCTTTTAAAAGTCCCTGTATTTAATTTTTAAGGAGAGAGCATTGCTTGGATTTTAAGAATATTCAAAATCTTTTGTGCAGAACAGGATGGTCTTGGTGTCTAACAGAACAACATATTTTCTCACCTAAAGTATAGCTGTCTGGGGTACTAGCCTTCCAGGGTAATTTGCATAAACCAAACAGATATATTTATAATACTGGGAATGGAATTTGCTAGTTCATGCCTCAGAATGAGTTAAGTGTAACCCACAGAATTTTTACCGTTTTCCACTGCTGACTAGTGAAAGATAAAAACGATTCCATTCTGATCTGAAGGTAATTGCTGATTGTATAGATTTAAGTGAGTACTTCCCTCTTGAATGTGCTGGTTCTCAGATTAATTTGCATTTGGTTTTGGTTTTCTTATAATCACTTGATTTTCATTACTTTTATTTACTGGATTCAGTCCCAGAAATGTTGATATTTATAGAAGTTTTCAAGAAACAAGTTAAACATAAGCACCTGCACTTACACCCAGCCCTGGACAGAGACATGGTACATCATTCATGTGAACCAAGTCTACATTTTTTCTTTATTTTGCACCCAATTCTGACATGAGTGAAGCCTGCTAATGGCGAGCAAAGATTGTACGTCACTTCACTATATGACTTTTTGTGGGTGGAAAGATAGATGTAATGAAACAGAACTGATTGGGCAGTGTTCTTTATAGTACCAGTTACCCATGGGACTGGTGTGAACTAAACCAGCTGTCAAAAAGCAATGTCTCTTACATTTAGTCAGTATAGGAGATGCCACTGGGGTAAGTTCAACCCTGTTTAAGTCCACTGATTGATAGGATGTTTTCAACAAATATGAACATTGGAAGAGCTGAGCCATAGTTACTTGTTTTTGTGATTTGGATCACTGAATGCTTTAGTCATGATATTTTTTTTTCTTAATTCATGTCTGTTAGAAAAGATGCATGCCTTTCACACGTCCTTATTAAACATAGAATATATATGGGTCAAATATTTCAAGAACATAGATCACCATTAAAAGAATGGTTAGAAAAATGAATTGTTGATCCGATTCTTTTTTTTTTTTTTCCATGGGAAGAATGCATCAGTATGGTCACATTATCAGCAGTCTGACTGCTACAGCATTTTCATGTGGAAGATGAAACTGTCAAATATAGCAGCAAAATGCCTATAATTCCAAGGAATAATTGATGACTTTAGTTCTGAAGCAGAATACTTGGCTTTGTAGCATGGCTGTAATGTAGAGAGGCCTTTATTGAACCTAGGACACAGTAACAATCACAAATGCCAAAAGTGGCATTCACCAGTAGGGGCCACTACACACCTCATGGAATGAATGCATTAGAAAAAAAAAATAATAATAAACTTCCTCATAGAAAAGAGCATATGGTGGAATTACCCCAAGGGACCTAAATATAGTGCTCTACCAGATGGACCGCAGGAGAAACACCATCTGATCAGAACAATGTAGGCTTTTCTATACAATTGTTGCTGTGCATGGACTTGTCTATGCTGGGGTTATTTACATTCTTCCCACTAGTTTGTTTAGGAAAATTCTTCCTTATGCATTGTTGTATCCCATCTTTGTTTCTTCAAAGCTCACTGCTTTGAAAAGCTTAGGGACAACTTCATTAAATTTAATAGCGCAGTTGCAGCAGAGAGGAAAAGAAAAATTAACCACTGAAGTATGTTGGCTTTTTTTTTGGTTGGTTGGTTTGGTTTTGTTCTTTCTTTGTGATTAGTGTTGCTGTCAGATAAAATTGAATTTCTCAGATATAAATATTGGCATCCTTCAGGCTTTACTTTCTCTTCCAAAGCCCACTGGACAAACAGTAGAGAATGATTATAGTTTTCTTCAAGGCAGGCTGAGAGCTTTTGTCGTGAGGGTTCAAGTCTCTGCCCACGAGCATATTGTGGGCATACTACCCACAATTCCTTTTGAGATGCTTCATTTTAGGTGGCATTATAACAAATATGTTTTAATTGAAGTGTTTGCAACCTGCTAATCTTTAAATGCATTCATTGCTACACAAAACAAGTGCAGAAAATTACATACCTAGTCTTATCATTAAATTTGACTCTGCCTAAGTTATTGGACTAAATGAGTTGGATTTAATCTAATCTTTCAAGTTTCCGGAACTTCTGCTCAAAATATGAGAGTGTTTATCATGCATAATTGTTTCTCTTTTGTACTGTGCTCCATTACCCATTTGCATTCTGCTTTTTACATGGTCTAAATTCCCATTTAAGCCACGGAAGTTATTTCAACAAGTAAGGAAATTGGCAGTTCAGAAACATTGTGTTTTGTTCTTTTTTGTGTGTCTCTGTTTATAGAAGTTTTAATTCTTTGGAAAAATTTGTCAGTGAAAACAATGGAAGCCCTTGGTATGCAGAAAATTAGACACCCAAACCCCTGTGTTTTTTGAAGCCTTTTCTCTTTGAAAAGACTTGAAGAGAATAACTAAAATTTGGTTACCTCTGCCTGGATGTTCATGAGCATTGAGAGCTCTCTTGTGTTGTGTAGTATACTTCATCCATCCACCTCTGAACCTCCAGCTAACTACATTTGGCTTTGATCAGATCAGTCCCCTGAAGTGCTCCCCATGAAGTGTGCCATTGCTGGTACTTACACTCGGACAGTCCAGCCAGGTACCAGCTCATGCAAAGCTCATAGGGCTGCTGCAGGCACTGTGGGTCACAGCACCCTGCCAAGCTACTAGCAGTGGTGATGGCTGTGATTTATCCTTTGGGTTTAGTTTGTTTTTAAATGCTTGAATGTTACATGGCTTGTTTTAATTAAAACACTTAAACAGTGAGGAAAATTCACCCTTTGGCACTAGATTACTCTCAGAGACACCATAAAAGTAAATATGCATTAATCTTCACTAGGGAGAGTTGTACAATTAACATCTTAAGAGCCAGAGCTGTAGTCCAGGAGTCAGTGGCAAGGAGTTCTGCACTGGTGAGGTTTGAACCATATAAATGTTTTACAGGAGGCTTTACTTTAATGGCAAGAATTGGAGATGGTTATGCTGAACAGCAGGTTGAGGTGTTGTAGTGTTGGTCCTGGGGAGCAGACATGCTATGATGCAGAGAAAAGTAAAAACAGTCCCAAGCATATATACTTGTGCCACTGTTACTCTGGTTGTCATTGCCATACTGTAGTACTTCTTCTATTGGAAGGTTCATGTTTGTGACTTGCATTTTTCCTTTAAGTACAGAACATTGGTATATGCAGTCCAAATTCATAGCAAGTCTGAAGACAGAATTTGTACTAAATCCCTCTTGAAGAGACAAGAAGCTGCAGATTGAATCCCATTGCTGTACATTGCTACGACATTGCATATCCTCTCAAAGTAGGAAGCAAGAGAAGGGGAATTTTTAAGTTCAAGCTTCTGATCACTGATATGATATTCAGGATCTCAGCAATCAGGTGAGCTGAGATTCTTGGCACTTCTAACATGGGTAATTAATTTTTGCTCTTGCTAGTGGGAGCTGAACATCCTCATGTGTAGCAGAAGACCTTCTTTTAATAGACGTGATCATGCAAATGTTAATGAGCTCAGACCACAAAAGCTGAAGTTTGTGACAGAGTTTGATAGATTTGAAGAATAGAAAATGTGTGTGTTTTGCATATGGAATTCCAAGACTTGGGATTCCAAGAGTCTCTCTCCTTTTTTAATCCTATGTGTACTCACCTCTAAATTTGAAAGTGTGGTAAGCATGCTTCATTGATGAAAAGCCTGGGGAACAACAGGGATAAAGTCTTTGTGGGTAATCTGGTGCAATACCCCTGAAGAGAAATACTAGTCTAAAAGTAGAAAGTATATGGTATTCCAAAGATGACCTTTCTGTGCCTTAATTTAAATTTATAATAATTTCCTTCTGTCTTTTAAATGCCTTTAGAGAGTTAATAATAAATAAACATTGTGGTGAGTGTTTTGGTGGTGCCTGATTATAAGAGACAAAATTACAAAGTGACTGCTTTGAATATATAATCCAACTAGGTTTTCTGATCAAGAGAATAGCTTGCTACTAAAACTGCAAAGGAATTTATGGCTGTGTGGGGTTGTACATTAGAATTACCTTTCTTGACATAGAAGATGAAATATAAAAATATATCCTAGAAATGTATAGTTACAAAGGTTTTAGACTAGCTATTATTTAATAAAGCACATATGTCTCCATAATCCATGAATTTGGATTCTGAGAAAAAAAATCCATTCCAGTGTTTAGCTAAAGCAGTCTTGTTTGATAGAGATCCTGTAGAAAGGTGACTGCTGTTGACTACATACTATGAAACAAGAAGCAATCTCTGTGGTAAATCTTTTCATATTTTCCATTTATTCTGTTAATTCACAAAAAATGTACTTAAAAATAAATCACTGGAAAAAAATACTGCCAAACTTTTGTTTAGCTGTATCCTAACTAGCCAAGTGTATACACATACTGCCTGGAATAAGAGGAAGCTGGGAACTTAATTTAACCCAGCATTGGTTAACCTTCTAATGGTGATTTACTTCTCCTAGCTCATGAGATTATTGATCCAAATTAGAAATGTTCTTGGTGATTTTCAATTCCTCTTGACCCACATAAAATCCCAAGCAGTCACCTGGAGGTGAAAAGTTCCTTACCTAGTTACAATTGCATGTTGAAAACAATTAATTGGGATGAGGACCTTTAACCAGGTCACTCTGGAGGTTAATATAATGAATTTTCATGAGTACCAATGTAAATCTAACCCTGCAAAACATGAGCAAGAAGACCCTCGAAGAAGTTGCAATTGGTTGTATCATCCATCGGTTTTAGATCAACATCACAAAGGTTTAATTCATTTCTATTCCCTGCCCTATATCTCAAAGTCCCCAGTTACAGATACTTGCAGATAGATTGGACTCCTCCTGCAATAAATAGTTTTTCTTTTAAGGACCATATATTACCCTTCAGGTTTAAATTGTGTGAGGATGGCTGTAATCCTTCTAATGATTGATACCAAGCTCGCAGTTGTAGAGGATTAATAAAGAGTAGCATGAGAAAATATAAACCATAGTTAGAGCCAGTGAGTGTATTACAAACTCACCTTCAAGCAATCAACATGGTGCTAGGGAAAAATATTCACTAGATTATGTGCCCTAAGCTCATCTAGGCAACTGTCCCCTAATTTTTCAGTTGAAATTTACTCTGCAAATTATGTCCTTTGTCTAAAAGAGTAGTATGAGGGAGGAGAGGAAGAGTCTGCCACAATTCTCCTGTAAACTTCTCCCTAGATCAGTTTGTCAGGATGACAAACAAGTTCAGACAGAATATAGGCTCTCCTGTAAATGTGGAGGTGTAATATTTCCACTCAAGTAGATGTAACAAGTTTGGAGATCAACATTTTAGACAGGCAGATAGTGATAGGACAAAGGGGAACAGTGTTAAACCAAAAGAGGGGAGATTTAGAGGATATAAAGAGGAAATTCTTTACTCAGAGGGTGGTGAGGCACTGGAAGAGGTTGCCAGAGAAGCTGTGGATGCCCCATCTCAGGAGGTGTTCAAGGGCAGGCAGATGGGACCCTGGACAACCTGATCTGGTGGGTGGCATCCCTGTCCATGGCAGGGGGGTTGTGTGACTAAGTGATCTTTAAGGTCCCTTCCAACATAACCCATTCAATCATTCTAGGATTCTAAGTTACCTGACAGGATTTCATTTGCTTTTTTATTTCTTTGTGTGTTGTCACACCACACAGCTGTGGCATAGCCTGGCTTAGAAAGGTTTCCATAGTTCTCAACAAAGGAAGTGTGATGGCTCTATGCAGAGGGATTTCCTCTTTATGGGGAAAAAAAAAAAAAAAAAAAAAAAAAAAAATGCAATAGCATCATCTTAAGTGACAGAATAGCAAAAATGAAAGAACAGTGGAAGGGGTGTCTCAGAGTAAAACTGCCTGGACACCTGAAACTAGACAGATGATAATTATTACGGTGATGCAATTTATAAGGTCCTGAGGTTGCAGATAAGAAAGAGTTAATGGAATGACCAATTTTTTCCTCCACCCTCATTGCTTTCCTCACTGTGATTACAAAGCTAATTAGTGACAACTCTCCTAAAAGGCTGCAGCCTAGTCACAGAGGGACAGCCTGGCACTTGGCCAGAGAAATGTCTCAGTAACAAGATTAGCTCCACACATTGTTGTATTTTTCTGTGAGAGCTGATGGCAGACAGAGAAATTTAGAGTAGTACTTGCCTCCCAGAACCAAGCCCCTTACTCTTGACCTTGCAGAAAAGCCCAGGTTTGGTTTCTCTCTTTCTCATCCAGGGGAGGAAGTAACAATCACAGCACAAAAGCAATATGCGTCAAATGGGAGGAAACCTAAAAACTGTGTTTGCATTTAGAGGCTGGTGTGAATTTATTTATTTATTTATTTTTTTAAACCCAGAAGCAGGGAGAGCAGAGAAAGCTGCAGAAATGGTCTTTTTTTTTCCCCTAGATTTTTAGATGCTGCTATAGGAGTTGCGGACACCAGGGGGTGCAATGACCACTGCCTGAAGTGCTGAGGACTCGAAGGTGCAATTATAACCTCCCTATGTAGGTTAAACAGAGGAGAGATTATTCTGTGAGATGTAATGTAACGAAGCTCTGTCCGTAATGATTGTGTT
The DNA here is from genome assembly GCA_011075105.1 of Heteronetta atricapilla. Classification (NCBI taxonomy): domain Eukaryota; kingdom Metazoa; phylum Chordata; class Aves; order Anseriformes; family Anatidae; genus Heteronetta; species Heteronetta atricapilla. Next base: position 11,205,063 of record CM021734.1, read on the forward strand.
GCCAACAATACACTTAGAAAGCTTAATTTTTTATTATACAACTTCAAGTATACTCCTCTGTGTATCTATGTGTGGGACTGAAAAGCCAGGAGAGCTGAGACATTCTGAAACATCACAGTTGATTCCTGCACCTAAATCTGTTGCAGCCTTGCCTCTGTAATTGTTCATGGCAGAACTAAGCTGTGCAGTGGAACTGATGAAAGCATGCATGGATGACAGAATGAAATGAATTGGAAAAGGTTATTAAATATATGTTAATATTAAATATGATAGGATTATTATTTACATTTGCCACTCTTGTGCTAATTTTGCTGAAGTGAAAAATCCCTTCACATTATCGTCAGGATGCAGCTTTCCATGCAAAATTAATTCTGATGATAACGCTAGTACTTAGCTGATCTCAGAAGGCTGTTCCATTGTGTTTGTGAAGTCAATCCCTTATTACTTGTCTATAGAAATTCATATACGATGTGTTGAAAAGCCTGCAGATAAATAGCTCAGTGTACATCATTGCATCTCTTATTATGGAAATTGCTGTGATCATTTAGATGTAATAGATTTGGGACTTTTTAGTTAGCAACAGTTTCTGCAGAATAAATGAAGGAAAAATATTGATAGGTAAACTTGGTTCAGTGAAATGAGAATAGTGTGAAACATTTATAATAAAGCATGGCTGTTCAATTAAAAAAGCTAATAGTAAAGGACATATCTGTTTGTGAAAAACAAAACAAACTGAACTGAATTTCCACAGTAAATGCTGACACAAATTAAGTAATAAATGCTTTGAAAGGATTTGTGTTACTTATTTTGATCTAAAGAAGCAAGTACATAATTGTAATTGACCACAGTTTAACCCATTTGCAGTTCACTGTTCAGTGAACATTTTTAAGATACGTAATTTGAGTTGTAAAAGCAAAATGAGATAAATGTGATACAGCTTGCCTTAGTGATATCTGAAGCATAAAATGTCTGTCTTCAACCTATAACCTCTTAAAAATAGAGCTAATGTAAGTGAACATGGTGCCATTCATTAGCATGTCAATGGTGATTCTCTAACATGGTGCCATTAAATTACTGTGGTGATAATTGAGACATTAAAAAAAGACAGATGCTAGGCCTGTTTCTAGGCTCTTATAACCCTTTAGCAATTAAATTTCAATGAGCTAACATAACACAGATATAGCAAAAATTAACAATTGGGAATATTTTTCTGTAAGATTGCCTTTCTCTAACTGAATTAATATTTTTGCAGGGCCAGATTTTCAGTTCAGACTCTTCTTGACTGATGTGATTTTGGCATTGTTAAACAGGCCAAAGGCTGGCCTAAAAAACTGCTGATTAGGATCCTCATAATGGGGAGGAATGGGACATGGACGGTGGGGGGAAGTCATTAGATGATGTAGATTCAGCATACTCTCTGCCTAAAAAATGTGGAAATGGGAGAATGCCAGGGCTAAGCCTTCAGTTAAACAGCAGGTTCAACTAAAAGTGCACAAGAACAGAGAGGTAAAGAGACAAGTAGGGGAGAGTGAACTGAGGTTTTGAATTTGTGTCATTGCAGAGTAAAAGTGATGGAGAGGTGATGTGGACCCTGCTCATCAGTCCCACTCTCAAGCAGCAATGACAATCTGGCCATCCTGGTAATAGGCTGAAATCAGCCTAACCAAAGCTGGTTGAAGAGGTCCTTACTTGGGAAAAGCTGCTCCATCACGTTCAGCATATGTGGGAAGGAGACAGGGCTGATTAGCAAAAATCTCACATCAAGAACAAGATAAGGAGATGTGAATCCCACTGACCCCAATCTGGAATCAGAATGTTTTGTCTGAATAATTTCATAAGTTCTTATTTTCATGTAGAGGGTTTTCTTTTCTACTACTGGCCTTCCACTCTGTGATGTGGTAGTCAAAATGTTCTATATTTAGCAACATCAACAACAGAGGCTACTCAGTGCTGACAGAAATACCTTGTCTTCTCAGCTAGACCGGAGTCTCCCCTTTGCATTGTAATGAACCAGTCTGATGCATTGACACAGAGCCATTGGATGCTGTAGTGCAGACACGGTATAGTTAGAAGCACTGGCTGCTAGCTAGAACCACCTGCTGTCAATGCTGCTAGCCCCAGGCATCTCTCTTGGTTTCCAAATTCTTTCCCAAATGGTGCTCAGAGTCTAATGCTGGGTATGATGTTCAAGGAACTAAAAATCATGCTATGCAGCGTGCAGTGCAACACATTATTGTATTCCTAACACAGCTTATGATACAAATCTCATGCAACTGTCAAGCCTTATGACATATACTTCAATTTATAGACAAACTTTCCTGTGTCTGAATGGCAAAGAAAATTATAGGGATTGTTTTATTTCTTGTTCGGTCATGTTTGCTTGTGGAGCACCACCTGAGCACCACCTACTTACTAAGATCTAAACCCAATGTAGGTAAACTCTTTTTCTTCCCTTTCAACTTGCAGAATTTGGGGGTTGGTAAATTCCAGAAACTTTCTGGGGAAATGGACAGGGCAGGACTGGAGGAAAAGGTATCAGGATCTCTTTCCCAGTCCCCTTTCTGTTATATGCTGGAATTTGCTTGGTGGTAGCTACAAATAACACAGTATGTGGAGGCTAGTCCCAGTCCACGTATTTAGAAAACCTGGATTTCTTTCATTTCACTGGAATGTTTGTTTTATGCATAATAAGTAAAGCTGTTATTTCATGGGCCACTCAGAAGGGGCAGTGGCCCATGAAATGTCTGCACAGTGTGTTGTGATGCCTTCTAGTGGATCCAGTGTTTGAAATTTTCCACAGCAGATTTTATAAAGAGTAGATATTAGCTGGAGGCTTCCTCTTGTAGTCAAATGGAACTTCAGGAGATGAGAGTAACCGCTTCTAAAGGTTAATAATTTTCTAGTTGTCAGGAATAAACAGCATTGTAGAAGATCTACTTACAGAATATGGGTCATGCTAATGCAAATCATCTTATTCTGTTGGTTTCCTATGAGGTTTATCATTTACACAGAGTAGTTGGCCTTATCTATATAAGCAGTGATGGCATATGGCTTTCAAAAACTTCATGCTGCTGTACTTCAAATCAGTGATCATTTAGCATCTCAAAAAGCATCATAGCATGGATTGAATTGTCTGTAATAGCTTCAATATGGAAACACCTGGCTCAACAGGTGCCTGAAGTCACAGCAGGCCATCTGTTAGTGGTCCACTCGGATGCTTTCTAAATGCATCTAGCAAGCAAGCAAGGACGCTGGGGAGTAAAGCTGGAGAGGGGAAATCCAGCAACCTGCACTCGAAATGCCAGGTACAGAAGCACAGGAGGAATGTGTATTGTTAAGTAAGGCTTTTCATTCTGTTTCAGTCTGCTGGGAAGATTGGAGGCACTGTGAAATTTTTAAATAAAAGCTAGATATAAAGTTGGAGACAATCACCAGCTGTTCATTTCTCTTCTGCAGCATGCAGAGGAACAAAGGCACATTAAAGACCAACAAAAGGATTGAAAGAGCATAGAGCAGCATCTGCGTGGCATGATTTCCACTACCATGGGGACCTCTGTCTTCACAGATGAATTTCACAACAGTGATAGGAGATGGCTGGGTAATGTTATTGCCCAGTGTTAAAGATCTTTCTGATATATAAATCCTTGTGTATGCCCATACGCTGCTCTGATGGTATATGACTATATCCAGTAGGATGACTTGTTCTGTGCTGCTAGAGGGCTCTATGGCAGGTCTGTGAGGAATGAACCTTCACTCAGGCAATATTGGCTGTAAACCAATCTAATGCATAAGAACTGCTGCTTGTATTGTTAAAACTTAACTCTGTTGTCTTTGCCACATTCTCATGGATTAGCAGCATGGCCCCTGGCATGTAACAGTGTGCCAATTGAACATACTGTACTGGCAGGAGAAAAGACCAGCCGGAATACAGAGTACTAAAAATTTCAAGGTCCTGAATGGCCATTAGTATTGAAATAAGCAGTTCTGGCAGACACCATCCATTTTGTGCTTCTAGTGCTGTTCCTTTTTTTTTTTTTTTTTTTTTTTTTTTTTTTTTTTTTTAAGTAAGAAGATAGCAGAGGATGGGCCTGTATGGTTCATCTTAGCTCATCCAGCTCTCTGGATCAAGGCATGTCTTCAAGGGAAGGAGCTGCTGCCTTCCCCAAACATGCTTCCCACGTAGGAAATATTCTGGTGCACAAGCACAGATTGTATGGGACTGATTCACTCAGCTTGGACCCATAGCAGAAGAGCAAATTAGGATACTCTTGAGGACAGTTAGAAGCAAACATACTGCCAAGCCCTTGAGGGTAGGAAAGGAAGGGACCTTTTCAAGCGACCCAGTGGTACTGCAGGAAGCTGTTGTCTCCAGAGATTACATTGAAATCTGCTTGATCTAAGAGCAGTCCTGAAGATGTTTTGCCCAGTGAGGACATATGCGACATTTGCCCAGTGAGGACATTTGCCCAGTGAGGACATATGAGGACAAGTTGTATCATTTCCTGCTTGAGCTGTCAGGTCAGAGCTTTTCCTATCTCAGAAGTTTGCTTCATTTATGCTCTAATGAGATTCAGAGTTCTCTTCTTCTGAGCTCCTGTACCACCTGGCATCAACAAACAATTCAGCTCCTCTATGTCATTTAGTGAGTAGTCTTCCCTTTTCTAGCAAGTTCAGCTCCAGAGAGCACTAATTTGGCTTCACAGGGAGCAGAACAGAAGTGATATCCATCTCCCTGTCTTTAGGAGGGCTGGGCTTGGAGGGAAGAGTCTGCTACCCTTTCTGTCCTTGCATCATTCCTGCTGGTTTCAGTTCCTCAAGCAATGGGACTGTGCCATGTTGGCTGGAAAGTGATTTGTTCTTTGTTACTTTTGGCTCAGCAGTGGTTTAAGTGAATCATTCAGAGTCTGTAAGTTTCAAGAACCTGTTTCCCTCACATAATGACGTAAGGAGCAGACATTATTAATTTAGAAAGCAGTTTCATACTTACATTCCCAAATGCCCCTAACATTCTAGACACAGGAAAGCCATTTTAAATATGTTGAATTCATATACATTTTCTTATAAAGGGAATGTAGCAATGCTAACTTTATATCATGAAGGGTGTCCAAGTTGTAAGATGCTTTACCCATTACTGACAGTGTAAAAATCCCCTGCCTCCTCCAGTGTTTGCAAGGGATTTCAATCCTATTTTTCCACGTATGAAGACACATGCCCATTTTTCCATATGTACTCTTTCCAGGTTTGCACAGTGAAATAGGAACATAGATGTTCGTAGTACATGACTGCAGTTTATTTTACCAAGCTATAATTTGGATGAAAAACAATAGAAGCACTGCCCAGTGCTTTAAATAATGGAAAATGCAGTGTTGTATATGAATTTTTCTATTGCTTTGTTGAGGAGCACATAGCCTCATCGCTAGCACAGTGTGCACTGCACGATCTGCTCAGGCCTTTCTGGCACACACGCATCTAGCCTGAGTAGGTGGAACTGAGAGCCTTTATACTGGGCAATTTCCCCGGTATGTAAGTGTTGTATAATGATGGTTATTTTGGTGGTTAGTTGTGACATTAAAAGTGTAACAGGTAAAAGCTGAACATGCTTGCTGAGAACTATCTTATAATTAGAGGAGAAATTAAATGGGCTTTTCCTTCTTACATTTTTATTGGTGTGTCCATGCTAGTAAGGTCCAAGCTTCAGAGCTTTACATTTGCATTTAGTAAAAGCTTTCAGGCCACCTCCTCTGCTATGAAGTGTATCGGTGAGAAGATATGTCCCGGTGACATTCCTTCCTGTGAAACACAAGAAAGACGAAACAACATCTGTCTCTGCAAATAGAGCTCATCCTTGCAACGTAGAAGGTGACAAACATTGAGTGCAGAGGTTTTGGATTTGGCAGCCACCTGTCACCTTCGTTAATGATGTCCAGCCGTAGGATGTGTTCACAGGTAGAGATCTATCATTCATTTCAATATTTTCCCTTCTATTTTACAGAGATGGTAACATTCAGATATTTTTGCTAAATATACAAAAATATAGTTGTGATATTGCATTGAAAACCATTCAATTCTGGGAGGATTTATTTATCGTATTTTAACAGGGGTTGATCAAGACTTTCATTTTTTTTTTCTGTTTTCCAAAACGCTACAGAGACTAGTCTGTTTTCCAAAATACTTCAGAGACTAGTCTTGTGTTTTAAATGCCAGTTTTAAATGCTAATCTTGATTTTGCATACAGTTATATTGCCTTGGTGTGGGCTTTAGCAGGCACATGCCTATATTATTTTCAATGAACACTGAAAAAGTGCCTGGGTGTCAAAGCTTTAGCTTTCATAACCATTGTTACCTACTCTCTATGGGACATGCAGATCTTTTTTAAGAAACCCATGTAGTCTGTTAGTGTTTTATATGAGAATTTGCAGACTTTCAGATTCTAATCAAAATATTTAGGTAATAGTTGATAGGTTAATTTTCTATGTTTATTTGCGCTTTTTTTTGGTGTGTGTGTTTGTTGTTGTTATTGTTGTTTTGTTTGGTTTGGTTTTTCATGGCAAAGAATTACCTAGAAGGAACTATTCAGTATGGGAAATTTTAGGTGTAAATGAAACCTGTGGATCCAGTTTTGTATTTGCAAGAAATATTTCTGTGCAGACTAGAGTTGATCTGTGTGTGCAAAATCCATGGAATCCAGTTTTGATTTGAATTCAGCTGGAAGCTCCTAATCAAATGTGTTATAGGCTTGAAAACAAACAAACAAAAAAACTGTTATCCCCTTATTGTAAGAAAGCAGAGAACTTGATGATAATTTAGAAGTGTCCATCTACTTAAGACCTATGTAGTTTATCTTACCCTACAATGTTAGCCTCTATACTCAAAGCTGTCATCTAGCCATGAAAAGTTGTAAATGTTCAGTGGACTGTAACCAAATGGCACACAAGTCTCTCAAGTTTGACAAACACAAAGGAGAACAGTTTCATGGGGTCGGTCTCCTGGGCTGGTGCAGCCCAACCATGTCTTTACTCAAGTTTCATTTCTATAGTATGAGTACCATGGTGATCAAGCCATCTTTTGTGAAAACATTGCTACTTTCATTACATTGATTAATTACAGGAGAGCATGAAAAACATTGGTAAGATGTCAGGCACGTGGATAGTCGTCATGTCAGCTTCTGTATGTGAAAATCATAAGGAAGCAAAACTGTCATTCATGTGTTGTACTACATTTGACCTGCCTCTGGGTGGGCTGAGGAAAGTAAAAAACAACACTACAGTTAAGGCTGTAGGTAGTTTTGATGAAGAAAATATGGGTTTTCCCTTCTCAGTGTTTGTATTTTGAAGAATACAAACTTTAGATAATGTATAGGACTGATTAACATTTAAGCCTGTGCTTTGTACTGTCCTGCACTTCACATTGTCATTTATGCTCTCCATAACACATGCATGCTGTGATTATTCCAGTCTAAGAGCAGTTCCAGGAGTTCCTTAATGAAACATTAATATGAGAGGCAGTAAAAGATGCCTCCGATACTTGCTTAATTAGCTTTTTTGTACTACCACATCCCTGTTACTTAAGGCTGCTGTAATTTAGGGAATAGATTTACTGGCATTTTCATTACAATATTGCTGATGTTTTTAGAAGAACATCCCAAATTACTGCCCAGATTAACCTGTACTCCACAGTGGTGGAGTGATTGTCACCAGACTCAGCTCAGACAGTGATTGTGATAATTTCATTTTATTCCCCAAGAGTGCCAAGGTCATTGATTTGGAAACAGACCTTATTGCAATGAATGCCTAAGTTGGATATCCGAGCTTGTTGCCTTCGACTTCAGTAATTCAGGTAAAATGAATCCAGATCCAAACCATTTTTCTGGGGAAGGAGGTGGTGAAATCTATCTGCTGACCAACATGGTTTTGCAGTGACTAAACATTTACTTATTACATAATGGAGACAAGAAGTCAGATGCAGCCAGAGGCAGAAAGGAAGATGAGTAGCAGGTTAATCTGTTGTGCTGAGAAACACTGCTGCTAGCTTTACAAAGGGTCAAGAGAGCAGCACCGAGGATGTTCTGCCTCCTCCAGATTGCTTGAATGACAGGACTCATGAATTTTATAACAGCTTGAGTGGCACTTGGAGGTACGGGATTTGAACTTTGGCTGAGAGGAAGAGTCTGTTCCCCTGATTTAAAACAACAACAACAACAAAAAAAAACAACTTTGGTTATAGTGAGAGAAATTTGAAAAAGGGTTTTATGATTTGAAATCATGTTAAACTTTTATTTGTATAAAAGAACAGTATGGAGGAAAGGAATGTGAATTTGGGGATCCAATGACGCTTGATCAGTGTTCATGTTGGTGTATCCAGTGGGTAGTTGCTTGTTCAAAATGAACAAGAAAATGCTAGTGGAAAAAGCTGAACAAAATAAAGAAGAAAAAACAAAAAAGAACTTTATCACAAAAGCATGGAATTGAAGTTCCTCCTGAGAAGATCCTGAGTCATTTTTTCTCCTATTCTGTCTTGAGTTTAAATATTTGTGCCAAATCTCACATAGGAAAGACTGGAAAGAAAAGAAAGGACTGGTATATATGAAAAGAAATTTCAAAGTCTTCTGATTTTCATGGGTATTGTAATAGAACAGCTTATTTATACCTCTGTGTTGATAAAACTGAAGGGGTCCATCATGAGCCCAGAGGGATATACACTCTCTTCTTTTCTTCACTCCTGGAGAACATTTTTTTTTTTTTTTTTCAAATGGGAATTCAGGAGGAAGAGAGTGGGAAGTAAGTTATCTTTCCCTCTAGTTTATTAAAAACTGTTGTGTTCTGTGCAAAGAGAAATACACTGAATTGTATTCCAATTGGGAAGAGCACTGGCATAAATATGTGCTGTAATTAATAGTTGTTCATTCATTATCCGCTGGGCAGAGCAGACACCAGGGCCTCAAAACCACCATTTTTGGCTCTGAATGGGCTGAACGGGCAGCTGGTTTAGTGTCAGCCTTGGCATAGATTATAGATAGTTGGGGTCTTCTTAATCACTATTAGTGGATTACAGTATCCCAAGAGACAAATGCTATCTAAAGATTTCTAGAATATTGTGCTGCCTTTCAATGAGAGTCAAGAGACCCCTCCATGGGAAGTATGGTTTTCTGCTCTATCTGTTCTGGGTGAGGTTGAAATCGGAAAGTAACTTTAATGTTTGTTTGTTTCAGTGGTGAGGTATTTTGTTGTTGTTGTGGTGGTGTTTTTTTTTTTTTGTTTGTTTGTTTGTTTTTTTGGCTTATGGTCCCTGTAGCATTCCTAAGATATATAGAAATGTTCTTCTGTAGGTTGCTCAGTCAAAAAACAACAATAATTAAGGCATAGGTTTGTAAGAAGTTGGGGATTTATGTATATCTCCGTGTGTGTGTGAGTTCACCTTGAAGGTTTGGTATTAAATATTTTATGTTTTCCATTCTCATTGCTAGTGTATTCTAGAGGCTTGGTAGTTACAGAGAACAGAACAAAGAACATATGCCAAAAAGGAAAAGAATGTCAGTAGGCTTTTGTAGTTGGTCTACACCAACATAAAGGATAATTCTTAAATTGTCTGCAGAACAAAGCCAAGGACAGTACCAATATTTCATTATGCAGTACCACTAATGGCAACAGGGATAGTTAAATATTCTTTATTACAGAATGTCAGCAAGGCTGTCCATACATGGGGTACTGTTCCGTTAAAACAAGAACCTTCTTAAACTTTTAAGTAAATCTGTATTTTTAAATCCAGCACCAACATTTTTGGTGAGATATTCCAGCACAATACCACTGTATTACTCATGGTGAAAGATGGTTATTTGGTATTGTGTATTATTTGGGAGTATAGTCAAATATATTTACAGCCAGTAACAGCAAGTTACTGGCTGTAAATTGAAATATAAATTTTTAAACAAGTTGTGAATATCTTTATACATAATCTAACATTGTCAAGGAATCAGAATATCTCCCTTCCCGCTCTACCAATTAGAAACAAATGAAGATCTTGCGTCTAAACATGCTGCAGCTCTGTCCTACTGGATATGTAAACTGTTACCATAACGTTTTCACTTGCATCTTTTAAATATGAAATATTTGGAACATGTATTTAGCAACCTTGTTGGTGGAAGGAGATTGTGATTAATATTCTTAAGATGTAAGAAATAATAATCACAACTCCGCATGGGTGATGGCAGTGTTCTCATCTACATGCTTCTATGTTTGTAAATCTAATACTGACATAGGGTGAAATCTTTAGTACTCCTAAATTACTGGATAATCCACAACTGCTCTCTTAACAGGAAATCAGGCTGGAGGATACACTGTACTTTACCAAAGCCCACTGAAGCTGGTAGGAGGCTTTCCACATATTTCAGTGGCTTTTGGATTAGACTCAAGTTGCCTTTGAAACCAAAATGTATCTTGTAAGAGCAATCAAACCAATATCCAGACAGTCTCCCTACTTAAGTTGTTTTATATTGACAAACACATTAACTGGGGTGTAGTCACCTGAATGCTTTTTGATTTCTGGGTCATACATCTGAAGACTTTGTCATTCCTTCCTCTCCTTTGTGAAACCAAACAACAGAACAGATAAAACCATGGCTACCAACATGCATTGTGATTGCACAATTCATTCTATGCATGCATTTTTGCCTTAATGCAAAAATACTTGGTTTCAGGGCCTGCATGCTCATATCGCATAATTTGATGCTATTACAGTTTGACACTAATAGTCTGTTCTTACAAAGAACATGTGAAGCACAACTTGAAAAAAACACTTTGCTAAGAATCGCAATATATAAATGCATGCATAGCCTGGGTGAAATTTAGGTTCCACTCTCTTCAAGAAAGTCATTATTGTTTTATTCTTTCCCTTGAGGAAAAATAAGGAAAATCTGGAGAGCTCCTGAGGGAGGAAAAATATTTTTTATGGTGAAATACTTTGCCTGAGTACTGAAAGAATACTCAACATTAAAAATTATATTGCTGCTACACTTCAATTCTTCCAGATGTGTTCTAAAATTAATTAGGATTTAAAGGACTTTTTCAAGTTAATGCCACTATACTGCTCCAATGCCTATATTCTATGTATATCTATATCCCCTGGGGCTACATTTCAATGAATATGTAGGAAAGACATGTTCATTTTCCAGTTTGTGCCGCTACAAAATTTAGTTTTCTTCTGCATCAGCTTTAAAGAACTGTGCTTTTTTGTTGGTTTGTTTTTGTTTTAATATGGGCTAGGGTTCAGAAGTGTTATGTGAATACTTTTCTGCTAAAAAGTCAATAATATTGATGTTTTATATTTCCACTATTTTTTTCCTTACCTTAGAAATGTCTACAGGCAAACTATACATGTAAATACTTTAATGTGCAGAACAGCTCCGTCTCAGTTATTGCATGCATTTGTTGCTAGTGTAAAATAATGAACATATAGGCATTTATTACATAAACCTGCCTAGCAGTACTTTATTTCAAACCTCAGATCTTTTTATTTTATAAAATAATTGATTTATTTAATTTTAAAGTTACCTACTCGAACTGATGACAGAACTATCCCAAACTCTATCTCAAACCTTCAGACTGAAAATTAGCATGTCTTTCCTTTTTTCTTCAGTAACCTAATTTGTCTGAGTACATTTTTTTTAGTATCTGTATGTGACCCCCTATCTGTGTATCAAGTACCATATTGCCTCTAGAATAAATTACTGACTGAGCTAGACACCAGGAAAGAAAACCCCTTTGTGCCAATGTTTCACTGCAAGAGATTCCTAGGCCCAAATGTGCTTCTTTGTTGTACAATGGTGAGCTAAAGTTGTCACAATTTTGTGTTGAAGCTGACCTAATCCACAATGAGTTAATGAAAGGAAAAGTTATCAAAAAGCAGGTAAAAACAGTGGTTCCCAACCAAGACAGAAGACCTCAGCTTTTACTGTGGTTTCATCCCTTCTCTACTAAAACCAGCTAGATTCAGACAGAACAAAGGTAGTAGGATACTGATTAATGTTAGTATCCTAAATGTTATGTCTCTAGCCAAAGTTATCTGTCCAAGCTACACTTTGTGAAGGGCAGTGGAGACAGAGAGGGGCCTCCGGTTTACAAAGGATGTCCATGCTCCAGGTATCTTAAATGGGATACATACATGAGGATGAATCTCCCTATGCAAGGTGATGGTGAGTAATGTACTGGAGCTCTAATGGGTAAACTCAGATTTTGGCAAAGTTTGTGGAGTTACTGTTTATTGAGGGTTATCATCCTTGGAGTGGAAATGGCAGGAAGGGTACCATTTCTCTTTTCAGATGCCAGGCAGGAAGGGTACCATTTCTCTTTTCAGATGCCACAGTTCACAGTCCAGTATGTTGTGTACAGAACCTACAGCCCTAGTTTAATTAAATACTTTGATAATACACCATTGACAAACATGTCATTGTTTTCACGGTAAAAGCTTCCCCATATGGATTACAATAGACATGCTGTGATAGTATCACACTCAGACTTTGCCTAATCTTACTGTGTAGTTATCTGCAAAAGTCCTTGTACTTTTGTGTAGCCCCACTGAAAATACTGAGACTAATAGCAGATTAAAGCACTACTCAGTAGGAAATTATGTGAGAGAACTGGGACACTTTGAGACTCCATCCATATTAAAAAAATCTTATTGAAAAGAAGAATAATTCAACTGAGAACAATGATGGGCATTTTCTCTTCCTCACTAACCCATGCACAATAAAAAATCAGCATTCTTCGTTCAGCTGGGAACTAGTTCTTATTGCACTGTGTTTCATCACTGTTGCTTGTGTACTGGATGCATGCTGAATGAGCCTTAGCTCCAAAATAGCAAAGCAAGAAATTGTAAAGGCAGATTTTTTTTTTATTTTTATTTTTTAAAGGATAAATAAACATTTCTTAAACAACTGTGGACCTGGATTCAGTTCTGGCCATTTGTTTTGGATGAAGGAGGGGAAATGAAAGCAGTACATTTCATTTTGAGGTGGTATGTGATAAGCTTGCTCATTTAAACCAGTATTGGGAAGTCAGTACTTTGTACCAATTTGTTCTGGATATCTTTCACTGTCAGGTAGCAACTAGTGTGGTACAATGAGATATGTGGAAAGGGAGATGGCACAGGCTTTACATCAGCTGGGACTTGCATGTCTTGTAAAGCGGAAGAGCAGACTGCGTTTCATAATCTGACCTTGCACATTGTGTGCATTACCCAAAACCTGCCACAATCATTGGAAACGTTCCCATAGCCTTCAATGAGGTGCAGATGGGATTAGGTCTCAGCAAGCATAGAGGTGCTTGGAGTACTGGACTAGCCTTGCTTTCCATAGCTCTCAGTCCTGTATCTGTGTGTTTACAGTAAAGGGAAGGAATAGAAAGATCAACAGCCCCTGGAGGCTGCTTCAGAAACCAGTGCCTGACTTCTTTTGTTCAAGCATTTGCTTTCTAAGGGCTTGTACCTCAGAAGAAATAAGGGAAAGGGGCATGGAATATAGAGAGGGATTTATTTGTTTGATGAGCATTTTCAGTGTGTCCATATTTATAATTCAACCTGGTATCTCAATCTGAACACGTTTTATTGTTGGTGTTTGGAAGTAAGCTGTCACCCAAAGTGCCTGCTAGGAATTTCTTAATTAACATGCTAATCAAGGTTCGCCTGAAGGTGTTGTTTAGATTCACTAGCAATACAAAGAAGTAGCTAACAGACATGTATGGAGGGATGTGAAGAAATAATGTTTCCAGAGAATACTGTCAACTTGTACTGAGAGCATCAAGGACACAAAAATATCAAATTAATTAAAGTGAGTTATACTTAGTCACAAGGACGCATTAAATAACCGGTCTTAACAAGATAGTATTAAATTGAACTGTGAGGAGAGAGAGGGGTAAGGTGGTTCCCTGTGAGAGTGCCTTAGATATGGGAGAAGTTTTGGAAACTTCATCTTGTGACAGAAGAAAGCGACCTGGAATAGTTGGATTTTGCAAGTGACTGCTAGTATACTTCCTTAAGATAGAGCAGGACTCAGACAGCTCCAGTTGGGCGATTCTCTGCTAGCACCAGAAGCCATATCATTCCAGGCTGATAGCCACATCAGCCTCACTGTAGCGTAACGCCACCAGCTAGCAGGTTCCTTTAGATGGGCTGTGCGCTAGGCTTTTCATACCAGGTGTAGGTCTGAGTCTAAACAAAGTGCTGGCAAGTTGGTGTGAAGGAAAGAGAATTTCCTCTGGAGAAGGCCAAGAGACAGCAAACAGAACTATAGTTTTACAGAATTCAGGAACCTCTTCTGTGTCACAAGATATTTCCTAAACAACAGGGCTCTGAAGTGAGCCAGCTCGACCTGGCTGGCTGGCTGCGAATACACAGATGGGAACAAACAGACCGCCAGAAGCACCAGCGCTTCCCTCTGTGGAGTTACAAAATGTTTGTAATGTCTTCCACATGTTAGCATACGAGGCACCTTAGAAACATGAATGATAAATGATAGCAGCACAAATGATGATTTCCATTGTAGGAAAAGGCATTTGTAGGCAATAATTTGGCACATTTATCTATTAACAACAGATTAGTAGGAAGCTTAAAAAGAAGATGGGGTGGCATAATAAGGTTAATGATCTCACCATGCACCTAAATACATTCAGCTGTGTGGAATTTATATTGCTAATTTACTCAGTAAGAAAGCCTTCTGTTGGCCATTGTGGACTGAAGCAGAGTGCAGCATTCTGGTTTGTTATGAGGAAAGCCATCAAGGATTAATCTTGAGTTTAGCATGTATTTGAGCAATGAAAGCAAAAGTGTGAAGGCTCTAAGCAGTCTCTTAGGGAAGGTAGTCAACTTCTATTTTAACTGTAAGGCTAAAGTTACTAACTGTTGGGTATGCTGCAAGTAATCTGACTACACAGTAAAATCTTTAAGTGATAGAATGTATTACAAATGTTTATTATAAGAGTCAGTCTGTAATTTGGAAGCTTGCTGTAAAGAATTTTTTTTTAAATATTAAAAAAAGTATTTTAAAATAAAGCTGTTTGACTTTTACTAGTGAAGTAAGAAAATTCAATGTGATAGCCAACCATTATGAATGCATAGTTTCCTGACACTTTGAAGCATGTTTAATTATCAGTAAGATGTATGCACATTAACAGATGCACATGTATTCTCATTGTCATGGTCCATTCTGGTTCAAATAGAATATCATAACCTATCAGAAGAAAATCTGTGTGTTATATCTGGTCTGCATAATTTTCTTTGCCATGCATAGTCTTTTTCTCATATCAACCAGAGATGACAGGTGATAGCAATCAGTGTGCACAAGGGGACTGTGCAGAGCCTTGGAAGCACAATTTCAAGCTTTGTTCTTGGCCTATCCCTAAGTGTTTTTCAATATAGCACAAGAGTTTTGTATTTTGCTCATTTGCCTGAGAAACGTTAAAAAGAAATTACAAACTCAGAATACCTGTATGACCATGTGGCTGCTAAAGGTTTTTGGCAAGTTGTAACTATTTGTTTGGAAGCAAATAGTTCTGGTGTGAATTCATTTGACTAGCCTGTGTTTGAGTAACAGTGAGTCACCAAGGTCAGAGACATTCTGTCTTATCAGATCGTTTCTGAGGGAAATAAACAAAAATGGCTGTAAATTGCATGTGTGTAGATGGGGGGGAAGAGGAGGCAGGAAGCTATGGAAGATACTATGTTTGTATCTTGCAGCCTGTCTTTGTTTCTGTAAATAGGCACAAGACGATAGATAATTTACGTAAATAAATACATTTCCCGTGCTATGTCAAGATGTAAGTGGAAGGAGATTACACTTAAAACTAAAAGCTGCAAAAATGAGGCTGTACTTCTGGATGAGAGGACTTCGTAAATCTGTAACTATGAAACAAACTCAGAGGACTAGAATATGGATAGATATGTGGATTTACAATTTGCTTGCCTTGCTCTGCAGAACTAGATATAATCTTGATAGTTTTTCCTGTGAGTTTATTGCTCATATGAGTCTAGGAATGATACCATATTTGGCACCACAGCCTATGAAAGTATTATGCTAGAAAGTAAAAATAATTAGTAAAATGAAAAGTCAAATGAAAGTAAAAATGAGGTAGTTATCTACAAAGAAGCAGGAGACCTCACTGAAGGCATTAGGCATGCTAAACACGTGTCTGGTATATCTATTTATAAGAAAGCCTAAGCTGTACCTGTCTTTTCTCAATATCCTGGAATACCGTGGCAGGTAAGGTCTTGCTGTATGGCCATGACAGCAAGATGCTTCCAGATCTCTGTGCCTTTGATCCCAGTCTTACAGATTATCATTTCAGTCTTCAAACAGAATGTGTCATCACACCAGAGAGACCTAAAAAAAGTGCTTAAAATTATACTAAAAAGAACAGTAGTTGCATTTCCAACATAATCTGAGCTTTAGATGCCCAGAGATTTGGTGTTGAGCTGTATTGTTTCCACTGTCCTCACACAATTTCTTTTTTTCTGCAACAAGGTTTGTGTTCTCAGTTTTCTTACTCTAAATATAAGTAGAAACAAGTCTAAGCATTTTGTTAATTCACGCAATTGTACACAGTTCTTGTCCAAATCTACTGTGAAAGAAAGAACAAGACAAAGCCCAACAAACCAACAATTAAAACAAGCTGAAATAGAATGTGCTTTAATATTGCATCCAGACTGCAATATAGGAAGAAATTCTATGGAATTGGGTGATAAGGGTGTTGTTTTTTTTTCTTTTTTCTTTTTTTTCTCCCCTCAATCGTCAGTCAATTGTCAGCTTTGACAAGACTTAAATCAAAATTTCTATCATTCACAGAAGACAAGCTGTATTAGTACTTCTCTTGCAGTTGTCCATATCTCATTAATGAATGTCTGAAATCAAATCTAATAGAAATATGAATCAACCACAGTTCTATAGTTGCACAAAATAATGAAAGCTCTGATGTGACTGAAGCAGTATCACAAAATATGGAAATTTCTTTTGATCAAATGAATGAATAAACAGTTTGGAATTGTTTTTTTACCTTTAGCAAACATATATACAGAAAAATTACATACAGTTATTGAGTATATTGTAAGTAGATTATTTATCTATTCAGAGAGTGCGATCTTCATAATCTTGCTGTTCTAGGTTCATCGTTGTAGATTTTAATATGTGTTAGGCTATAAATATCAACATATATGCCAAAAAGATCCAACTACTTATTGTTGAATTTAAAACTACTTCCAGAATTATCTGGATGTTTGGAACTTTTGTTTCTACTTGTGATCTTGGGGATGCTTTTGCAAATTCAAAATAGTTTAAATAAATATACTTTCACATTTTGCCTTGCTTTCTCAATATAATCTTCTTAAACCTTTAGATAACTTTAATAGATAATGCAATATTTTAATTCATTCCCTGAATGGAAAATTATAACTATTTCAATTTTAATAAAGCATACTTGAATATAGTTTAATTTTAATGGTGCTGTTTGAGTGATTTGTCTATAAAACAATTTTACTCAAGACTTTCAAAATTTGTCAGACATGGTTATACAAAATATATTTTTTTATTTTCTTCCAGTGTTCACCTAGTTCCATTATTTTACAAAACAGTTATTGCAAAGTATCTTTTCTTTCCAGTAGAGGCTATCTGTGAATAGTTTCATTGTCCTTACTAAACACAAAAGAAAAACTTTCTCAAAACTAGTTCAGTATTTAAGAGGAGATCTCTTGCTACTCAGCATCATGAATACAGAGAAATATGGCTCCATAAAATCAGACTATTTCAGGAAATTTGGTCTTTCTAGTAAGCAGGGAAACAAAAGTATGGACTATTTGTGCAATTTGTACAATTTTGGACTATTTAAACTCTAGTGTATCTAACACAACACTAATCTTACCAGAATTACAGCCAAACGGCTTTATCTAATACCAAAGGCTGAAATTATTCATGTCTACTAAGGTCATTACCTTTTTATCTTAGGTAGCATTGTCAACTATGTGTTAGTTCTTTTATATATATATATATTTTTTTTTTTATTGAGTTTTTACATTCTAAAAGAAGCTTTTGTCAGCACGTTTTCTCTGACTGGACACATATATGCATCTATTTATATGTTCCAGCTGACTAGGACTGCTAAAACATTATTTCTTCACTAAATCTTGAAAATCCTAACTGAGGAGAATGTATTACTACTTTTCACTCTGCTCTCCTTTTTAGCCTTACCTTGTTGACTGAAACAGTTCAGACCTGCATTGTTTTATATCTCTATTCTAACATCACTTTTATTAGCAGAGGGCTGGCAGATCACTAGCAATGCTTCTGTATTACCAATTTGCCAAAAGACTGCTCAATTAACCTTATTACACTTATGTACTTGGTTACAATAGCACGTTAACTGGAAAAGGCTGCATAATATTTTAAGTGTTATTAAACTGCTTCAATTAAAACACCAGCACATGATAAACACAAACCTTATCCTCAACTGTTCACAAAGTACATTAGTGTTATATTGTGTGAGCTGTGAAATTTTAAGCTCAGTTGCTGCAGGTTCATCTTTATCTCTCAGTAATGACTCATGGGGTATTATACATTCTGGATTTAACTGGAAAGTGCAGAATCATATCAAAGGTATGGAAAAACCACCACCAACAAAGAAAACAATCACTAATATTTCTATATTTTACAGTCTTGGTTGACATCAATGATTCATTGCACTTTATAAAAGTTTTTAAAAATTCATTGTACTTTAACTATTTGGATCATTCATTGTCTTGGATCTTTTAGATTTTGGAATTTTAACAAGTGCCAAGTAAGGGTATTGCATCTGCAGTTAATATGATTAATTATTAAACTGCCAAGAGCAGTCCTGGAATCTCTTTGAATGAGTTTTGTTACAGCTATAACAGTTGGCAAACCTGTTCTGTTGTAACTAGTTTGGGGAAAATAATGTGCTAGTGTCTTCAATTATTTTCAAAGTCATAAAAACAAAGGGCTCTAATATGAATTAAATTTTAAAATCTCAAGGACTTCCCGTCTCAAAAAACGCCACAAACAAAACATGCCTTTTAATACAAAGTGTTTGTTGTCTTTAACATTTACCTACAAACTCAAAGTTTACTTTAAATAAACTATATGGTCTTAAAGCATAGTTTGGAGCTTAATTGCATAGTGACTGACTTCCTTTGGGAAATCTGTTGTGTTTTATGGTGACTATCAAGAGACTCATGTTGCACAGATCTCCCTCCTTTCCCTACAGGGACATGGCAGATAGAGTTCTTTTTGTTGTTTTCTGTTCATCTTGAAAGTAGTCTGTTGAAGCTGCTGCATTGTTAATGGAAACATGCTGTGTAGTGTCCAAGATACTCTCCTTTGAAATAGGAAATTAAATTTTAAAAGCTTAATTAAGATAATGCTGAAGATCCAGTCTACCTACAAACAAATGGTATCAGAGTTAAGGGAGTAAATGCTGCTATGCCAAAACGATTCCAGGACAGAGATCTTCAGGCTGATCTGGTGCTGTTTTATTTATAAGCAATTCTGTGGTTTTCTTATTTATTGCTCATCACTAGCGAGGTAGCAGATAATTTAATTTGTGATATCACTGACAGAGAGGCTTCCTCATTACCATCAAGTTAATTTGTGCTATTAAAAGTGTCTGTTACCTTCCCACTCATATTATGAGCCACCGTAGGATGTGTTCTATTGCAGAGCAGCACGTTCCATGAACTCTTGCTTATTAGAGAAATGCAGTGCAGCCTGTGATTAAAATATTTAAATTTTAGAGTGTTCCAAGGACCTGGTATAAATTAAGAAAATACTGAGTGAGCTTCATTTATGGAAATTTTGATTAGTATCCAGAGATCCACTGAGGGGTTCTGGGATTTGATCTAGTATGCAAATACTGGTATGACATTAGTGGTTTACGATCATATGTTTCTTTGTAAGCCCATAAGCAGAAATTCAGACTTTGAGTGTCTTAGTCCAAGAAGTCATGAAGCCAAGCTTCATGTGATGACAGTTCCGCTACTTTTTCACCTGTACAGAATTAGGATTGTCTTACAGCTATCTGAAAGGTCTCATGTACTCTGAAGGACCTAAGAATCCAAATTTCTACTACCCAGTAAAATAACATAAGAAGTATATTGATTAGGTCTTGCTGAGGTGATATCCAAATAAAATTTTATTACTATTATTTAAATCTTTTAAGTATTTTGCCTTCAAAAGTATTGCTTACTGTATTGTTACAGGACATCTTGCGCCTTGTACGAAGAAGTGTGCGCCTTGGACTGGCGCACACTTCGTTGGGTTAGAAACTGGCTGGATAGCCGGGCCCAAAGAGTCGTGGTGAATGGAGCCAAGTCCAGTTGGAGGCCAGTCACTAGTGGCGTCCCCCAGGGCTCGGTGCTGGGGCCGGTCCTCTTTAATATCTTCATCGATGATCTGGACGAGGGCATCGAGTGCACCCTCAGTAAGTTTGCAGATGACACCAAGTTAGGTGCGTGTGTCGATCTGCTTGAGGGTAGGAAGGCTCTGCAGGAGGATCTGGATAGGCTGCACCGATGGGCTGAGGTCAACTGCATGAAGTTTAACAAGGCCAAGTGTCGGGTCCTGCACCTGGGGCGCAATAACCCCAAGCAGAGCTACAGGCTGGGAGAGGAATGGTTGGAAAGCTGCCAGGCAGAGAAGGACCTGGGAGTGCTGGTGGATAGTCGGCTGAATATGAGCCAGCAGTGTGCTCAGGTGGCCAAGAAGGCCAACGGCATCCTGGCTTGTATCAGGAACAGTGTGACCAGCAGGGCTAGGGAGGTGATCGTCCCCCTGTACTCAGCTCTGGTGAGGCCGCACCTCGAGTACTGTGTTCAGTTTTGGGCCCCTCGCTACAAGAAGGACATCGAGGTGCTTGAGCGGGTGCAGAGAAGGGCGACGAAGCTGGTGAGGGGCCTGGAGAACAAGTCCTATGAGGAGCGGCTGAGGGAGCTGGGCTTGTTCAGCCTGGAGAAGAGGAGGCTCAGGGGTGACCTTATCGCTCTTTTTAGGTACCTCAAGGGAGGCTGTAGCGAGGTGGGGGTTGGCCTGTTCTCCCACGTGCCTGGTGACAGGACGAGGGGGAATGGGTTTAAGTTGAGCCAGGGGAGTTTTAGGTTAGATGTTAGGAAGAACTTCTTCACTGAAAGGGTTGTGAGGCACTGGAACAGGCTGCCCAGGGAAGTGGTGGAGTCACCATCCCTGGAAGTCTTCAAAAGACGCTTAGATGTAGAGCTTAGGGATATGGTTTAGTGGTGGGCTGTTAGCGTTAGGTTGGAGGTTGGACTCGATGACCTTGAGGTCTCTTCCAACCTGGAAATTCTGTGTGATTCTGTGTGATCTGAGTGTTTGTAAGTTGTGTTAAAGGGTGGGACAGAAGAAATTCTGAGTATTTGGTATTACTTGCCAAGATCCAACTATAAGAGTAGGATGCACATCATTATCATTAAGGTTGTGGAGTTTATGTGAATGAATGTTAAGATGTGTAAATTGCCAGCCTGGAACAGCATCTATAATCAGCACCATTTTTTGTACTCAGAAGAAGAGCTTCAAATGGATGAAGACTGCCAAGGGTGATTTTCTAGAACAGCAAAAAACACAAATGGATTGGGGAAGAAGGAGGACAGGAGAAGGGGGAACAGTAGGCACTTTCTGTCTTTCATCTCTGTGCTCTTTACTGAGCTTAAGCACCGAAATGTTCAGTTTCTGTGCTCCACTCCCTGCTAACCAAGGCCTGTGGTCCTTGTGTCTAAGTCTCTTATTATCTCATCTCTATTACAACATACTCTTTAAGAGGAGCTACTTATAAAACAGCTCCTGAAAATAGAAGTAGGAGCAGCTGGGGATAGTTGAGCCTGCTGTAGCAAGCAAATAAAAGCTTGCATTAAAAACGTGAAACATACAAGACATTTTATGTGACACTTTTGAGGCCTATCAAAAGGCTTGTCTCTGTGCAAGCAGATGCAGAACTGGGAAGCTGAGTGAGAACCCTTCTGTGAGACTCCTGAGCATTATTACAAATCTCACCTGTGCTTGTGTCAGTTAGATAGTGAGGGTTCTTCAGGGAATACGTCAGAGTGACATTCAGTGACAACACCTGGAAATATACCAGATCATTAATGGTAGGCAATTCTCACAGGCTGCCTGCTCTCCCTGCCTGCTGTCAGCCAAGTGATGCAGGAATCCTCTCTGACAGTGGTCACAAATAGAAGTCTAAATCTTCTTATATTGAAAAATGTTCTGTGTCAATATGTCTTAGCCAGATAAACAGTATCAAACAGAATTAACTTTAACTTGAGGGAATGTTGCAGTATCTTGCTGTGGGAAATCAATGCAGACTCTTAGGTTTTTGCTCAGAGAGGCCCCACATTCACTAAGCTCAACTCTGCTCCCATGGACATACTCCTTTCTGTAGGGCAAGCCAAGGCTTCAGACCCTATTAAGCCCTAAGTCTCTAGTGAAGTAAGACTTTCCCCCCCTCCCAAAACAACATTCTCCCTTGCTTGCTTTTTCATGCAGGCTATGTTTAAAGTCACAATTCATTTCTCTGTCTCTCAATCGCTCTTCTGGGGTCAAAGCAATTTTTCAGTTGTAAATGCCTGGCCTCCGCAGATATAGCAGTTGTGTTTCCTGATTAAAATATTACAGAATTTGGTCCTTTAGGAGCACACAGAACAACATGAAAATCCAAAGCTAGAGCTCAAGGGAAAAAACAAAAAACTGTCAGATGTGTTGTGAGTCACACTTTATGAGTATCTGATGATGACATTGATAGCACACAGTAGATTTACCAACAAAACAATACTAGCAATTTGCACATACCAGCAATGAATGAAGTGGGAAGCTCTATTCACACATGCACGCTTACTATCCTCCAGGTTCACTATAGCAACTTGGCTTTGAGATGTCATTCATTTCCAACGCAGTCTATAATTTGAGGTTGCCTGAGATCAGAACTCTATTTTGGGCCCTCTCCCTCCCCTTGCCTGGACTCCTTGCAATTGGTGCTTTGCAAATTTTCACCTTGTTCCTGCATGGGTGCACAAGGCAGCTGGGCATGGTGGGTCCTAACGTGGGTACTTGAGAAACAACCTCTTTCCCTTGCTCTAGCTTTGGCCTGGAGATGATAGTCACCTTCCTCTGTATTTGAACATGAGACTCAGAAAGAATTGAGTCTGTTGGTTTTTTGCCTAAGCTTGGATGGCTCTTGATGGATCTCCTCATAACCTTTGTAGGGAAATCTCTTATGGTAACAGTAATTATTCTTTCACAGTAGTTTTTGCTCTTGTGCTTCTGGAATACTCTTGGCAGGTTTCAGCAGTTAGGGAAGAATTTCTCATGCAAGTTAGACTGACACAAGGATGTGTGGACTCTTTCACTTTAGGTTAATTAATTGGAGAGTATAGGCTGGGTTAAAGTACAGTAAGCCTGATTGTGATTTGTTTCTAGCTTTTAAACTGGTGTGCAATGAAGCTGAGGGTCAGAAAATGATCACTTCCCAGAAGGAAGTGCCTCTTAGTATGGAGGAGAAGGAAACCTGAGGTTCTCAAATGCACAGCCTCCAGAACACAAATATGCCCCCTTCGAAAGAAGGTGGAAAAAAAGGTTTTCTAAGTAGTGGCAGAGGCTGGCTGACCTAGACTGTTCTTTGGCATTTAAGGCAAAATAAAGGAAGGTAGGTTTTAGCCATCTCACTGAAGAGCACGGTTGTGCTTTTCATCTTGAAGTGTATCCATTTGTTTTATTCTCTTCAATCCACTGTTCTCCAATTTATACATTAGTCTGAATTATTTGTAGGCTTTCCATTTTGTCTTTTAAAGTCAGTAATTCTCAGGCATTCACAAACACTCAATTATGAATATTCATTTAGGGAAAGCATGTGGCAACTTTCCTGTCCTGTGTTCAAATGACTTATAACTAAAAGCAATGTGAACCACATACTTGAGTGTACTATTCCTCATTTGCAATTCAAGCATACAGTATTAAATCTTTGCAAATACTTGAGCTAGGAAAGCTTTTTCACTGGAGTATTTGGGAAACACAAACAAAAAGGAATATGAACAAAGCAAATGAATATTCACATAAAAATTTTAAGATATCTCTGCAGGCTGCCTTCAGAGATATCTATCTATCTTTCTTTCTTTTTCTTTCTTTCTTTCTTTCTTTCTTTCTTTCTTTCTTTCTTTCTTTCTTTCTTTCTTTCCTTCCTTCCTTCTTTCCTTCTTTCCTTCTTTCCTTCTTTCCTTCTTTCTTCTATCAATCTTATATTTAAAAAGCAATTAAAATAATGACAGACACCAGATCAGATTCTTTATGCCTAGCCACTCTTTCAGGTCTTGTGGGCGGATTTTTCTAATTTTGCTATTTCCAACTGAGGATTCTCTTAAAGTGGTGAAATCCCAGGTGACCAGGAACAAATGAGATTGTTCTTTATATCTCTTCTTCTGGAGCTCCTGGTACAAGCAATGCCAAAGGAGATGATGGCAGCTGATAAAATTTAGAGTACCCTAATGCATTTCCAGCTTGGCCTGGAACTGAAAGCAAGGATACAGTGACATTTCATTCAGCTTTCTGACAGACCGGTTCAGGTGTGTAAATAGTAATAGTGCAGAGACTTTATTTCTTCTTTAGTGTACTTCAAAACATATTCCAGATTACATATACAAAACAACATCATGACATTTGTAGATCTCTGTACACTTTGGAAAAAATACTGAAAGGAAATAAGTGAAAAGTTGCAGTATTACTTCATTTTATTTCAAGCATTAAGTATATTTTTTTTCTAAACACTTCCTCCAGAGATTAATAAACTAATGATGGTATTAAATCATGGAAACACAGGTGAGATATATTTTCTTTAACCATGAAAAAGAGAATAAATTTGGGTGGAAAAGGTAACCAAATCTTACAGATAAGAACATATTATTCACATGTCAGGTAACAAACATTAAATGGTAGAGCATAACAACTGAATGTAAGCTTACCATTAATTTTTAAATGGAGGCTGTAGGAGTCTGGAGAAATAGTAACCTCCTTCAAAAAATTAGATGGTAAGGTGCAGTGGGAATTATGCTTTAAGTTATATGAATTGTTGACTGGATGCCAGAAGAAAATTTTTCACAATGAGGACAGTGAACAGGTTTCCCAAAGAGGTTGTGCAGTCTCCATTCTTGGAGACCTTCAAGATTAGCCTGCATAAAACTCTGGGTAACTTGATTGAACCTCATAGTTCACCCTGCTCATCTAGGAGGCTGGAGCAGAGACGTGTTGAGAGTCCATACAATGTGAATTGTCCATGATCATGTCTTGTATTCCAATATGTTAATGAAGCCAGAGGGAGAGACCAACAGAGAGAGAGTCAAATGTAAAAGACATACCAACAAACACAAAATAGTTCAACTAAGAGTGAACAGATAGTTGCAAAGAAAAGATGGACAGTGCCTAGCACTCCATAAAGTAAGGAGAGACAGAAGAGCACCTTGTACAATGCTGGAATAAAGTACACTTTCCCTGCTGTTTTTGTGACAATTAAGAAAAGATGCTCTGCTCTGTTACATTCAATTATCGCCTAGAAAACTCGGATATCTACAGGAATCCACCATCATTTATTTAGAAGCGGACTGCCAGTGTTGAGGGATTTAGAAGACCTTAATGATAGGAATTAAAACAACAGCTGATGACCTGCAAGTGAAAAGAATGTGGCATTATCCCCCAAGATATAAACTACATTTGTGCATTGGTTTATTATTTATTATGATCTGTCATGTGCATCTGAGAAATTGCACATCAGGATCTATAACTGTCCTAAAGCACATTTTGTAAACTTTGGCTGCTAAATTGATAACCTTGTTTTTATGTTTATTTATTTTTTTACTGACTCAGCTTTGTTTGCACACCCAATCCCATCCTCTTACCCACCAATTCTTATTTGGAAATAAGAAGATATTTGTCTCTTAACATTAACTCTTTTGAAAGACATTGTACTCTC
This sequence comes from Heteronetta atricapilla, assembly GCA_011075105.1. Taxonomy (NCBI): domain Eukaryota; kingdom Metazoa; phylum Chordata; class Aves; order Anseriformes; family Anatidae; genus Heteronetta; species Heteronetta atricapilla. Next base: position 11,231,075 of record CM021734.1, read on the forward strand.
TGATTCACCTAGTCAAAACTAGACGCTTTTTTTTTTTTTTTTTTTTTTTTTTTTTAATTGTATTTCATTTGGGCATTCCTTGTCAAACACCAAATCCAAACCTAAGTGATTGCTGGCCTGGGAGCTCTGTTTCTTTTATGCACTCTGCCAAACTCTGGCATACAGCCCAGAAGGAGCTTAAAGCAAACTTATCTCATTTCCACTGAGGTCTAATAGGCATGGGAATTCCCCTGAGATAGTATAGAAGTAATTTTCTCATCAACTGTCAATGGTCCCAATCCACATGACACAGATAATTTAAGCATCTCAAAAGGGTAGCTTTAATTTAACAACATCTCAGACTGGGTCTATGACCTTGAACAAGAACACGTGTTTTTCCCTGGTTTGTGGAACTCTGCTGTATTTTATTGAACTCCTGTTTTTCTTGTCTAATGAAATTGGTCACTTTGGTCGGAGATAGACATGAGGTATTCCATGAATTCTTGCAATAATTATATAGTTGAAGACCAGTTTTACCTGGATAGAACAACTCTTGACATTCTATGGAGTTTGGCTGGGGGGGGGGGGGGGGACCCTGCAGAAACTTCTGTCATCGTCTAATAGAAAAAACATTATTTTTCTCATTTTGTCTCATCTTCACCTTTGCCTGTCAAATGATAAATTCAGGCATTAGAGACTGCTGAGCAAAGAGCTTTTACAGAAAAAGATGTGTTATATGTTTGTAGGTGACGTCCCTGAGATAATATGTAGAATTGTGTGATAAATGTTCACTGTACTTTGCCTCTGGCCAGGGTTGCCTGCAACATTCAGTTTAGTAACAGAACAAAGGAAAAGGAAAAGGAGAAACAAAAACATCCAGGTTGCCTAAACCTGAATTGTTCCTCATTTGTTGTTTTTTGTTTTTCCTGGTGGAGGAGGGAAGAATAAGTTATTGAAATGACTTTTTTGGGGGGAGATATTTTAAACTATTTTGTAAGTGAAGCATAGAAAGCAAAAGCCTTATTTTGGGAATGGATTTTAAGTATTATTCTCAAAACAGTGAAAGCATGAATATGATTTGATAAAGCATGAATATGTGATATGATATGACTTGGGATTGGGAGAATAACGCTGAGGTTCAGTGAAGATTGCAACAAAAGAGTAATGGGGGAGCACTAAGCAAAATGCACTTATTAGAAAATGGAAGGTCCAGATTCTTACTGAACTAATTTTAGTGCAAGATCAGATTATGCCAAAGGAAAGACTAGATGTGTGGAAGGAATATCTCATCTCTGGATCAAGTTATTTCCTATTTTCAGCAAAGGACTGACTGGGTAAATAGCACTTACATAGAGAATACTGAGAGAGCAACACAGTTTTGTTTTGTTTTGTTTTGTTTTGTTTCCTCATGTCTTCTTATTCTATGTCCTAGTATATCATGGATATATTCCATATCATATTCTTTTCCTGCTGTGTTTGACTCATTATAGCTAAAGGTATTTTTGCTTTGTAAAGGAAAGAAAAAAATAATCTTTTAAAAACACTATAAAATGTTATTTTCTACAAGAGAAAATGTGCACAGAACACACTGTGATTGGAAGGGTGTAAAGGTTTTTATGGGAATTTAGTTCTTCCCTGAGTAATGCAGCCAACCCAAACTCATAAAAGCCTTCCCACCTCTCTGCAGTGCCACGTATCTTGCTTCTGGAAGACCATAAATATTGACTTCCATACACTTATATTCTGGCAAATGTATATATTATTAAACTCAAGTGTTGTGTTGCTTTTGTTCTAATTTTTGTATTTCAAGATCCACAGACTCATATTTTCTATCAGGAGTACTTGATTATCTTGGGAGAGGGGTTGAGAGGAAAAGAAGAAATCAAACTGGTTTTAAGATAGAGCTTATTTGGTGTCACTGGAGTTGTCTAAAAGAGTAGGAGGCCGAACACACTGTTTCTTCTGTTCAAGTGCTTGCATGTTTTGTAGAAGCCTATAGTCACTTCAGAAAAAAATATTTTCATGGAAGGGTTTAAGCATCCTTTCTTCAATTCAAGGTAGGAGTTTGGGTTTATTTATTTATTTGAGTTCAGTAAATAAATCTCAAATGTTTCTCAAGTTCGTGATGCTAAGTTTTTGATTAGCAAATTCAGATTTTCAGAAAATAGATATTTGATTAAACGTCTCAAGAAACCAAATTTTATTTTTCCTTACTAATTCCTACCAATATGGTGCACATTGAAATATTTCTGAGGTTTTTGTTTGTTTGTTGTTTTGTTTTGTTTGGTCAGTGATGCCAAAATGAATAGAATTTAACAGTTAAAGGCCTTTTTTTCAGTACACTCAGTCCAATAGCTGACTTTTCTTTATTAAAAGTCAAGCTCTGCAAATGTGGACAACTCACTATCTATGGGATTTTTCGAAGAAAGAACAACAACATAGAAACAGAGTTTTAAGTTAATTGCTGACATTTTTAAATTGTTCTGCTTTTGATTTGAAAACATTCTGCGTAAGCTAAAGCTTTCAGTTTTCAGAAAGTGTCTCACCTGCATCGGTAATTTTCCTCCTTCTGATTGTAGAACAGGGTATTGTTTTTCTAAAGTATAGCATTTGTCACTGATGGTCATAATAGTTTCTTATTGTTTAAATTCCCATTTTTTTAAACAACTCAATTTAAACACCATCATTTGTTTAACTTTCCTAAAATAAATTTGAATTACCTTTTTTGATTTCCTCTTGGAACTCATGGGACCACTCGGAGTGACTATGGTTTAAGACCACCAGTGTCTTAAGGGCAAACAGCTCTCAATCCACAGTCCGTTTTTTCTTTGTTCCCTAAAATTTTGATGATAAAACCCTAGCTTGCAGGGCTCATAGCCAAGCTTGGCAGGTGCTGGGATGTTTTATCCATATCATCAAGGCCAGGGAGACACAAGAGAGTACTGGTCTGAGGCTTAGCACTGAGCTATGGTTAAAACAGAACATCACATTGAACAGTGGGGTTCCTCTCTTGCCACCTGAATTTAAGTACCACAACTGTACAGATAACAGTATTGAGTCGTTTTACTTATTGCTGGAGGTAGCAAACTGATGTTTTGTCTCAAGTCTAATTTTTATGTCCCAGATCCAAATTTACCTTGAGATAGCTGAACACAAATATTAGTATGATAGTGGATAGGGGCATTGAACAGTGTAGGACATTTAAAGGGACATTTCTAATACTGACTTCTGTTGTTTGGATTGAGTAAGGTGCTAGTACAAGGAAGTCAGCCCACAGCTTTCCTCAAAGTGATTATGACAGAATAATTTACTTAGATGTTTTATGACTATTTATAAAATATTTGCATGTTAAATGCAATTGTTCTCCTTTAAACTAAATTTACATTAATCTTTTAACTAAGTTTCAGGAATGATATATTGAATGAGCTAAGCTTCTGCAAGTTCCAGTATTCTACTTCATGAATAAAACTGTCAAAGTAAAGCAGCCAATAACTCTCTGACTTGACATTATGTTCAGTATAACAAATAAATCTTTAGAATCTCAACAGATCTGGCAACTTCATTAACAGTTATGCCTGCAGCAGAGAATGAAAGAAAATCAATTCATGGAGCACGATATTTTAGGGTTTACAGAAGAGAGGGGTTAGTGGATAGTTGATGAACCTCCTATGTTTTAGGTTAACCTTACTCTTATAGAGGGGAAGAAAAATACAAAACTATACGAGGTTAAATTTTGTTTATCTTTTATTGTCTAGTAGTCAGCAACATAAAATATCAGTCTCTTGTCAACAGAAATATAATGTTCATGAAGCAGATGATTCTCTCTCCCTCCTGCTCTTCTAACTCATTGGGCCTTTTCAAAACAAAACCTTTTGGAAAAGAGTTGGAGGTTTGCTGTAGTTGTCCTGTTCTGCATATGTTTAATTTTTAATATGGAGTATATTAGCATTGAACGTGGATTTTCATAATGGTCTGCATGGTCCTTGAGGTTCACACATGAAAATAGATCACAAATTCAGAGACTGAATATATAAAAATAATCTTTGATGAAAATATACTTGATTCCCAAGGAATATTGAGGATGGCAGCTGCCTTCTGTTTGGGTTGACTTGAAACAATCTGTTTGTCTAATTGCTACATACATAAGTCCATCTTTCTAACTTCTGGAATGAAATGATTCTATTTTGGAATTCACACTTACGGCCACATATGGCTTAACTGATCTTTGATTTCCCATTGTTATTATTCTTGCAACTCTACGAAACATCCTATACACTGAATTTTCATTTGTTACAGAAAGGTAAGAGTGGTATGTGATGATTTATGAAATATGACAAGAAAAAAAATACACAGTAGAAAATCCTTACAAAGCATCATTAACAAAATAGATGGAAAATGAATAGCTTATGACCTGTGGCAATATGATGTAGAAAGGTAATGTGTCATTGACAGGGCTTATGCTTAGTTTCTGGATCATTGTTGTTGTTTTAAGGAGATTATAATGTATACCCTGAAATGTAAAAATCTTATGCCAGGAGTTTTTATCCTGAAAGAAAATAATAAATATTTCTACTCGGTAAGAAGAAAATGAACACCAGCAAGAGGGTATCACATGGAGTTTCGGTATTTTTCTCTTTATAAGTATGATCGTTCAAAATGTAATTGAAAAAGGATTTCTATTTCATATCTTCTGGGGAATAATGTATTATTTTTAATGAAAACACATTTTTACTTAGTTCTCAGTTGTGCTGAACTTACTGGTATGATGGCAGACATTTTTTTTACTTATCTAATGAAGTAATTCAGATTTTTTTCTATTTTATCCATGTTGAATTAAAACAATGTGTAGAATCTTAAAAAACAAAAGAAAACAAAAAAACAAACACCTGTAAGATATGATGTACCTTGGATATCCCCCCAAGCCCATCATTTTAAAAGTGTTTTAAAAAATGAGGTGTTTTCTCTATCAGTCAGTCAGTCAGTTGGTCACCAGCAATATGAATCAACAGAAAAAAGATGATCTTCCCTACAAGATAAGATTCAAAGTGTTTTCTGTTCAAGCATAATATTGAAAGCAGCATTCACATCCTAGCTTCCAGCAGATCCCATGGAGGTTGGCCCCAATTTTAAAAAAAACAATCTGAAGTTATTTTATTTTTTACCAGTTCAGGATGTGATTTTTATAGCTGAGCAGAAACTGATTCCACAGGTTTTATTTTTTATATTTTTTGGTTAAATGTGTCTTAATTCTGCTTTCACTGAGCATGTTACAGTTGTTTTCAGATGAAACACAGGCCAGTATTAAGCGCATAACATTCTGATTTGAATCATTGCAAAGTCAATAAATCTCTCTGGCATAACAGAAAGTATCTCCAGCAAAAGTCACTATGGAAGAATTTTGCAGATTCTAAACTTGTTTCTGCTTAGAGGGTTCAATATGTATGGCTGTGGCTAAAAATAGAAATAATCATTGGATATGATAGCCAACCTGGATCCTAATAATTAGGTAAAAGATGAATCCATTGGCTACCTATTGAACTGAAAATTACATAAGTAAATGAGTAACTCCAGTATTATAATTCCTTTAAATCAAAAGGAATGATTATGTCATCATTATCAAAATAGTAAATTGGGTATAAATTAACTGACTTAAATGTCACTTCATTTCCAGTTATGTAGTGTGTAATTTACATAGTAAAGGAGATCTTTTTAGCCTTCTAAATATCCAGGCAGATTAAGGTTCAGGGAACACTGCAAAAACTTCAAATTCTGTGTCAGCCCTAAACACCTTTTCTTACCTGGACTTAAATACTAGCTTTATTTTGGTATTTTTATTGAAATTTATTTTGGGAATTATGTTCAATGTCCATGCAGTGGTATAGTACAAATTCATCCTAAATGATATTTCCTAATTTAAAAAGCTTACAGAGAAATGGGCATAGGAGTTGAATAAAATAGTAAGTAGATCGGGATGTCAGATAGAGAAATGTTGTAATGAAAGCAAGTCATTATGCAGTCAGTAGTGATAATTTTGCTTAATGTTGTTTTATTATAAATACAATAAATTAAATATAAATTTATATAAATATAAATTTATATAAATATAAAATATATAAATATAAATTTAATATATTTTTTTTAAAAAAAAACAATTCAGTATGGCTTTGCACTAGAGACTGAAGCACCTAGTCAGGCAATTTTCAGAAGAGTTCAAGATCATTGACGCTGATCCCTCTGTACATACAACTTTTGGAGGATCACTTTAAGCAAAGAATCCTCGTCATTTCAGTTGGGGTGAATATTTAAGACATTTAGCTGTAAATGAAGTTCCTCTGAAGGATGATGTATGGGCAGAAGAGAAAAGGGAAGCACATTTTCTTCCTTTTTTTGTGGGTCTAGTGTAATAGTCTGAGTCCACATTTCCCATGTGCTTTCAGGACACAGTAGGAGTCAAAGTTGTTTCTCCAGAGAGACCTTGGATGGGTAAGCAGACTCCTGGAGGAGTTTCTTTCTCTTCTAAAAGCTAGCAAAGAAGTATGAAAAATTAAGACAATTTGTTGACTGCCTCAAATAATCAGTGCTATTTTTTCAGTCATATTGAAATTGACATATGTAATCAGGCTTAAACTCTTGTTGGATGGATTTTCTGAAGCTGCTTTCCATATGTCTAACAGGATCAAGAGGAAATTAAACTCATTTTAATTCTCCAATATGACTAGTTTTTAACAAGTAATTGGTCCCAACCGTTCCTTACTGTTGTTGAACACTTTGAGCTGCTTGCTTGTTAACTATCCATTTGAAGAATATGAAGTGGAACATTTTTCTTCTGTAACATAGTGGAGCTATCTTGAGTCCCTAGAGGCACAGGCTGCTGACTACCAATTATTAGTATTAAGTACTAATAAAATGAATATTTATCTAATTGCCACTTTTAGTACAATTAATGCATAAATATTGATTCTGGTAGATGTGATTCTGTAAGCAATGAAAAATGAAGTTCCATATCTCAATGGTATAAATACCTTGGGGTTAGGTCCTCTAGCATCTTCTAATGATGCAGGGTCTGCTCTGACCATTTTCTTCTATGCCATCTGTCCTGTACCTGGTGACCAATAATCATGAAATGGGCATTAAGTTCTCTAAAATCACTGTCTCTAAACACATTTGGTTTAAATCAATCACTAGACCTCTCAGTTTTTGAGGGAAAATGGAGAGGCTGAGGAGAAAAAAATCTTCCATATTTGTGTCTCTCCCAAAATACCTGGAAAAAGCCCTCTGATGGCAATTTCATAGTATACACTGAAGAACTTCAGATATAAATAATTCATCAACACAGGGAGGCTTGTGATAAATCCTCAAAAGCATTCCAGATACCTGTTCCTATTCTTGTTTGTGATCTCATTTTCTTTAATGAAAAACAAGATTAATGAGAAGTCTGCTCATCTAGGCTAAAGGTTCAGCATTACAGATGGCTGTTATTAAAAAAAAATAATAATAAAAAAATACTATCTACTTTCATACTGGAGTTAATTCCTTGGAATGACACAGCAGGAACAAGAGCAGTAAACATTTTGGCCAGCAATAGCTGTGGGCTCATTTGCTCTGTGGTAATATAGTGTCCGTTCAGCTCTGGTTTTCATTGGAAGGAGAGAATGACACAGCCAGGTCACTAGTGATCCATGTGTTTTTTGTAATTTTTGCTGCCCATGTGGCTTTACTCCAGTGAATGCACGGCCTGTGATTTGGTTTGAATACGTACCCTGGGAAGCACGGTAATAAAAGCTTGACCCAACATCAGCTGAATGATAAAACATCCACTCTGTATCATGTATATTCCTCCCCATCCTCCACCACGTAATCCTGCACCATTAGGGCAGTAGAAGCATTAACCTAACTTCTTTGGCAGTAGGGCAGTGCTGGACAGTTTCAAGTTTGTCAAAATTTAGATATGCTACAAGATGCAGCAAGGCTGGCTTTGCGCACAAGCTAAATGGCCAGCCACCCAGGACAAGCCACTGAGAGCTACACAGCTGTGGCTGCCCTGCTTGCTGTGTCTGTGAATCGAACAAGCTGGCAGCCTTGGTGCCAGCTGCTGAGGCCCCTGTGGGCTGTAAGGCATGACGGCCACATAGGCAGCTGCCTCTAGCAGTGGTGCCACCCCATCCAGTGACCCGTGCTCACAGCAAGGGAGCAGGGACAGCAAGCAGGGATCCTTGCAACTATCTCCAGCTGCCTTACCTCCCAGTCTTTTTTTTTTTTTTTTTTTTTCTTTCCATTTCCCTGCCATGGCAGGAATGCCTTGCCTTCATTTGGAGCATCTAGTTTGAACTTTTGTCTACTTTATTGAGGAAGCTCAAGCCAGCTCTAGCTCTGATGCACAGGGTAAATGGAGAGTTACTCAGTGCTGTTGAAATATATCCACTCTCTAACCTAACTGCTGCAATCCTTGTGGTTTAATACAACCTACCCTGTATACATGGCACTTAGGAATTGATTGTTTCCTTCTCCACCTATAAACAGTGCTGAAATTTCTTCAGCTTGTTGCCACATAAATGAGAACAAGATGTGTGTATGCCACGAAATAACAAATACCAATCTATTGTGATTTACGTTTTATATGGCTACTTTCATCTGAGGATATTGAATCACTTTACAACTATCTGTTGCCTGAGAACAGGTTTTACTGCATCTCTGAAGTTAAGAAGTTGTGAAATAAGAAATTTCAAATGTTATTCACATTTTTGTTGCATTTTGTTTTTTACATTGGAATTGCAGGGCTTGTTGAACTCTCACAGACTTTCAGAATTATATGTTATCTGATACTGAAGGGCACTTCAAGCCCAGATTGCCTCCAAACCCCTATGCAGCCTGTGGTCTGTAGCTTTGCAGTGCAACCATGAAGCTGGGCTGCTCCAGCATATGCTTTTCTACTTGCAGTAAAGAGCATATTCCTTTAAACAAGAGGTTTGCAACTGTGAAACTGTGGTATATTTTTTCTGTATTTTGGAGAGCTCAAATGGTTTTTGTATTTCTTAAAGGTGTATTCTGCTCTTCACACTTCCAAAATGCTGCCTTTTCCAAGATTTGTGGTGAGAGGGGCAGGGGATAAAGATCACTCATTTTAAACCCTCTTGTTGCCACTTTGCTAAATTAGAGCAAAACAATATTTTGAGTATGAACAAAAAGTTATCAGACATACCTGTGATGTTTTGGTTATGTCTTTATATATTCTAGGTACTTGGCTATCAGAAAAGCTAACTAGAAATGATACTAGTATTTGAAGTTCATCCATTGGAGTCTGGACAGGCAAAATTGCCCACTGTGTAGCAAATCAAACAGGACCTTCTCATCTTTAGGAATGTGCTTAAAATCATTGTTCCATGTATTTTCTGTGGCTTGTTAGATTAAGACAAAGTACTCAATGCTGCTAAGAGCTCAATGCTGCTCTGGGGAATTTCTCCATGAAGGTTGTCAAACAGTTGCATATCATGAACTTGATGTTATCATCATGGTGTTGTGGGTGCCTTCCTTATGGGTAGGTTTATCTCGGTGAATGTCTCTGTACTGTCATTCTGATACCTTTCTCATTACCACCATTCACTTGTTCAATGCAAAAAAAAAAAAAAAACAAAAAAAAAACTTTTTTTCTTTTTTTTCCCTGCTGTCTGAGTGATAGGGTTTTCTAAATTGTTTTCCTCCTTGATTTAGCACTGCAATTCATAAGGCCCTGAGTAAAACAAATTGTTACCCATTTCTCCATAAATTAAGAGTCTATATTTGTTTCTAGTGGATCTATTGGAAGCAGTCAAAATAACTTTTACTGGGAGCTGGGCACTTATTTGTCCTTCTGTGTCTTTGAAAATCATTTCCTTATGTCATTTACCTTTGTTCTTGGAAGAATATGGATAAGATTTTCAGGAGCAGTGGATTAGATTCTTTTTCAGCAGACTTTCAACATCCATTCATTTTCATTTTTCCTTCTTAATTGCCTCAATGCTCTAAAAACTGTATCTTAGGTTCATATTGTCTTTTAGAGTCTTATTGACCAACCATTCCACAGTGTTAGGGCTTTCCCTCCCACCTCCAGCTTTCTTGTGCTTTGGCTTGGAACAGTTTATTTTACCAATAGAAATAATGGCATTTAGGAATGCAAGCTCATTATCAAAAAAATCCCTTTGTATTATCTTATACTGAGTTCCATAGTTATCCCAGTATAGACAGATATAAATATTCAGGAATGCTTCTTCTGTTTAAAACATTGCACTTAATTCTTTATTTGTACTTGATTACCTGTGAATTGTTAGGCATGTTAAATATATCTTAATTTTTATGGTCTTTTTGGTCGGTTGCTGAAAAGGAACCATGCATACTGCCATAATATTACATTTGCATAGTTTGCTTTAACAATAAATAGTTCTGCATATGCAGCCTGTAGGAAGATGAAAAAAATAAATAATTTTTCTGAGGTCAAAGTAAATATAAAATCCACAGCAGCATTAACATAGAAGATTTATTTGAGTGTGTTATTTAGTAGCCTGAACATTGCAGTGTTCAGTAATTCGTATGATAGTAAAAAGGATGATTTATCAAAATCTACTGCACGATCAATTTGTAACAACTAAATTGATGACTTTATTGCCTTGTTTCAGAGCTATTGAATAATCTGCATGAAACGGTGTAACTATGTAAAATAAAATGCCTTGCAGGAGGCATCTTCTAAGAAAGTACTCGCTACTTTCCCCAGTTCCAGATAAAAGTGTCAGTTCAAGAAAGTATATCAGTTTCAGTAGGAAATTATAAATGATTTGGGGACTAATTGAAAGTCTCAAGTTCATTCCACATTAATTGACATATTTTCAAAACTTCACACATGAGATTTGAGTTTTCCAGGAGTGTTTTAAGTGATATAGGACTAAAGTGTATAAAGTGCTGATTCTCCAACTCACAGTCTAGAAGTCTGGAAATATTCAGCCACCAGTTGCAGGAGGCAGAGGAGATATCCCACAGGCTTCCTGAGCTTCTGCTGTGTTATGTGGCCTTGGAGGCGTACCCTGTTGGTCCCTGCTGGAGACCAGAGAGCTGACTTTCTTCTGCCCTTTTCTAGCAACTTTTATATTCCTCTTAAAATTGAAAAGTAGAAACCTCATAAAACACACAAATAAGTAAGTAAATCGTGAAAAGAAATATTATAAAATATTTTGTTCTCAAGATGTTAGAAACCATTATGTTATAATCTGTATTACAGGGAGTTAAAGCAGCACAAGAATTATGCTTTTTGACTTTACTGATCTGTTGTGAGAGAAATTCATTCTTCTGGCAGGTTTAAGGATGTGGATACAAAACTGCTCTACCAAAACATTTTCTATCAGATTGACTGCAATTGAATGGGATACACATTGTAGGTAATGTACAACTGGATTTACAGAGTTATTTCAGAAGGTGAATGAAGGTCATGGAACTAACTGGGGGCTAGGTGTGTGAATCCTAATAAATGTTTAGCTGTGGTACTTAGACTTTTACATCACAGGAAAAAAGGTGCTCAAGCAGACAGCTCTGGCTGAGCTCCACCAACCACCAACATGCTGTTGGGTTGTGAAAAAAACTAGCTTCACGTGCTGGTGTGGTACTAGCTCTCCTTTTCAACATGCTGCATCATCTAGATGTGCCTAGTAATTCTGATAACACCAAAGGATTACTAACTTTTTTTTCTTGTTACCAAAATAAATGCATGAAACTATCATTGGAAAAGCAGGGAAAGGAGAGGAGCATGAAATAATAATCGGTGGATTTTTGCTGCCAATGTTTCTTGACTCTGGCTTGGAGATCTAATACAATGTCTGATATCCCTGTTACTGACTATTGCTCAGTTAAAAATGAAGAAAATGGGTAGAGAAGCACAGTCTCATAGGTCTGTATTCTGGGAATGGGATTTACCGTGTATGCTTATGAAATTCTATCTACTCCATGCCCAAAAGGCAGGAAGTTATTCTAATTCTTTAATTTATGGATCACACGGAAAGTGATTTTGTGATAGGTACAAATTTAAAAGGAGTGTCAAATACCCAGAAAGCACCTTGCTGAGTGTTTTTTGTTGATATGTGATTGCCTCTTTCTTTTTATCTGAAGAAAGAATTTAGATATCAAGGAAAAAAAGTGCTGCACTTAGTGTATATTTATAACTTTTCACATGAGAGTCTCCAAGCACCTGAAGACAGATAAATGCTAATAAACAATGTTAACAATATTGGTGTGAATCCCTTGAAATTTGTTACACTCAACCCTCATGAAATACCTTGCTTTCCAAGTGTGAATGCTCACACAATGCACTATTTTTGGAGAATGTCATGTGAATACCTGCATTTTGACTTGAACAAAGGCAGTCATGATCTAACACTCATATTTGTTTTTAAATATTTGTTATTTACTATTTTCCTGGTTGGGATATTTCAGGCATCTCTTCAGACAGCAGAAAAAAAACAGTTGTCTTAGATCACAAATCCCATGCAATGAGTGACGATGGACAGCAGGCAGCTGAAGGGAATGGTTTGGAACTCCTCAGGAGGGCTAAAATTTTTTCACCAAATTTTATCACTGAATATAATGAAGTTACAAGCAGAGATGTCTACTTGCCAGTGTTACACAAATAAAAAGGGTTACATTCCATTACTGAGACAACCTCTGTCCAGTGATTTTATCAGTCCTCTAATACAATGGTTTGAGATACCTGTGAATCAAGACTTCCAAACTTTTGGAAATTTAATTTATATATCTATATATTTTTAGGCAGATCTATAAACTGAACTGATTTCTCTCTTAACACAGCATATCAGGGACAAGAACAGAAATGGAAATGAAGATTTCTGATTCTGTTCCCTTAGATCTAAGATTTCAGTGTCCTAGATGCCTATGCTGTAGTCTGGAAAAGCCAATGAAATCACTTTAAAGGAAGTATTAAGCTAAAATATTACAAGATTGTCATGATATTATAGTCTGGTTTTGTACAGAGATATCATTTAGAAAATAAAGCTTTCTAAAAGCACTAGTATGCAAATACATATTTTACATATTTTGACTTACCGTTTTCTTCTGTAGCCTTTAGAACCTCTTGAAAGTCTAATATACAGTTTTTGGTCAGAAGCACCAGCTCTGAACTGCCTGGAGCATCTTCTGTGGTCTTATTTGATTACGTAGAAATAGAGAAGTCAGTCCCTGAAAAAGCTTCCCTCAGTGTTGAAAAAGGCACACAGTTTAGTCTTTCTATTTATGAGCAGAGTAATAGATATAATGTGATATTTACTGAGTATCTGTCTCTTGGTAGAGTCTCACATCTTATCAGTATTTAACTGTTTCCCAGGTAATAAAATTAGAGGCCCTCTGAGTTAAATATTAATGGCAGCATCTGCTGAAAAAAACACATGATCAAAAAAAAAACATATAAATCCTCAGCTGCTACAGCTACATCTCAAGTTGCATTGGCAGTAAAAATGTCCCACCAGCCAGCTTTTCATGCAAAGAATGGATCGTTTAAAAATATCCTAATCTAATTACTGCCTTCCTTTAGCTGTTAGTTATGGGTGCAAAGATATTAGAGGCTATAAAGACTCCTCAAATTGTTTTTGATGACTGATTGTTTCTTTCCCACCTTATGTTTTCATCTACTGTGAAATCAGGCATCCTGGTATATAGAAAAAAAAATGTGTGAGCACAGCTTTGTTATATGGTTAACTCCAAAAGAAAAGGAGCTGGATATTGTGACCCAAGAAATCTCATCTAGTCTCCTTAGCCTATGAAATGTTTTGGCTAAGAAGAAAGGCTTCATTTACTGGTGAGGAAGGTATGCCACTAGACAGCTTTGAATCAGCTACAAGGAGTAAGTCAGAATAATTACTGAAGGAGGCAAGAAGCCAAATGATTTTCAATTATTGAATTGCCATGAATCCTTCTAAAAATAAGGTCTAATTGACTGAAACATTATTTATTTTCAAGTCTTGTTATTGTTGCATTGTCAGGGAGGCTTATCAGAAGTAGCAAAGACGAGTACTGGTCTAAAATGAACCTGGCTTATGTTAAATCCCCCATGAATCAGTCTGTTTGTAACAGGTATCACTACCAGCTAAATGACCATCTAAAAACCCTAAGTCCTGTAAAGCAGAAAGAAAACAAAACAAAACAAAATGCTTGTTTTTGTTTTCAGTCAGAGACCTCAGTTTATATAAGGGCAAGTGATCCTTCCTGTTTAAATGACAATTAACCTGGGATTTCCAGGATTTCCAGAACTTTTATTTTGACTTCTTATCATCAATATCAACAAAACTGACTGGAATAGCAAGTTGAGCAAGGCTGAAGCTGTTACAAAAATCCATCTTACTATCCAGAGTGAGGAAAAAGGACTTTTTCCACGAGTTCGGTGGAACACGTTCAAGATAGGATCCTATGATTTCTGCTTACTTCAGGTTAAAATAAATAAATAAATAATAATAAATGGGAATTTCTACAAGTAGGCCAGTGCGTTTGGATTGTTTTGGTGTGCAAAGTTGGATGTGCTGTATTTCTAAGTCCATAAAATGATCTTAGGAAGGCTCTTAGTGATAAACCAAAATAAGGAGGCTTGAAAAACAGTAGAAAAATAGAAATAGGCCAGAAATGTTAAATGAAAAGGGGAAGAACTTTTTTTGTAGTTTACTTCAAATACATTGTGGCTAAAGTTTGGGAGAGGCTACAGAAAAGACAAACATACTGGCTGTACAGCTGTTGTTTTTCAAACAGTCCACCCGCTGCACTTCCCCTGCCAGCCCCTTTCATAGAAGATTTTGTACTTGGACATTTTTAATGCCACTATAATGTAATGCTTCATCCTCTTTTTCAGCTGCAATTGCCAATTGTGGCAAGCTGTTCGATGGTATCATCATGTGAAATTAACAAGACTTAAAGATAAGGTTGATGGTATCAAATTCTTTTAGACACTAACTCGTGCCAAATTTGACCTATACTCTTCAAAGCTGAAATGCTGTCTGAAGACTATGCAGTTGTAGCAGTATATAATGCCCACTTGCTTTTCTTGCAGATGGAAGATGATTTTTGCTGCTGTTTGTAAATCTGGTGGTGGGAGCAAAAGTTGTCTAATGCAAACATTATTGTAACTCCTCTGTCTTGCCCCCAGTGTTGTTTCTCTTGTTAATCCTACAAAACAGCTCTGCACAAAAGAACACAGCTGTTTCCCTGTATTTTGATCTCTACACAGATAGCTGTGTTCACCTCTTTTGCTTCATGGGAGACATTTGGACACAACAGACAACTGAGGATTGACAAAGGGTAGAGAGTCTTATCTCTCATGATGTACATGCAAAATGAAATTAAAGATGAGACAATGACATGACATACAGCAGGTAGCCTGAAGACAGTAGCAGACCAAGAAAATATCTTGAGTCACTGTAGTATATAATTAGGGCAGAGAGTGGGGTGTCAGCAAATTTTAACAAAATAAATAAAATACTCTGAATCTATTTTTTACCCTTTGTTTTATTTTGCCATCTATTTCAGGATTAACCTTATCTCAGTTCAGGTCAACTACTTCTGTGTTTTCATGGATAAGAACACAGCAAACCATGTCCAAATGCAGTATGTGCACCTAACTGAGCTTAGTTTTCTCAAGACACTGGGAGCCCATAGCTTTGAGAAAGGGGCAGTGCATGTAGTTGGTCTTGCGGAAGTATCACGGAGATGCTCCTATGTATTCACTCAGTCAGGGAGGAATGATGTGTAACCTCACTGATAGTCTCATCCTCTAGACACTGCTTGAGGAATTCCAGAGGTTATGAAACCCTCTGTGCTTAAACCCATTCCAAAATCCACTTCAGGTGGATGGTCGTGAGACCATTGTTCTGCCTGTGTCATCTCAATCTTATTAAGACTTACAGAGGTGCAGCCTTTTAAGATATAGGGACAAAGGTGCTCGAGCAAATCTTTCTTACCAGCAGCTCTACTGAAAGTCCAGATTTGTTAACTGTCCTTCTGGAGAAACTTCCAGGGATGATAACATTGCTGGAGGCCAGATGATTATGGAAGGCTCAACCATTTTGTCTGCTCTGCTCAGCATAGCTGATGGACAGATATCCTTTTTTACCGCTGACCTGTTCTCCTGCCTTTTCTCAAAGATTCAGCACGGAACTGTGTAAATTCAGTCATGAAAAGAAAGTTGCTAGGAATTGTTGTTATTTAAAACAGAAGTGTTTTGTAGTGACAGGCAATTAAAGAGCAGTGCTTTCTGAACATGACGTATCGCCTAGTAATGTCACTGCACATAATGGAGGCACCACACTGTGAGACGTGTGATGGCTTGTGATATGTCATGAGGCAATTTAGTTAGAAATTAATTTGTGTCTAATCTGATCAGTAGGCAGTTTAAGGTGATTCAGTCAGTGAAAAAGTGTTGATGGAGGGATATTTTCTGTGGGTGGGTGAAGGAAGGTGACTATTCTGCATTTTTTTTTAAGCTAGAGAGAAAAAATTGTTGTCTTTCTCCTGGAACTGCTTTCAGGTAAGACGTCTATAATGGATCCCTTGAAGGAAGAAAAGTAGAACAGAAATAAACACCTGAACAGTTGCATACAACCAATTATTACATAGTGGACAATAAGGGCATACCTTGAATAACATAAATCACCATGGCTGTACTGTTTTTAGTGCAGTTTCATCTCTCTGAGTGTTAATTTACAGTTTCTTATATATATTTCATAATCACTTTGCATGACCAGAATGTTTCAGTCTTCAAAGTTATTCATCTGACAATTTTCACCAGGAGAAATACACTTGGTGATTTCATTTTGACTGGTTATTTCAAAAATTTTCCATATCAATAAAGATGTTTCTGTGTGTTCATTAGGTTCTTGTCCTGTTCCATATGACATATCTCAGTCTTCTAGGTATTTTATTAATCTATTATCCTTTAAAATTTGTTATTTGCTTAAATGGACCTAGAAATGTTTTTGAACTTAAAAGGTGGAAACAATAATTTTGCTTTACTTTCTACATATAGATTTTGTAAAAATTAATCTTGTGTTGAACCTAAAAATAGTTCAGCTGCTTCTGTAGCATTTTACAATTTTAAAGAGAGGAGTTGATGCTTTGTTTTAACATGCCATGCTTTTCTTTGTAACATGGACTCTGTAACAGTCCATTGTATTTGGTATGTGGTGATCCAAATACATAAACAGTTACATGTATGTTGAAGGCAGGTGAATGGTTTTTGTCCCATTGCCAAATGAGAAGTGAGAGACTAAATGAAGAAATATCTAGAGAACAGAAAACAAGAATAAGATTTTTAAAATGCAGCAACCTGATGTTTTAATACATAAAATAAACATACATAAAATAATTTGTTTTCTTTAAGTATACATTTGTGTTAATTTGGCAGCATTCCTAGCATTTATTTGTCTATTTAACAGAAAAATACAGTGATCTTTATACTTCAGATCAAGTACACGTTTTGTAAGACTGCTGATGAAATTGTTTAGTACAGTATCTAAATCTCTGAAACTAATATTTGTATTGAATATTATCTTGTTCCCCAAATGGCCATATTTAATTCAATGGAACCTTTCCTGGATCAAGATGTTCCTACAGCTGAAGGGTAATCTCACAATTATCAGTTCCTTCCTCTAAAATTAAGATCTAATTATGTGTTTTCTTTACTTGAACAGTCTTGTTTACAGTGTTCAGTTCTTGATTTTTAACACGCAAAAGAGAAAGGGGTTTGAATTGTGTACTGCACTGAAGCAAGAAAATTATATTTTTCAAAGCCTAGATAGAATTTTCTTATTGAGAAAGATATTAATGTGCATTGGGAAACTTCTGTCCTTTTGCACCTGTAAATTACTATTCAGTGTGTATGGTACTACTGGAATATTAGTGTAAAAGAATTTTAATTCCTGCAGCGGAAAAATGGCCATTTTCCTTGTTATGCCAAGGAGAAGAGAGACTACCTGTTTCTGTTTAACAATGAAGGTTATTAGTGGCTGACGGCTTTCAATACCTACTGTGGTCATTAACTGTGTCAAATAACTGTCAGCAGCAGGAGGCAACAAAACTGAAAAAAAAAAAAATGGTTCTGACTGTTTTGGAGAAATGAATGCAGAGGAGTGGATTGCTGTCAGAACCACTGAGGTTTTGCTCAGATCTCAAAACCTACTGAATTCACAAACCTTGCTGCTCCTTTATGAAGTCTAACAATTTTCCATTGTGCCCTTTGGAAAGAAGTGTTCCCTCCATTAAGTGAAGCACATACAAAATCTAAACAGACACTCATAAATGGAGAAGCTTTGGACATTTCTCACCAGCTTGTTTCCAGGTTTCCTACACAATCCTGAATTGTAAAAGCAGACATGTCTATTTCCTGCTAGAAGCACATTAAGATTTTCTTTCTTTTTTTTTTTTTCTGAAAAAAAAAAAAAAAAACCAAAAAGCATCATAGATGCTTCTACTTGATCTATCTGTAAGTGCCAAGAATTTTATAGAAATAGATATATATTATTAACTGGGGAAAAAAAAAAAAAAAAAAAGCAAACAATTTGGCAAAGAGAAATTCTAGAGATATGAAGAGAGTGGGAAGGGTAAAAAATGGGAACCAATTCATGAATGAAATAACTATTTCATTGAGCTCACATAAATGAAAGTCTTCCAGTCCTTCCCAGAGCTTCCTTACACAATTATATCTTCCATGAATCATTCTTAGTTGAAATTTTTCTTTTGTCCCTTGCCAGTGCTTTATGTCTGGCTTATGTAGGTTTTGAACATCTTAAAGCTACCATCAAGTTCATTTGATTCAGCACAAGCCAGATTTCTGAAGCAAAGCACTAGGGTGTATGCATGAGATTAACAGCTACTTTGTTACAAGGCCAGCAAACCGTTCTTTTCATCCTGTCTGAGCACACTTTACAGCAGGTAATAAACTCCTATCCTTCCCTCCTGTCCTTCTGAGAAACACTCAATGAAAGGAAAAGAGTTTAGCTCTTCCTCTGGTATGCTTGTGAATATCTTCCCTAACTTATTCTGAAAGGTTTCCACTTCTTTCCCCTCCTCTCTGTTCAGTTTATAATTCCATTCTTTTGCATTAATTTTTCTTTAGAAATTCTGTTTCTTTTTCTTTAGAAATTAATTTTTTCCCTTCCTCTTTCCTGAGTATAACATAAACCCCCAAAGCCTTTTATGTAGGAAATGAGTAGACTTGGCAAACAGTCAGTGTTTATAAAGATAGCTCACGCATTTCATCTTAGTTGTTTTTAAGCATCATTATGAGATTACTAAACACTTCTTAAAATGTAGGATCTGGCTGTACTGAGAGAGTCAAAAGTTATTAAGTCCTATACGCATCTATGGCCTAAAATCATATTCACAGAGTCATACTAAAAGCTCTGCTTCTTTGGTCTTAAATACAATATAGTGCAGTTTCATCAGTCTTTTCCAGGCACCCCTAAGATGTTGTGTGATCTCTGAACCAACTAAAAGCCATACTCACAGGGTTAATGAGGCATTCAGCCCACACTAATAAGCTTGGCAGGGAAGCAGGAGACATTAACTCCTGTTTTTGCTAATACAGTCTTATTCTAGGTAATACAGGCCTACTGCTTTTGGTCAGCTGAAAGGAGGAGCAGAACACATCTGCTTATAGTATACATTGACAATAACTTCAAGGTTACTTGATAGTCATGTACTTTGAGGATAAACTTTTAGACATGATAGTAAAGATTCAAACTATTGTTTTTTCTCTGAATAGTTTAAATATGCAAAATGTTCATCTGTCTGTTAACATAGCAGTAAAATTCGTAAAGCTTGTCATAGACGATAGACTATTTGTTGTCTCAGCATTCTTTTCATTTTGCAAGGGAGTTTGATTGCATACCAATCCAAGGCCATGTGTTTTAACTGTTAGGCATGACATCTCCCCATCAGTCAGAGATGCTGAATGAGTAGCAAACCATATTCTGTTTGGTTTCTCCACCCTAAAGGCAGAGTAACTCTTACCAGTGTCAGTTATTTTTGATGCATGCATGCATTTTGATGCATTTGGTTGAGTATAGGCAAAGCTGAGAATGATGATGCTTTTCCATGCATTTCAATGCATTTTTCAACCTTCTCTTGTTTCTGCCTTTTTTCTTTTTTTTTTTTAATCCAAACACTTTGAAAAAACAAATAACAACAACAAAAAACAAAACACAGAAAATACCTTTATAAATAAAACTTTTTTAAGAAGAAGTACTACTTAAAAATAGTAAAATTCAACTACTCATCAATAACCAGTGTTCTAGATGAGTTTTGGTGAAGGGTATAACCCTAGGATAAATCCTGTGGTGGACATGTCAGAAAAATTAGGAAAGGAATAACTGCTTGCTGTCAAATATCAAATACCTGTGAGTGCTCAGTGTGGCCTCTTTGCTGCTTCACAAGAACTCGGACAATTATTAAACTTTCATCATTTCACTTGATTTGTAGCTGAACTGTATAAGGCATGCTGCTGCTCAATGGTAAACACAAGGTCCTCTGTCAGTCATTTCTGTTTGATAATTTGCCTGCTTTCTGCTGTTCACAGCCCTCCGTACTCATGCTGTTCAGAAATTGTTTACTGTTTTTAGTCTATCCCAGGAGTAATTCACATGGTGCTGATAGGTCTTCATCATCCAAAATTTGTGTCTGTCCATGTTTGCCCACATCATAATGTTTTTCTAGAGAGGATTTTTTCTTCCATATTTTTTTTTAAAAAAGTTCTTTCCCAAGGTGTATTTCACTTATTTTTTTTTTATTTTTTATTTTTCCCTCTACTGCAACAGAAAACAGAAAGCTGTAATTTTCCTTTTGGTAAATTCTGTACTGGTAGCACTACTGAGTTTCATTTGATTGATGTGACAAATACTTTACACATTGCACTTTAGAAATAAATAAATAAATAAATAAACCTGTATGTTAGTTTAAAAGCAGTGCAAATTGGTACTTGATAGTCATACAAGCCAAGAATCTAGCCAATAAAGTCATATTTTGTTTGGTAAATCAGTGAAATTTTTGTTCCTTAAAATGTATTTTGGATTTTGGCTTTCAAATCCAGGCAAATCCACTTACATTTTATCATTTCATTGTAACTGAACTAACTAGCAATTTCTCCCTGCTACTTGTCAAGGTGTATGTATTCCAGGTTGTATTTAATAATGCAGTTTCCTAAGGTGTCCTGTTTTTCTGCATGAATTTTGGCTCTGACCTTCATTTTCACTGAGCTCAGTTCATTACATATTCTTTCTTACTTGCTTCTGCACTCTCTAGGGAATACTCTCATTTCAGTGCACAAGGGGTTTCACTGCTAATGAAAATCCCTAAGCATCACAATTAAAATTTACTCGGCTGTGCTCAGTATATGAAAAAGAACAATGTGTGTTGCAGTTAATAATCTAGATCTCATTAAAACCAACCTGAGTTATTTCTCTCCATGTCAAGTCAAAGTCATTTATATGCATATAGTAAAGTTACATCAAAAAGGCTTAAACAAAATGAGACAGATTCTGGCCTTAGTCTCACTATAACCGTATACATCCGTTCCAATATAGCTGACTAAAGATATTGCTTCAAAATAAGCTACTTCAGTGTTTCTTTCTTCAGATGGTCATAACAAGCTAATGACACCATTACAGAAAAGGAAGGCTTACTCCATTGTTGTGTATCTTAATTTTCTTAAGTGACTGTTAAGACAATGGCTCTTTGGCCATGTCCCATACTGAGGATTCTGCCATGAAAGATCTTGAAATGTTTTAGAGTAAAAGCTTTTCTCTAGAAAATCTGCATATTTCTTAGATTGTTCTGACTATAGAATGGAATGAGTTTCTAAAACAAGTTTCATTAGCACGAGTAAATAAATTCTCAGTATGGTGGAGATAAATGGTACAGAAGGATTGGCTGTGCCCATCTGGGTAAATATGAACAGACATTTGTGATAGGGGGTTGTGTGATGTAAGTACTTCTGTATTTCATGTCCTTGTACATAACTCTCATTTTTCCTCTCTGTTGAAAACATTTCCCTGAATTAATGGCAGTTTAGTTATGATAGGGGTCCAATTCATCTCGATTTACATCTCAACAACCTGGAACAGTCCACAAAAGCTGTAGAGAAAGCATCTGTCCCTGCCTTCTGAGTCACTTACATGGAACACCTATACAAAGCCTCTCTGATGTTGGAAAGGAAATGAAAACATGCCTTTAAGCCAATACTCCCCCATTTCTTTCCTGTCCCGAATGATCTGAGCTTCTTCCCACTCTCAGAATCTCGGGCAAAGATTTACCCCATTGACATTTCCTGAGACAACCCACCAGGCGTTGCTACAGCAGCAATGTCTGTGACGTTCAATTTAGTATTTATTCTTCCCTTAGGAATGTATCCATGAGTCAAATCTTCAACTGTGCCAAACTCTAGTTCTTGGCATCAGTGCTGATGCCTTGTCCATTTGGCATCAAGCCTCTACATGGGCAGCAGTCAAATACTGATAGCATTTCTAAACTGTTTCACCATCATCTCCATTAAAATACATGGAAAAATAACTGGTTTCCATATATTTAAAAGGGAGATCCTTACTTGATCACAATGCATGAGGGTATTCTGTGTATGTATTTTTTAACTTAAGTAAAAAATACAAATTTTAGAACTAGCATTAGGGAATTATATTAATCAAGCTGAGTCTTAAATAAGATTAACAGGGATGGTAAACTATAATGAAAATGTGGTATGTGTCTCATGAGTCCTTATTCAGAACAATATTAACTTATTTTAATTCTTCATTATAACTTTACATTGAAATGGTATTTTCTCTTACAAACATCTGAAGTTATATTTTGTTTGTAAGATACACCCCAAAACTGTCATTAATTTCTTAGTGCTTGATAACCTTTGATAAAAAAAAAATAAATATCCTTCCCTTAGGAGGACTTTCATAGGTCTTAGAGTCAGACGGTAAACTATGACTTTGACACTCGCAGAATATGCAAGGAAATGAGGCTCAGTGTTGGCAGAAGTACCAGGAAGAACAGCATTGGACACCCAAAGTTCCCATTAGAGTTTTACTTCAGAAAACATAAAACTACTAGAAGCCTTCAAGATATCTATCCAAGAGAATTTATTTTTCAAGTCTTAACACCCTTTAAAATCTGGAAGACGAAGCTCTATTTCCTTACGTTCATGTGAGAATTACACTGGGAGTTGTCACTGGAATGTTTCATATGCAGACAATTTATTTGCTAATTTGTTAGTGGAATTTGAAGAGTAAAAATCTTTTATCTTTTCATTTAAGATTAATCATCAGTATCTTCAT
This sequence comes from Heteronetta atricapilla, assembly GCA_011075105.1. NCBI lineage: Eukaryota > Metazoa > Chordata > Aves > Anseriformes > Anatidae > Heteronetta > Heteronetta atricapilla. The sequence continues at coordinate 11,254,393 of CM021734.1, forward strand.
CACCTTGTTGTAAATTTTTGAATCTACACAATGACTAATGCTTGAAATTGTGAAGAGGTAGAGTTTATTACTGTTGTTATGTTAGGGCATGTTGTGTTATTGTTGATATTTTACTACTTCAGGTTCCAGTCTGAAATTCGTATGGTATGATTACGTTATCTCCAGTGTTTTTCCACAAAAGATCCATCATGTGACTAAAAGACATTTTTGGCATGTAATACATATGGATAGCAGTATTTCACAAGGCAGAGTTCTGCCAGGACAGCTGCAAAAGATGAAATCTCAGTTTGTGAAATAAGTGGTGTGCTGCAACATATGGAGAAACCATTACCAAAAGAATTCTCTGAAAGTTTTGCCTTGGTTTTAGGCACATGTCTTTAGGCTGTCTGAGAGTGTACATCCGTCTCTAAAAGTTGATCGGTCTTCTGTTGTCAATTGGTGAAGCGATGGCCTCAAAGTCATTAGCAGCATGGTGTATGTTCTTAGTATATATAGAAGCTTTGACATGGAAAGCAGCAAAAAAAAAAAATCAGATTTAAAGTAAAAGTGAGAGTAAAAGTGAGTTTTTATGGTAATTTTTCAGAAATAAGTGAGACAGACATTTTTTACATTTACATGCAAAACGTAGATCTTCTGACGTGAATTCATAACTGCATCTCTTCTGGTCAGCTTTTCTCATTGTGCTCTCCAGTGAAAAGGATCTGAGGTGTACTGAGACTAGCCAGAATCTTTTATGTGTGCATTTGTGGTCTATAATAAACTTGGGCCTCTGGGGAGGAGTTAGAGCAAAGGAAAATTTTAAAGAAGATAAAATCTAAAAGCTTTTTAAGTAATTTTATTTTTCAAATTTCAGTGTGAGGATAACTGACTAAATGTACCATGTTGCTCAATTACTAATTTCCTATTCCTGTGCAGTGTAAGATAGTCTAGATAAAATGCATCACATCATTACTGAAAAGCCCAAACACCTATTTCATTAAAAGATACTGCATCATGAAAAGCAGGAAACAGCCTCCTGAAAGTGCTCTACAATGCATACAAAGCACTTTTATTTATATCAATTCAATTTGAAACTCAAGCATTGTAAACTCACCAAGCTACATTTTCCTTATCAACATAATGTATGAAGTAGACTTTTCTGGTACTGCAGTTGTTTGCTTAGTTTCCATTTTCTCCCCTATTCTCAGTAAAATAATCGTGTTCATTACTCACTAGTAGCAGGAAAAAAAAAAAAAAAAAAGAGAAAAAAAAAGAGGGAGAGAGAGAGAGAGCTCTTATTCCACAGCAGCAGTTTACAAGGTGTATTCAACTTAGATTGCCTACACTTTAATACTCCTTATTTACTCCATACACTTTCTGTATATGTGTAGAACTGTTCATACTGAAGTTTTCTCATCTTTGAATACTTAAGTGCAACATCTTAAAATGCTATAGGAATCAGAATGTAATAAAATGTAAAAAGATTCTGCAAATAGTTATTTTTTTCAGATGAAATTTTAACCCCAGAGACTGGGAAATGTGTCATATTAAGGTCTCCAGTTCTTATACATTGGCCGGCCTGATTCAGGCCTAGCAGGAGCCTCATAGCCATCTGGCTGTATCTTGGGATCTCTCTCCAGAGAGCAAATCAAGTGTCAGAGAACATCTTTATGTTAGAGTGAAGCAGGTATAACTTATTATTTCAAAATCTGTGTTTCACCATTGCAAACCCACAGATAACTACATGATTTGAAACTTTTAATTGCACTCCCTGACTCCACACTGACATTGATGGGATTCAGTGCAATAGAAAAAACTAAGCCTCAGCTCTGGGAGGTATAACCATCACCTTTTGTGTGCCTTTTGCACAGCCTTGTTCCGAGTGCATTATGAAGGTATGCAGTCTGGTAAAAGAACCGTCAGAGAACTGAAGAGTCACAGGTAGCAACAACCTGAAGTCTGTGCTAATCTGTACTCACAGAAAGCCTCTTTAAAATGACTGGAATATCTTTTGTCAGTGGGAAGCTGGGTACCAGATAGTGAACCTTTCTTGGACACAGAGATAACGAAATACCTTTGAGGATACAGGCCTACAAGATGCAAGGCTGCAGAAGAATATAATTAATAAAGCAGATTTCATTCTTTGTAGGACAAAGATTGTCATCTTCATCTTAGAAGAGGATATTACAGCCCTTGCTTGCTCTGATATTCCCAGAATAGCCTGAACTTATACAGTTAAATTACTACTGTGGATAAAGCAACTTGAGCTTAGATTTGTGCTTTACTATTTCTATGAAAGCACAATATCTAGCCACTAAGGCAAAGCAATAGTAGTATGAAATAGAAGAATGTCATTGACTTATAACAGCAAAGGATTGCTACACAAATCCTGTATGATCTCCAATCTCCACAACAGTTCTCAGTCAAGGAAATGATGTATAATAATAATAAATTAATGATAGTTAATGAAGTGGTAGAAACATCTAACAAGGAGTTTGTTGAAGCCTTTTGCCAGCTGAGTGGTGGGATGATTTCTAACCCCAGCAGGTTGTGACAGAGTCCATCAGAGAAGTGTTCCCCTGCCATGTTGACTTTAGGGTAGTTTATGGGCAGTAGAGTGTTTTACATTACTTTTAGAAGTATTAGCAGAGTAATTAGGTGTGAATAGTTGTATTTGTCTCTTTATTCTTATGAGCTACTGTTTTTAAAAAGGATGTCTTGGAGCACTCCCAATAAGCCACTATATGAACTGCTTCCCATTGCCATGCACAGCCCAGGGCTGCATGGCTATGCCAATGAATAACTTCATTTACTGGGACTCCCTGCGTTGGTTAAGGTAATCACTGTGGAAGAAGAGTGAAATATTGAGCACACAGGTTGCACAAGAAAGGTGTTTTTTTTTTCTGTCATTTCCTTTAGCCTTCAACAAAAAATAAAAATTAAAATTCAAACAGCTAGTGTACTCCTGCTCCTGTATTCAGGTACTACTTGCCTTGTATCTTCAGCTCAAGAGGCTTTCCCTTCTCTATATTAGTTAAATGTTACTTTTCAATATTTTTCTGTCAGTTTTGGTGTCATGATTTTGGTGTTGTGCTTGGGATACATAATATTTTCAAAAATTGTTTGTTTACCAGAAAAAAAAAAAGGTGAAGAGGAAAAAGATAAGGAATTTAAAATAGTCTGTATGCATTATTTATACAAAGTGGAAGTGTATGGATATTAGATGTATGAAATCTAGAACTGCTGAGAAAATGAAATTTCTGTCCAAGAAAGAATTTCAATATTTTGATGTTTGTTTTACCTTAGAATAAAACGATAATCAAAATATTTTAAAAAATTAAAAAGAAACATTTAAGTGAAAATATTTGACATAAATCATATGTAGTATCTACATACTGTTTTTATACAAAGTATTTCAAAGCTGTACATACAAAATTAAGTGGAGTGAGTATCACTCTAAGATTCTTTTTATTATTACCCTTTAGATAGTACTTTATGTTCCACTACTATTACTTAAGTAAATAAATAAATAGGTAGATAAACAAATAAATAAAATCCGCTGTTGTTTTCACCCACACTTGGAAGAAGTCTGAGGGTTAATATAAAAAAATCATTCACTGTATAAGTTGTGGTGAATTCCTCATATAGTTTGTATAAAATGACTTTTAATAATTTTAAATAACACAAAGATTTCCAATCTCTAAATACAGTCTCAGCACTGCTATCTGCTCTTTCTGTGAATTACTTGGATTCTGTTTTCTGCTTGTAGTCCTAGAAACTGGGTCCAAGATTTTCACAGTGGATTTAGATCCTGTCGAAGAGCAGAAAGCCTATCTAAAGAATTAAGCTGGCAGTCCAGCTTTGACTACAATCATACTGCACAAAATCTTGTTGCAATAAGCTACTTAAAATGCATGCTTTCATTTGCTTGTTATGTTCTAAGCAGTAAGCTTTACACTTCTATAGCTTAGAGATCCAGCAGACATTCAGTCATTTCAGATGTATTTTAACCTTGTAAGACAGTTATTGTAAGATGACTGATAGGTTGATTATTCTGTGCCACATGGATAGTAAAAATGTTTCTTATATTCTGTGTTATTTACACTAAGATACACACGAACAACCTAAGAGGGGACGGCTCAAGGAAAAAGGGTTATAGGCACAAGTGATGAGATCAGTAAAGCCTTACACAAGGTCTTCGTTACATGCCAAGTGTGAACAAAAGGATCAGTGACTATCTGAAAAATTAAATGTTGGTATTTAGTAAAACATCCAAAGAAAATACTCCACAAGCAATCTGTTATTTCTAAAGCAGCCCTGCAGATGTGTTTTGTTTTTTTATGATGAGGAGAAAGGATATGCATGGAGACACGTGGCTCAGTAGGCCAAGGTTCTGCTATTTTACTTGTTTGTATGGTACAAGCTCTTATAACAAGTAAAATAATAGACAATACTTACAACAGAGACAAGTTGAAGTAGAGATGCCAAAATTTGTGTACTTTTCTATTCAGACTGAAACACATTCACTTACAGCCTGGCATGCACCATGATTGATTTTCAGATGTTAAGAGCCATCACTCTATTGAGCAGAGGCAAAGATCCACACTCTTCTTCTAGAGACTGGGTTAGGTGCTCAATCTTAGAAACTATTTAAGCACATATGTCAAGTTATATCTGTCCAAGAGTGTGTGTAAAAATGCCTAATATTGACTGACTAAAATATTTACCCATAACCTGAGGTGTTCCTGATAAGATTTGGTCTTTGTGTTTTAACTTCAGGCATTAAATTTTGCCTTAATTGACTTAATTAATTAATTAAGTTGTCTTAAACAATTTAAACTTAAATCAGTGGGCCTAGCTATTATGAGTGAAGACAGCAAGATAATGAAAAAAATCTAAGAATATGATAAACTAACAATATACATCTGCCTTTTACATCAAAAGGAAACTTAACTTTTCTCTATATTTTAATTTTTCTCCAAGTTGTCTCCAGCTGCACCATTTGTTTCATGTTGTTTTTATTCCAGAAAACCCTATCATGAACGCATAGCAAGCACCTGAGAAGTCATGGGGAGGTTTGTTTACAAGATGTTTAGATTTTTTTTTTTTTTTTTTTTTTGTAGAATTAGGAATTAGTCAACACTCTGATAAATTTGGGTTAGTTTTCTTAAAGTTTGCAACTTCTCTTGATCAGAATTAGGAGCTTATTTTCTATCGTCAAAGCTAATAATAATATACAATTACTGTAATTGTTAACAGGTCAATTTTCCACTTTTGTTTTGGAGCTGTCTTTGCCCTGCATGTCTACAACTAAATTCAGAATCTTTTGTATATGTTTAAATTTTGTCAGTAACATTTAGAGTTTAAAATTTAGAGCGTCTTATGTCATTGCTTTCTCCCTCACAGGGAAGCCACCCTCTAAGGCTCTGAACATCTGCTGTCATGTAGCAGAATGGCAGTGTTGATGTCAGAGTGTAACACTGGTGCTGGAATTAGGGACAACTATATTCTAGTTCAGCATATGGCAACATGTGTTCTCATCAGTCATTTATCTGCTAATATGTGCCTCCATCTGAATCTTAATAAGGGGGACAGTAATGAGTGTAAACCTGCTCTTGGATACATACAGTTCTCTTGAATTGTCACATACAAGGTCGAACAAAGATCAACTGACAAGAGTTCTCCCAAAAGTCCACGTTGCACAGTTAGTACTAACTTCTATGAGTAATTAGAGATCTTTTGAAATTTTTATAGTCTGTTCCTGCAGTTCTACCATCACAAGGAAAATGTTCAAGTTACTGTTAGTAACCAGGATTGTGTCCATAAAACAGTGACTAGAAACAGTCTTAATTGAATGAACTGTGTATTGGAAAAAAAAAAAAAAAAAAAATCACTAGATTTTACTTTAATAATGGGAATTACATAGTATTCCTTCTATTGTAGCTGTATAAAAATCTGTATAGAAACTGATGAAATGATTCACTTTGCTAATAAGTGTTCCACATTTATGAGAAATAAGGTGATGAAAAAAAAAAAACCATCATCTTCAAATAGTTTGGCTGAGATGTTACAACTGAACAATAAACAAGAGATAGTCATAAAGTCAGATTATATGACAACAATAAAGGCTTTTCTCATTATTTTGTTTCCATTTCAAGACTGAAGAGCATTTGCAGTTTTGTGTAGTTTATAAATCTATGTTGTTGAGTTGTTATGTAAAGATTCACCATAGTTTAATTCACTGCACCTCATATTTGGCTACTCTGCATTATAGGTGTTAAATTGCAAGAAGTGTGGAACCGATCCAAAATTTGAAAAGAGCTGGCATCTCTACTTGATGAGATGAATTTCTTTATAATCAGGATACAGGGTTGAATAAACGTCAACAGGCCTGATACAAGAGCTGCCGTAAGTATGGTAAGATCTTGTCCTAAGAGAACAATCCAGCTCCTGTTAGAATGAATAGCAAACTTTCCATCATCACAAATTATCTCTGGATTGGATCCTAAGCTGTTTCCAACTGTATACATGTGTTAAGTTTTACACAGACAACCTTTTTCTTTGAAAAAGCCACATTTACACAAGTGATTTTTGGCAGTTTAGAAATGCAGTTTGACCTTTGTGTGAAAGATAAGTCCAGTTGGAATTAAAAAAAGAAAATATTTAACTTACTGCAAGCTTGTTTATCAGCTGCTGCTTAACTAAGGAATACATCAAGGTACCTGGCTTTCCTTTTGATGCTAGAGACTATTCCCACATTAAATCAATTACTCTTCCTTTGTACATATACCATGACATTGAAGTCTGCTACTCAAACTCTTCTAATGTTTAATGCTTAAAATTAGCCTGGTCTGTTTAAATGACTCTTTCAGCTTTTGCACTCAGGAACTGATTTCGCAGTAGAAATGAAGGACAGCAGAATAACCAGGGTCTCTTAGTCCTAGGAGATTCCTGAGACTCTTCTGATATTTTAATGCGATGTTAATATCACTTTCTGTTACAAAATTATTTCCCTGAAACCAACATATTTTATACAATTCTGTGAGGAATTGTTGACATTTCTATTGGGAATTCCAGTATTTCAGAAGATGATTTCCCAAAGAAGTGTAAGTCTTTGAGTACAGAGCAAATTCCAAGTTGTCAGTCTGAATAGTCTTATGGCAGCAAAGGTCTGTAAAGAAATGAATACAGAAAGGAGATACCATGGGGAATGAAGTCACCACAGATATTTTCTGGTGGCAGCCAGAACCTCCTCTGACTCTAGCATCTCTGTAGTGGTGCCAGTATTATATGCAGGGGCTGATGTTGAGTCATCAGGAAGCTGTGTTAGTAATGGACCACCATTTTGTTTTGCATTTCCCTCATCTACAAACTTTTCTATATAAGATAAATAGAAGTCCAATAGAGGTAAGAACTGGTATTTAGGGGAATAAGGAGTAGGGAAGGATAACTGCATGTGTTGAAAAAAAATGTCTTTGGTATAAATGAGCAGGTTTGGGATTTTATAATTTCTGATTACATTGCTATTCATCTTTCATTCAAAGATATTTGAAAGCAAATTAGGCTGTCTTGTGCCAGTTCCACAATTCCACAATGGCTACCTGAGCCTTTATGTTGGTCTTAAAGTATCACTTGTATTCACAAATCAATAGTCCACAGCACAGTATTTCTAAGCCCATGAAGATACAGAAGTGCATTCTCTCAGCAAAGCAGTGAGCTATGTACAATGCCCATTAACAGTGAGTTAAAAACATAGCCCAAAGCATGAATCCAAGATAAACACCAGATACAAAGAATAAAAGATGTCCTTTGGTCTATCCTTCACCTGGACACCTGCAGTTTCATGACTACTTCCCAGTTTATTTCTATTAACTTGACTTACTATCTTGCTCAGCTTCTTTTCTTGCTTCTCCACTGGTACTCCCTCTGGGGCAGATTGTTCCTGGCTGTGTTGTGCAAGCAAGGTAAGTACTTTATTTTCTTTCTTTCTTCATCGTTGTTATTATTATTATTATTATTATTTTCCTTGCAGTCTGTGCAACATCAGGACATGGCTGCATTTCCCGCGCTTCCCTGTGACTGTTTTCTGTGTTCACTTCTTGAAATTCAGGGTATATGAAAGGCAATCGGGACTATATGAGGTCATGTCTTCAATTCCTATCTAACATTGTATTGGGCACAATGCAGACAGTGGTGACAAAACAGATATTCTTATCCATTTTCATGGTTCTCACTTTTGTTACTTAGTCATCTACAATTAAAGAATGTGGATCTGATGTGGATCTGATGGGGTAAGTTCCAGCACTACATTCCCACCTTCTGTCACCTCATTATATTCCTGCTTGGGGAAAATAGTCAAATTCTTTTTCTACTATTATTTATTTCAAAGAATAACATTCTTCCCTGGGCTTAGACTTTGTATGACAAGTTTCAGTGCCATGTGAGTTCTTTATGCTTGAGCTATAAATCAAGCCAGGGAAGAAAGAATTTTCATAATAGAAATGCTCACACATAGCATTAACTGTATCAGCATGAACTGTGGCACTACAATAAAGGTTGTTTTAATTTGACTGAAAATGAATAGATTGCTGCAAATCAATTGCAATCTAATAAGGGTCTTATTGTAAAACCTACTGATAATATGGAGTAGCATTGTTCTGAGCGGTGCTTCCTGGGAATAAGATTTCAAAAGAACTTAATGCTGACTTTTATACATCTTTGATCAGTGATACTAATGGGAGTTTAGAAACACCTATCTCCCAATGTTTCTACTTTTCAATAAACCGTTGCCAGATTACTATTAACAAAGAATTTGGTTCTTTAAAGCTTGAGTCTGAGAGGGACTGAGTCACCCCTGGATAGAGATGTGTACTCTTAACTCCTATAGTTTGTAAGGGAAGCTGAGGTTACTTAGCAATTCACAGAATTTAGCCCATGAGCACAAAGATGCAAGTAGATTGTCTCACTATATAGCTTGTATCCACCCCTTTTATGCAAAAATAAATAAATAAATAAATAAATGTTAAAGACCTAGAGGAATATGCTGTATTTTAGTCCATATCTGATTTCTCTGCATATGGTTGGTTCATATGGCAGGCTCATCGTTGCTCATCTATGATCACTCCATACTTAGCAATAGGAATCTGTTAATTCCAGAAATCTATTGATGTCATTGGGAGATAGGTACCTAAGATAAGAGTGGTTCATCCCAGTTTAACACTTTAGCAATAATTCCAAAATCAGCTAATCTCTACCCATTGTCCCAAACTGTAGCCTAAATAACTGTGTTTTGACTAGAAGCGTATTTTTTTTTTCATGGTTAAAATTAGATAAGAATAAGAATCACAGTCCACCTTTGTGAAAATACTTTTACTCAAATTATTAAAATTAATCAAACAAACAACAGTCGCACAGAGATCTCCTTAGTTCCTCTATTATTTTTCTATTATTATTATTTTATTATCCTATATTTTTTTTGCCAATGCTGTTGTTGCTATTTAAGAATCCAAAATTTCTCATTCATGAGTAGAAATTTCAAGTCTATTTTACTAGTACTTTTAGACACATGTAGTCATTTTGACAGCTTTTCAGTGTTGCTGACTGTATTTATCCCGAAAGTTTTGTAAATGGCTGTTTGGCTAAGCCTTTTTGCCAGAAAAAAAAAAAAAAGAAAAAAAAAAGAAAGAGCTTTATTTGTCTTTTGCTATTTTGAAACCACAAGAAAAACAACAAAATGAAATTCAAAACAAATTGACATATAAAAATATCAGGAATATCTACAGGCAGCATTAATAATGATGATAACATTAGAAAGCATTTTGACTTCTGCTTGAAGATGTTAACCCCTCTCTAGCTGGTAGAGAGTTCATGCAAAGAACTGTATTTCAGTTGTCTGATTATTTTCCCTCTACAGTTACAGATTTCTTCTGTCTTTTGAAGGATCAATTACTGACAACTGTCTGATGCAAAATATTGAACTATATGCAAGATCGTTTATTCCAGGGTGGCAGATTCTATGATCCTAGGGGGTTTTCCTCACTTACAATTCTCATATATTATTTATTTATTTATTTATTTATTAAGCCTCGGTCACACTGGCAAGAAGTAGAAGTAACTCTGCGTGATTTAAGTGACCAAATATATCAGAAATCATGAAAAATGACTACCCCTATAGTAAGTGGTCAAAGAAAAGGAAAGAGCAGAATGAACATTATATACCCAGACTATGTGGCAAACACTTATTGATAGCAAATGCATTTGTGGAACTTAGGAATGGCTCATGAATGATTCAACAGAGTGGTGATGATAGATTTTGCCACAAATAGGATCAGCAGCAAATAATTTGAAAACTTTGAAAATACAATGGGTGATATTCTCAGATTAAATACTTGACTGAGGATCTATGGTTTAAAGTGGTAATCACTAAATTCAGAAAATCATGTTTATCTGAATCAACTTGACCTAATTGCAGATTTATTATCTGCACAGTGAGGTGAGATGCAAAGGAACAGGAGTTTCATCTCTTTCCTTCGGCTTTAGAAACATTCTTATCCTGGTCCTAATCAGATGCAGAAGAATAAAAGGTGTGTAAAAATGTAATTGAATTAGTTGTCTAAAGATTGGCTTATATTTTACTTTAACATATTTGCTTACAGACTATTTATAACCTCCTTCAAAAACCAAATAAAAGACTAACAGTCTATGACAGCATTATCTTACTTAGAACTTCACGTATACAGCCACCAAAACACACAGTTTTAGCCTTCTAGAGAAGAAACATCCATTCACACTGCCACACTCTCCTTCATGCGCCGAGAAGTACATTAAAATTTTCTGCCTTTCATATTCTTCATTAGTGATCTCTAAAGCAGAGAGACATTAGGTTAGATTGAAAACGGGAGCTGCCTTGCGTATATACACCAGGAGAGACTTACCCTGTCTTTCCTTTGAGGTAAATTTAAGGGTTATTGTAAAGCAGACAGAGATCAGCAAATGAGATCTTCTATGCACCAGCACAGCTGTATTCATAGATGACCCTTCTAGGCTGTGCAACCTCTGGAAATGCTATGTCAATGCTAAGAGTTTACAGGTTAAATTTCTCACCTGATATGTGGAGAATGTTGATTAGATGGTCATTGTCCTGCTGATAAACAGCAAGGGTTTAAGTTCAGGATTCCCAGCTTTCAGAGAATGTCCAAACATGGCATTATGGGTTTTTAAGGGATGTAGTTATCTCAGTCTTTCATGTAAAAACTGCTGTTCTGCTTGCATAAATATTCACTGGATTAGAAAGAGTAAAAATAATTCTTTGGCCTGCTGTTTTGGTAGACTAAAATTCTGAATCCTAAAGCAAAGAATAAACTATTTTATGCTGAAAGACCAATTTCAACGGGAGCAAAATTGAGAAATATCTATCCCAGGAAATTTACTAGCTGAAGATTAGGGCATTATTTTGATAGCTGAAGGAAGAAAAAGGATACAACATTGCCCTCGCCCACACCAAGTGTATAGGTACTCAGACTACTGGACCAGCTGACTTACAGGGAAAACACATGCCTCTCCTTGAAAAAAACTTGTTTGAATCTGGAGTTAAGCATGAAACAAGTCAGGGGTCCGGCTCTATAAAAAACACTAGAGGGGGAAGTAATTCTTTTGTGAGTCCCAGTGGTGCTTACAAGTAAGGTAGAATGAAAGCTTTCCAGCATCATTAGGGTTTAAAAAATTCCAGGCTTTCTCAATTGCTGAAATGTAGATCCTATGGGATTTTACAGAGTAAGCCACAGGTGCCAAGAGATTTATTGCAGTAGCTAAGCTACTAAGCTACTAAGCAGTAGCTGAATAGGGAAAATACGTATTCAAACTGGGATGGTTTCAGGTGCCCAAAGGGTAGGTATATGACTAACTTTCTGTAGGAATCAAATGTTAATTATTTCAAGCTGAAAACACTCCAAAAACCAGAGCATTGCCACCTATTTATATTCTTTGCTCTCTAATCCAGGACTATATAGCATAGGCTACTTTAATCATATAGGATTAATTAATGCCATATTTTGTATAACATCATTGTCCTTCTATAGAGTTTGTCTTCCACATTCAATATATATATATATATATATATAAATTTCTCTGTCATTGTTCATGTTAATCATACATTTGAGAAATTTAAAGCAAGATTTTAGAGAAGAGTAGGAGTAACAAAGAAGGACTCACATGGGAGTCAAGAAGGATATGCAGCTCTTCTAAGTGGAAGAGATTTGTTTTCTTCAAGTAGAGGGCTGTCTAGATGGGAGTATGGATATGAGGTTAGGAGATGTGGAAAAATGAGCAGGTATGGCTGAAAACAGAGCAAATAAAAAAGATGGTGGGACAGTAATGAGATGTTTAACCAAAAGGATCAAGGTATGGTGATTAGTGATCAGTCTCCTTTCAGCCTGCCTATGGTACCAAGACCACATTAAATCTTTATCACTACCATTCAAGGTTTGATGTTGTACATCACCATTAAGGGATTTTCCAAATGACACCGAAGTCTAGCAAGTGCATGAGTCTCTCCTCAAGTCTACAAGCAACAAATCACTTGAACCTTTGTGTTTCTATTTACGCTCTTTGACCCCAGGTTCTGTGCCAATAGGCCCTAACTTAGTAGGGCATTCCAGCAAATGCTTATTTCTGATCAAAATCAGTTTGATGTAATTTGCTACATTTGTTATTGTTGTTTTAGCACTAGACTCAACCTTACTTCCAGCTAGATGCCCCGTGCCCCATACTAATGGGCACAGGGTTGGAGTCAGTGACATTCCTTGCAGCATCTCTGGAGGTTTTTCACATGTTTCCCAGCTACCCTGGAAGTACTGTATATAATTCTCCCAGCTTCCCTTGTTCTGGGAACATATTCTGCTGACTATTGCAGAATAGCAAGTTGTTTAAGAAGGTAGCCATGTGGACAGACGTGATAACTCTTTCTTCATAATTAACTGATTTATTCTTTAGCCATAATAGCAACTCATTTTGAGCACTTTCCATTCATTGAGAAAGCTACATCACTCATGGGTGGTGTATAGATTTTTAATTTTCTCTTTAAGTGCTATATGACGCTTGTCAATTATCACTTTGGAGTAAGGCTATAGGAATTAGATCAGCCACATTAGTTAAAATAGAACAAAGTAATTTCAAAGTAGACTCTGAAAATTATGTGCTGAACAACTAAAAAAGATATGATAGTCTAGAATAGCTGTTTTCATACTGATAGAGTCAGACAGGCTTTGTTTCCTTTAAAAGTTATGCAATGAACTTCCATTCAGATTTTTATAGACATAACCACTAAACTTTGGAGTAGCAGCCAACCGGCATTTGCAGCTGTTATAGGTAGCAGAATGTTTCACGTTACAGCCTGACCTTGACACGTACCTCTAGCTTTGCATTCCAGCTCCCAAATAATCTCCCAAATAATTTGACAGTATGTACAGTTTGATCTCTTTCAAGGGCCACTTTCACATTCACAGTAAGAATGTAAAGAAATATTACTAGGCATATGTGAAAGCCCATGGGAGCAAAAATGATTTTATTTTAAACATGAATAGTGTTAGAGTTAAGCACATTATAATGGCTTGCTGAATGAAGATGGATTTAACTGTTGCTTAAATATTTTCCTGAGTCAGTGATTTGGTTTGGTCCATTACAATATAAGGCCATCTGTGAGTTTTAGATGTAAATCTGAAGTCTGGGAGCCTTTGGAACTGAAGAAATGTGTGTTGTGGTTTTTAAGATTCAATGTGAAAACTTTAGAATAATGTTGTTAACATTGTTTGCAAAATAACCGCAGTAGCTATATATTCTGTCTAGTCCAGATGGATAAAATCTCCAAGGGACATTTGTGTTTATGGCCTCTAGCTTATTATTTTAACGCCTAACTTTTATGAGGCAAACTCTCATTATTTTTAGCAGTCTTTTACTGTCTCTTAAATGCAGTGAAAGGCAAAAGAGGACCACAAATCTGTTATATTTAAAGCTACTGTACTAAATTTCAACAGTTGCCAGACTATATTTCTTAAATAAAATAAAAATGAGGGTAACTGTTGACCAATATTTTTTTCCCTCCCAGAATAAAATGCAGTCATTGTATCAAGGATTTGTCTCTACTATTGACTCAATGGTGTTTGATGATAACATTCTATTAGGCTGTGTTGAAGTCAGTGTAATTTGGCTTAGTGTTCAGCTCAACACATGCAATGTATAATAAGTAGTCTGTATTTTAGAGTTGTAAAAAGATATGAAAAACCTGGAGAAGGACACATAACCTTAAGAATAGGAATGATGTGACCTCAAGAGGTCACTAATTTCCTTCAGATTCTCTAAATAATATTTAACAGCCATTTTTCTAACCTGTTTTGAAAATACCCTGATGATGTAGAATCCCCAACTTCTCTGAATAGTTGCGTTTTAACACTTAACTGTCTCGCCATTCAGCATTATGTTAAATCTTCATTGTGGGAACTTAAATTCATTACTTGTCATCCTAGAGAATACATAAATACTTTCCTCTCTTTGCCAGCCTTTTGTTGATGTCAGCTATCATTTGAAGTCTGGAGTTATTTCTCCTTCCTCCCATTAGTCTTTTCTCATCTAAATAAAGCCAGTACTTTTCAGCTTTCATCACAGGTTTTGCTAGAAATGTCTCAGTGTTTCTTGCTCTTTTCTGGACTTTCTTCAGTTGATCCAGCTTTAATACTTTGCCAATACATAGCTTTAATACTATAGCCAAATCTGAAGTAGTAGTCTATCTGAGTAACACCAATTTTAGAGTCTTCAGGTGTCTGTAGGCACCTACGCACATGTTGCAGTACTTTAGGCATTGTGGATGCGTGTTTCTTGTTTGGTCCATTAACTCTGCAATCATTGTCAGGAGAATCATTTCTATTATTGTCCTTCTCTGTCTTGTAGCTATGCGTCACTTCGTATTTAACACCACTGAATTAGTTATTATTTTGCTGATTTCTCCACATCACTTCAAATTTCTTTCTTATCCTTTAAAGTAGCTGCCACCTCTCCTGTCTTGTTACCATCTTCAAATTAAAAGTGCTTTCCATTCTGTCATCTAAATCATCAATAATGAATCTAATGGCTAGAACACAGGACATAGATTTGGGATGGCAGTGTTCTGTTAATGGCATACTTGAACAAGTTCTCCTTGGCATCCAGTTTCCTTCCAAAATGATTTGCTCATTCCACTTTTACCTTTATCATTTATTTGTGGAGTAGAAGTGCTCACAGTTCTGAGAACTGGCACTCCCATGCCACATGGGAAGAGAAGAAGGAAACATTTTGAGCTGACTGGAGTTTAAAGATTGCTATTTCTAATTAGTGCTATTTTTTACTTAAAAGCCAATACTGAGTGAAGAAACAGGTACTACTGAACAAAAGTGACATGGTTTCTCATGTCTTTTAATATTAGAAAGACACACAAATCATTTGTGAATGAATTTTGTTGTGGCTTAAACCAATCCACAGCTCCACTTCCAGGGTGCGTCCTTACACATACTGCTCAGACATTATTTCATATTTCTTAATGCTTTTAAAAATATATTTGTAATCCTTTTACATTTTTTCTTTCACAGCTTGATACCATGACCTTAAGCACAAATGTAACCCTACAGGAATTCTTGGGTAACCAAATGATTTTGTTTGTTTGTTTAATGAGTAATGTACATAATTTCACTAAAATGTAGTTTTGAAAACAAATTCATAGCACTTTGGGCTGAAAAATATCAAGAAGGATTTGTGTGTGTGTGTGTGTGTGTGTAATTTTTTAAAATTTGTCCCCGAAGAATTTCATTTTCAGTCTGACCAAAATTTAAAATATAAGCTTTGGGGGATTTGAATCTTACTGTCTAAATCAAATTTCTCATGTTTGCCTGCCATAAAAATATTCCTGTAAGTGTGTAATAAAACTGAAAAACAACCATGTTTTATCAGATTTTATCTGCTAAAGGGAATGATAATATTCACAATTTTTATACAACAATTTATTTTATTAGTCTTTTATACCAAAAGACTTAAAGACTACATATATTTTACACTATTGTGGAAATTATCCAAGCCAGGACTTTTACAGCCTTCTAAATTGTCTAGACTATCGTAATATCAACAAAGAACACAGAAAATATTTGTTTCTGTAAACCTCTAGAACAGTAACGTTCCCAGCAAAGTTTTACTGAAACTGAGAGGATTCTTTTAATGATTTCCTCACAAAGGTTCAGTACTAACTACTGAGCACTACTGAACATGTATCAACATTTTTTTTTCTTTTTTTTCTTTTTTATTTGTAAAACAGCATTAAAGGTGGAAGCAAGGCCAACATAAACCTATGAAATCCTCCTATGGAAATTTTGAGTGGCAAAAAAAAAAATACTTTTGATAAATGTACTTTATCATTCCAAACAAATTGCCTAGTTTTACATCATGTGCAGTCCAATATAATTAGATCTTGAGTAATGTGTAACCGATTCTATCTGAAGAGCAAACAGACCCCAACTGTGATACTGTAGATCCGAATATTGATGAGTTCAGATGAAAAAACAGATTAGAGACACTGATGGCATAAGCGACCATGCTGGCTCTACACCTTTCTGAAGCTCTGCAATGTGCTAGGGTTATAACCCTAGGCTTTTGTAACTGCTAAAAGGTGACCAATATGTGACACCAGGTTTCTGTTAATTACTGGAAGGTACAAAGGCATCCATAAAGCAGGCAGCCCATAGCCTATGTAGATACCAGAAAAAAAAAGAGCAAAAAGGTCAGCTTTTTCATTCCTTAATGTCAGCACTGCACTCACTCTTTCCTGAGGAGAGCACCATGCAGAGATGCTACTGTTGATTCCATAGTAGTTCTGAGCTATTTAATGCTTAATTTCTGGGTTAATAAATTCTGTCATAAATTCTCAAAATGCAGAATAAATGACAGGTTTTACATTTGCGTTTTTGTGAAAATGTTTTCTCTGTGTACTAATGTTGACATGAAATGTTCCTTGACACACACATCCAGACTGAAGTCTCTTGACAGCTGGATCATAAAAAAAAATCAAATCTTGATGCTTTGTTATGTGAACGTGCTGATGGACTTTTGCTGATCAGTCTCAGGTTAATTTTGTATACCAGCCCACCTCTGTGTACTGTGCTGTATAATCCCTTGGAAAAAAAATAAAAAAAAATAAAAAAAATAACAAGGAAAAGGAAGGATTTTTCAGACATTTCCAGGTTCATTTTTATTTTCAGTATTACTGAATAAAGTGCAAGCAATCAACAACATGAATGTATTAAAGAACATCTGTGATCATATTTGCTTAAGTAGGTATCACTCACTGGTATGATGCATTGTGAATTTGTAAGGCTGTTAAAGAAGAGGTTAAAGATGCAATGGATTTTTATTTTAGGAAGAGATAAAGGAAATAAATACAGTGGAAATTCAATTATGTGAACAGGATGATGCATTTTAAAAATGGTTTTGGCGAAGTGCAGAGGAATGGGAAATTAACTAAGTTATGTAAGCACAAAATTGATGGGCCTGTTCTGAGATTATATTAAGAAGGTGTCCTTTGGAGGCATATGTAGTTCTTCAGGGAAGGAAAAAGACAATTAGAAAATATTTGAAGATGTAGAGTGGGTTAGGCGTGGTGATCATTTAGACTCATTGAGACATCTTAAGAATGAACTTTTTGTAAAGTATAAAAGGTTAGTTATCACTAGTTATTTAACAGTAAGATTGGACAGCTTTACGGAAGGATCATTTTCATAAACATGATCCTTAAATCTATTTTATAAAAGCATGGAGGAAGCCACTGTTTGGGACTTGAGGCTAAAAATCCAAAATAAATTCAAGGAAAGAGAAATATATAAGTAGATATAATTACTTATTGGAGTTACTGGCATTTGTATCACTAGCTGAATTCTCTCTCACATACTATCTTCCATCCACCTACCATTTTAGGGGCCGGCTACAGTTAATAGATCAATCTGAGATTCCAAACCTGGTTTGTACAATAGGGAAGATGAACTGATTTTGTATTCAAGCTCTATTATTGTCTTTAAGATCTCTCTAAAAACTTTTTCTTTAACTGCTTCTATTAAAAAGACTGCAGAGAGACACTAATCTAATCATTTATCTTTTTTGTTGTCTGTACAGTAACAACACTATAGATGGCATAATTCAGTGTAAAACAACAACAGAAAACCAGCTATAAGCACTTGACCTTTTATTACGACATATTAAAATATATATATGAAATATCCTTAATTATTGAATAGTATGTCATTCTCTTGCCTTTCCAACGAGTACTCATTGAAGAGCTGGTTCATGCATACAGATTCTTAAGACGCATTTCTAGTATTCAGGGTTTTGGGGAAAAACACTCTATGTCCTGTTAGACCAAAATTCTCTGTTGGAGCTCCAGAGATGAATCTGTCCCATTCTCTGAGAACTGTAAAATCATACTCAACCTGAAAATTGAATTTATTTTTCATATATCTTTTATTTCCAGGTTGACCAAAGTATCATACCAACACTCAGAGAAAAGAAAAGAAAAGAAAAGAAAAGAAAAGAAAAGAAAAGAAAAGAAAAGAAAAGAAAAGAAAAGAAAAGAAAAGAAAAGAAAAGAAAAGAAAAGAGACAGTCCCGGTTTAAAAATTCTTACAAACCTTCTCTCTGAAGACACAATTTAGAGTTTAGATATGTAGGCTTCTCTGTAAGAGCACACAATTTCAGTTGAAAACATGGATTCAAAAATGTTGATAAGCTTCACCATAAGTAATTGCATACCAAGTATTTTACAGCAGTCTGTGTGATAAATTAATTCCAGCTGCTGTTTTGTTTTGTTTTTCCTTGTGGAAGGCAGTGAAGAGGAGTCCATCCCCTTTTTATAGTGATGGATGATACAAGGGGCAATACACAAGTAAATCTCACCTAATAATTGTTTAAAGGGGATTTAATTCTCTTCATACCAGCAGGAAGGGGTCATGTGTACAACAATATGTGCTGTGGCGTTATGTGGTGGGGGAGAAAAAAACATGAAAATTCTTGGGAGTAAAACAGAGCACAATATGAATGCAAATGAGGGAAAAGGTGAAACCTGCTCAGATTTGCCTGGTGGCATTTCATTTTTCAGTATGCTGTGAGGCTATAGAAAATGCCTGGCTATTGATCTGTTCATTAGCTGGCCTTAAGCAAGTTGTATATCCATTACTTAGTAATTCCTACTTTCTTTTATATTTCTAGGAATATGTATCTGGAAGAAAAGCTCAGTCTCCATTTCTACAATGAAGTGATAAGTAATTGCGAGTATTTTGGGAAATTGAATTATTTTGGAATAATTTAATTTAAGCAAATTGCATCCTTATATGCTTAATTTCCTTTTTCCAACAGAACAAATAACGTTGCTGAAATAAACATCTAGAGAGGCTGTCCCAGAAAAGTGACAGACTACAAAATGGGGGTTGTTTTAGAAAAGTTTGGGGGTGGTGGGGAGTGCGGTTGGACCAGGTAATCATTTGGAGGTCTTTTCCAAGCTTAATGATTATATGATTCTAAAATCTATCCCACATTATACCAAAATATGTGGATAACTAGACTTGTGCGAATCCATTGTGGGCTTAGGAAAAATTTATTCTGCTTTTTTAGCAGAGTTTTTCTGTGAATATTTAAGAAGTGCAAAAGGTTTTGATGAACAGTCAAAGACAAATTATTACCTACAAATCACCGGTAGAAACAATATCTTTGTTTTTATAGAAACACAATTGCAACGCTGGTCGGCTATGTTTGTCATCCCTCCATTTTAGAATTAAAGCCTCATCTGTAGCCACGGTGACTTTGATGCACATCACTAAGTTTAACTTCAAAAATATACAAAAGATTCTTCTACGATATACACAAGGAAACCAGGGTAACTCATGTGCAGCTATGTCTAATCTCTTCTCTACTATGGAAATGTGGCCATTTAGTTGTGAAATTTAGTGAGTTCTGTTTCCTCAGGCAAACATGCTAATGTTATTAGGGACAACTGTCCTTGCGTATCTGCCAAATACCTTTCTGAAATGTATCTACACCAGTTCTTCACTGTTTCTCAGCATTACTGTTTTTCCTCTGAATGCCATTATGATGTTCATACCAGGTTTTCCCAAGTGAAAAATGCTTTAGAATCAGAAGCAATATATTAAAGGAAGCTTTCATGTTAGCTGAGATTTGGGGTCTTAACTGGTATATTGGTTTGCTTGCTGGTTTAACAGTTTGTCGATTTTTTTTTCTTCATGCCAATCCAAAATTGCTCAATTTTAAGCCCATTTAAAAAAAAAAAAATCTTCAGAAAAAAAATAATCTGAAACCATTTTCAGGTTTGAAACTCATACCAAGTGTTTTGCTTTTTTGCCTTTTTTTTTTCCTTCTCCCCTGAAAGGATATAAAAAAAAAAACCAAACAACGAAATAAAATGTGTGGGATTTTTGTGTGAATTTCTTTCTTTTAGGGGGTAGGGGTATTTTTTATTTTTCATTTTTAATTAAATACTTTTCATAAAAATTCTTTTTTTTTCTCCAACAGGTCTAAAGGTCGTGTGTACATAATATTGTTCATGTTAGACTGGAGTATCTAGTGGTCCCATCTGGCCTTAATCTTTATGAATGTAGCGAAAAGACAACTCTCTTTCTTTTACACTGCTTGGAGAGAAGGATGTTCATCTTTGCCTTGAAGACTGAAAGCAGCAAGCTGTTGTAGCCTAACCTAAATAAAGAGATGTGATCATGGAAAGGTTATTCTCCGGTTATATTTTCCTGGCCTTTACGAAGGTAATTTGTATAAGGAGAATAATAGCAGTAGTAATTAATGAGTATTAGTTGAATGTTATGCTAATACTTATGTTAACATAACACCTATTGGAACAATAGTGAATTCCACGGTGGTAGACTTTGTACAAATATGTAGAGTTTTACACAAACACAAACAGCATAAGTATAAAGTAGAACTAAAAGTGTTTTTTCACTCAGAAAGGATTTAAAATGAAAAATACAGATGAGTACAGACGAACTGATGGAGCAAGACAAGAACCAAGAAGGTGATACCAGTCTTCATGCTCAATAGGTATTTCTGTGTGCCAGCAGCATACCCACAGTCAGGTTTGTTTACGCATCATGTTCAAGCATGTTTCTGAGAAAACTTCTGAAGAAAAGCAGTAAGTTCATTGTACAGGTACCTGTACTGTCTTTCTCCCAAGCAAGAAGGAAAACACAGGAGCAAACAGAGTTTCTATCAGAAATGTTAAAATGGAGTTAGCTATACAGTTATTGTATGTAAGTTCATGCAATCCAACGACTTCAAAGAATTTAGCTTAAAAATTAATCTTTTTGGTGACACAAAGCATTTATTCTTAAAGCTAACTCATTCCTGAAGTAGATAAGATAAAATAACCAAAGTTTACCCTAACCTGCAGGAAAACTGTTCTCATGGAGAGGTATTTCCTGGTGCAGGAAATTTCTACAATCCATAATGTTGACAATGATCTTATACGCATTATTTTTCACCTGTTCTTGGTCAGTGCTGTAATTTCTTGGAGCTTTTTTGAATTCTGTGTGTTGAACAGAACTTCTAAAGTTAAGGTGTCCTCAGAATAAATTGTTGGAAACCAGTTCAAAGAATAGCATGTAGGGTGGCATTCCCTGTGTTGTATCTCATTTATGAATGCCTGCAAGAGCAGTCAGAAAGACAGCTGAAATTAAATTTCATAATTGGGCCCAGAACCTGAAATCAACTTACTTCCACAGAAACCAACAATTCTGTAACCACAGTAGTACAGAGCCTGGGAGTGGGTGAAAATGTGTAGGCAAAAACAGAACATAATTTTATTCTGCTTTCTTGGTGCTGCTAATGTCATAAACATCCTGCCATTCTGACATTATTGTGTTAATGTTAAAATATTTGGTTGATGCAAATAGGAGCCGAGATGTAGTATTCTTTATATGGCACTGCCCGGAGCAAAGTAAGAAAACCATGACAACAAGTAGCCTGCAAGCTGTCATGTTATTTGTGTTCAACTTGCAGAACAGCTTATAAAAAGGCATCAGCTGACAGGCATCCTGAACATCAATAGTAATTGAGAAAGAATAGAAGAACAGCAAATGGTGAACATGAAAAAAAAAGAAAAAAAAAAAAAAGGTTACTATAATACACCCTAGGAACAATGCTTTTCCAAACACTTGAAGATTTCTTAAATGGCAGTCATTTATTTAAAAACTACAATTTCTCAAACAAAACCCTTGAATGTAACCACTTTAGCCTTCAGACATTGCCATCCCCCCATAGAGAACTTTACTAATCAAAGGTGACAGCACACAAGACACACTCTAAATTATTCTGCTGAACAAAACTATCAAGCAATTATAAAATTGACAAAGAAGTCTACAGGAGTTTGAAGAAATTCTTTTTAAAAATACAAGTGGTATATATATTACAGAGAAAAATATATCCAAAGAACAAACTATGTGAACACTAATGCAGTGTTGAGACTATTGGCCATGCAGCTGTCAGTTTATATACCTCTTAAGATTAAGTACCACAGCAGCTATTCATGTATATTTTTCTATCCTAAAATCATCGTTCATTGTTTAGGATTTTGGACTAGTTTATTATTGTATGGCCACACACAGAAGTACTAAATGACTGTGAAGCAATGCACCTTTTTGTATCAGTGAACATGATCACACAGATCACACAGCTCTGCAGAAATTCAGTTCTAGGAAACAAACATTAAGCAAGAGACCAGATATTTCTCAATGGGCATATTTTCAATTGGAATACTTGTGAGAGCAAAGCGAATGGGATCTGATACTTTAACTATTATTTCTTTTTGATTTTTAAAGGATATGAGGAATTATGTAGCTGAATATGTTTTAAAATCTGAATTTTTACATACAGCATCCCACCAAGCCACCAAGTCACTAGAACTTTATGTTGTCCCCCAACAAACAGACTATTCTAGATTGTGTTTTTGTGTGTGCACGGGGGAGCAGGAGACTTTATGTAAACCTGAAAACAATTACTGATTGGCATTTCTTCCTGTCCTGGGTTTTTCTGTATCCCTTGAAATCTAACATTGGCATATGTCAGGAAATACAGAGATGCACTACTACCCTTGGAGTTGCAAAGCAGCATTTTAGAACTTATTCACCTGTGGAAAAATAAAATTTGTCAGAAATAATGCAAGGAACCATTAACATACGCTACTGGAGAAGGCTGATTTTTTCCATGTCACAGATTCAGCATAACTGGTTTCCATGAATGACACATGGGATCTAATAAATTACTCTTATAGTATACAGCACCACTTATATAATACCAGGGAGCTGAAATCGTAAGCTTGTATTTGGCTTCATTAATGATGTACCCTTCTAGAAGTACGAACAATTCGGATGACAGACCATCTGCTTGCTGTCAGCTAGAAATGGATGGTGTGGCCCTCAACTACATCAGCTGCAGAGGAACTTCTTGAAGAATTCAGTGAGCAATCCCTAGAAAGTAAACTGCTTAATTGTGCTTGTCTTAGCTGCCACTGTAAGAAATTAACATCTCAATTTTTCTCTGGATGTTAAGAGAAGGGGAAAAAAAATATAGAAAAATTTAAAGATACATTATTCATGCCGGGGAAAGAGAGAGGCAGTGATGGAGAAAGTAAGCAAACAGACTGTCAAGGGTAAGTTTGATGGGTTTGGACCTAATAAATATACTTCTGAAGCTCACAGTGCTACTTTTTCCAAAATACAAATTGTCGATCATCTTAGGAAGCACTGCTTTGAAGTCGTGAGACTATTGATGCAATTACAATTCACTGAGTAAAAGTAAAATTGTATTACTTCAGTACACAGTTTTTGTCATGAGCGTAGAATAGGTTTAACAGAAGTTAATGACCAGATTTTCTTAGGTATCAAGGGATTTTTAAAAGAATGTACATTATGTTTAAAAAGAGGTAGAAATGGGTCCTACGCTGCAGGGTTTCAGATAAGTGCTCTAACCTTCAGGTTACACATACAAAGGTTACTGTCTTACCATGAAGTTTGTTCTTCATTTTAGAAAGAAGATAAGGCTTCTCTTCCAAGATGATGTTCTGGCTGCAGTACTCTGTGGGCGATAATTTACTGAGACTCCAAGTGACTTCTCACACCAGAAGAGTAGCAACATTCCCTTATTATCTGGGTAAGTCAGTCTACTTTTTTGGATGGTTTTGAGGAGATGATAATTTTGTCATATAGGTACTGCTTCCACCCAACCCCAGTAATTAGATTACACTCCAAAACCCAGATTACTTCAGTTGGGTGAGATAGCATTCCTGTCCCTATTTAGATTCACAGCTCTGATGAGCTATGCAGTGCCTGTAACAGACCAAGGGCCAGAAACTGGAACTTCATCATCCTGGGTGAGAATTCTAAGCAGTGAGCCATTATATTGCAGCACTGAACTTATCCACACCACAGCCATAAACTGAAAGTGTCATTGCATGTCTGGCCAACTCACAACGTGACAGAGGAAATGTCATTTGGGCCAGCAGCACTGGGATCTCTAACTTCTGTGAAAGAACAGATTTCTTTCTGCCATCACCCCAAAATCTCACCTGAAATAAAATTAGTTTAATAGAATATAATTTATGTGCTACAGAACCACAAACAGCTGAGTCAAACCTGCTGGCATTTGCAGCAGGAATGTTGATCCAATTATTGAAATCGTCAGCTGCTAGCACCTATCTGTAATAATAAAATAACATCGATTTACCCAGGGCTTTTTGAGAGCACCTTTCATTCCAAGCCATCCCCAAATGTGCTGTGAACTCATGCACAAGCTATATATAGGAAGAACTTCACCCACCCGTGACAGGCAGCCACCTACGGGATGAATCACCGAGCCTTCTCACGGCTCTCATCATCAGGACGCAGCAGATCAGAACGTGGAGCAAACAAGGATGGTACAGGGCTGATCCTCAGCTCCCTCACATTTGTTTTTCTGCACAGCTATTCAGGCCCTCCACCAAAGGAAAACAGGGCAGTTTGTAACATTTTTTTTTTCATTATGTAATGACCAGACTAGTATTTGTTCATTTAGTATTAAAACCCCTCTTCTTGCAAATAAAACAAACAGAATATCCCTTGATCATACTTGGTCACATTGTAAAGCTAAAATTGCCCTAAAATTGCATATGTGACCTACTCACATATATTAACAGACAACCCAATATATCTCATAGCTATTAATGTTTTGTTATTATATTTATATAGAATATTTTCCAACACAGACACAAAAAAAATCAAAAACAACAACAAAACACAACAACAACAAAAAAGGCACCTTTCTGTCAGCAGCACTACCTCCAGAACTGTTCCATCGATTTCTCCCATCTCACTCCACTTAGCCTGTGAAATATTAACACTGACACACTGTGGGGTTTGTCAGCCCTGAGAAGGTACTTCTCCATTGCCATTACGCTTGTTTCTCAAAGAAATAATGTAAACATCCAAGCCGCCATCAGCTGTAAGAATCAAGAAAAGCTCTGCTCACACTGTGCTGCCACTGGCTGGGTACTGAAGTGATACTGTTGAGTCTGCTGAGCCCCAGCACATCCCCAATACCTCCTGATTGTCTTCACTCAGCAGGAACCAGAGACACATAACTTTCCATCCTGCACTAACCATGAAGGAGTCCTACTAAAAGCCAGAGGCATCACTGTCAAGAGATTTATATTTTTCTAAACCTGAAACAAGATTATATTCCTTGTGGGAGCTGTGAAAGCCTTGTGGAAGCAGCATAGCCTTAATTTTCAAAATCAAATGCTTTACTAAAGAAATCTTTTAAACCTTGCAGAATATGATTTTTACAAGCTTGCGCATATTTTTTTGGCTTTTAAGCACCAAGAAAGAGTCTCTTACATTTTTTAATAGTGAAAGAAACTGAGAACAGGTTGAAAGTATATGCCAAACTCTGAAAACAGCTGCAATTCAACCCATTTTTTGGCATATGCTAACTCAAAGAAAGCTCATAATTTTCAAAGTGTTTTCTC
Organism: Heteronetta atricapilla; assembly: GCA_011075105.1. NCBI lineage: Eukaryota > Metazoa > Chordata > Aves > Anseriformes > Anatidae > Heteronetta > Heteronetta atricapilla. The sequence goes on from CM021734.1 coordinate 11,280,449, forward strand.
AGAGGAAACAGTGCTTTTGTTTAATTCAAAAGACAGTGTTATTCCAAATTTACTTGTTTGGGGATCTTTCAGTCATTCTGAAATTCAGCCTAATTTTCTCTCACTGAAAATGCCACATTGGGAAAGAAAAAAAAAAAAAAGTTGCAGATCAGCTGATGAATAGTTTCTATTCCTTTCATCTAGCACTGTCACATCTTGCAAACTATTCTTATGTTATTATTTGCATTCAGTTAGTAGTCTGAGTCAAGGAAGCACAGCATGTGCTGTGTCTGCTAGATTGCCAACACTCAAGTTTAGATCAGGTTTAGAGTTTTAGACTCAGGTTTTATTTGGGCACCTCTCCCAGTTCAGAGTGCTGGATTTCAGATGTCAAAACTTTGTCATGTTGCTAAACATCCAGTAAGAGCTTTCATGGATGAATGTGTAGAGAACCTGTTAGGTCTTTTGGTCACAAGATGTTGGATGTAAAAATTTCCCACCCATCATCGAAAAATTAGGAACATAAAGTTTGCATGCTTGCGTGCCTCCATAATGAATATAATTCATTAATCTACTTTGATGATTTTCTTACTTGGACTATTATTTTGAAGAAACAGCACAAATAATTCCTCATTGAGATTCATGAACCTGAGGACATGTACTGAGAGAATGCTGCCCTATGTAGTGAGTTCCATGCCAGCCCTTGCTCACAGTAACAACTATGAGAAAGCTGAGGCACCCCCCCAAAAATGCAGCTGATGTTGTATAGGATGCCTCAGTTGGAAAACCATGTTAAAATTACAGATTTAACATGACAGGGTGTAAAATAACAGGGCATGGCTTAATGGCTCACTCTTCTGCCAGCTTTTTTTGTATGTTCAGATTTAATTTATTCTATGATTTGCAGTAAAATATTGCAGTTTGTTTTAGGTAAGATCATTCCTAAGTTAGTAATCACGGCAGCAATCAACTAAGACAACATAAATTCTTATAAAAATACCCATAATGGTTTGGAATAAGGTAGAGTTTTTTTCACAGTTTCATGATTACTTAAACATTTTTATGATGCTGTATAATAATTTTATTCTTTTTTTTTGTTTTTGCAAAATTAAAGTATACACACTTTCAAAGTGCTGTTAATACATGATGGAATAGGAGCCTCATTTTGAGTTTAATATTCTATCAACAGTCATATTAGGATTTAATTAAATTCTGTGATTTCTGCTTAATGCTTGTTCACTGCCTATATTTTAATACCTACTTTGGGGCTCTGCTAGAAATATTGAGAAACAAATGTGCATTTTATATTATAGATCCTTAATAGAGTATAAATAGTTCATAGAGTTACATACTATGACAAGCCACAATGATTTCTCAGCAAACTAAAAAACAATCAAAAAATCACATTAAACTACACCTTTACGTTTTACAGACCTCAAGTCTACATTTAATATTCTTGTCATAGCAATTGCTATTTAATTATAAAGTTTAGCAAATGTATGTTGCATTTTGGTGTTCTAAACCCAGCAAAAGTAGTAGACAGGATGCCTTTTGACAAGAAATAATAAATATTCTGCATTCATAGACAAATACTTTCTCCAAAACCATTAAGCTGCTGATTCAACTACAGCTTTCATTTTGAGCCTTTGGACAGATAAATATGTGGTCTACTGCAAGCATAGCTAAGACTAAAATATTGATCTTCAACCAAGCTGCTTGTCATCTCACTCTGGACCCATATAATTTCTCCATGCACAAGACAGTCCCAAAAGTGCATCTAACCCACTTGGTTGCAAAGCCACTCTCTCTCTTAGGCCCTATGATCAAATGATTATTTTAGTGATTTACAGAAAGTGGAACAACTTTGGAAGTGACTGAGGAGAAGTGTATTGAAGATACCTCCTACCTCAATGTACTGGCACAATCAATCAGGACTACTTTCCTGAATTTTCTGTTTGAAGATATGGAGTGGAGCTAAGTAAGTTTCCTGACCTGACAATCAAAGCATTTTTTTGTGAATCCTGAATGGAGGGATGCCTCATCCTCCAGTCCAAATTACAGGCCTTTCCAATATATTTATTCTCAACTAGTTTGCTATAATTTCCTGATTGACCTCAGCCTCTGATTTTCCAAGGCTAAGTGTTGCAAAGATGAATTTACATATTGGCAATGTCTTATCTTTTTGTCCCAGTTTTCAAAATGAGAAGACTACTTTGTTTTATGGCAAATAAACATAGCACTGGGAGGAGATGCTCAGATGTAGGCCCAGGGGACTGCACATATAGGAGGGTCTCATAATGTCTAGTCTCTTTGTAATGCTCCTGCTCCTCAAAGCACTGGTAAACCCGGCTATGACTTCGTCTCCAGCACCTTAAATCACTACACCTAATTAATGGGAATTTCCTTGGTGGTTCTGAAACTCCTGGAAGCTCTGGGAAACTGGTACTCATGCAGTATTGATTTGTTTCCATCTGACCAAATTTTGTTCTGTTTATCAAAGATGGCTAATATAAAAACATTTGTTGTTGTTGATTTTGCTTCCATGGGAAGTTTAGACAACTCTACTTTCATTGCCATACTGAAATAACAACTTAGTCAAAATATTCTAAATTCCCATGAAGCAAAACTGAATTTCAGCCAGCTTTGATCTAAGCAGTAAAACCTTTTCCAGCATTAGAGTCTAACTTCCTCTTTTAAGGAGCTATTAAAATACTGAAGCCTTGTTGTGATAAATCTCAGCCTGTGGAGGGAATTTTAGTGACAAAATTATAATCTCATGAAAATGCTGTCAAGGTCATAATAATACTGCTATAAAAAGAAACGTGAACAGTTCACCTCAATTTTTACTTATCTCAGGATACCTATGGGCTCTTGTGCCAAGCAGCCTCATTGTAACTAATGCTTGATTTTGTGGAATTGCTTTAAAATCAAGGCAAAATGGAATGACCTCAAACACTCATGAACTGATTTAAAGCACAATATACCTCTGCATAGTATGGATATCATATTCCCAATTACAATGCCTCACTTCATTTATAATTAATTTATAATACATTTATAATACTTCATTTAAATGCTGAAGGTAAGTAAAATACATGTTTCTATTTACAACCTTGATCATTGAGGTTGACCTGGTCATTCTAAAGAATCCCTTTCTCCTCCTAACAGCCATTTGATCTGAAGTTATTAGACTTACTCTGATTGCCTATTACTTCAGGATATAATCAAGAAGGATATAATCCAGAAGAGTACTTAAAAGAGAGAAAAAACTTTGCTTGTACTGAAAAGGTGAAAACTTCCTCCCATTCTCAGTGTTATACTGCTGTGCATTTCCGTAACTGCTGCCTTGGTACTCAGTTTCCACATAAGGTCACTTTGAAGGAAACATCATAAAATAGGTATCCCTATGACTACACATAGTCTTAAGTAAGGTCAAAGCAAGCCATGCTTACATTAATGTGTCTTCTAAGCTTTCTTCCCAGGTTTACACCTGAGAACTGCTTAAAGCCTGTGCCTTAGGACTGTGGCTTTACTCATATCCAGAAACAGTTAAAGAAATAAACAAAGCCCCTAGGCTGGGGTATGGGTAAAGGACAAATAAAAATAAATGACAAAATATATTCTCTGTTTTCAGAACTACCCTAAACCCTGCAGGAAACTCAAATCTTTCTTTGGAGTTGGTTGGGTGGTGGGATTCAGAATGCTGACCAGCTTTACTATCAAAGATACCTGCTGGGAAAAAGACAATGGGCTGAAATCATCTGGAGGCTGTGAAGCTCTTAATTGTACAACAGAAATGAATAGTCAGAGACCTCTTAGAGAAACAATTACCAACATGTGCATTTCAGAAGAAAATGGCATAACCTTCATGTTTTGTGTTTCTATTCCTCGTGTATTCTAAAGTTGCATTTTTTTTTCCACTCCCTTAACAAGGAGATGATAAATTAAAGCCTGAACATTTTCCAATCTTCTTCAAAATGCCTTCTGGTTCTCTTTGTCCACCCATGTGTGTAGGAAATGAATCTGGCTCTTTATGCCTCTGTCAAATTTGCACTAAGTAAATAAAAACTGAGTTCATAATTTAGAGCTGGTGGCTATAGGAACTGAGTCAAAAATCAAAACTAAATTATATCAGGCAGATATAATAACAGAAAGTACTTGGCAAGTATCTCAGGCAAAGGAAGTCCAACAACTGCCTCTTGACATGTATAATATGCTCCATGCAAGACTTGCAATATTTCTTCTGTGCAGGCTATCTCTGTGATTGCTCAATGCAGAAAGAAAGAATCAGTGTAAAAAGAGAGGCAACTGCAACCCAACAGGGGATTTCATGAATATTTTTAATATAGTGTGTGGGGGAAGGAGGTTCCATTTAATTGCTTCTTATGGAACAGGAGATTATATTCAGGAGATTTTTTTCTTTACTTTAAAAAGTATGGAGGTGGGTGTAGATCCTCCATGGGGCTGATATGGTAGGAATCACTGTGATGTTGGGAACTAGAAACTTCTAAGGCTCTGGTTGAAGAAAGCTATTCTTAGAGAGTGGGTGCTTCATCAAAACCTTATTTGTAACTAATTGTTTGGCTGTGTAGGTTGGCAGTATAAGCACAGCACTGAACTGATATCTTCGCGAAGAGGGATATTCACATGGCTATACTGCAAAGATATTAATCCTTTCCCACTTGGAAAATGAATGGATTTTGAAACTTAAAGGTCATTGCATAAACTTCTGGTAGTTCAAAGCTGTAGCTAATATTTAAAATAATGCCTTGAGGGATGGGCAGAAAATAATTTTTGTTGTATGTGCCCAACTGCGTATTTGTGTATACACCCTGTTTCTAGTATTGCAGACTGTTATATTGAATATGTCATAATGCCCTACGTAGACTTCTGTGCCAATTGTTACTGTTCCCTGGTGGCATAAATGCATATATTTAAGTACATTTAACTTCTGAAATTTATCCCATTAATTTCTTTATTTTTATTTATTTACATTGGATCTGAATGTGTATATAAATAATTATCCTTTTAATTATGGCAGCTTTGTAAGGCACTATGTATTAAACAGTTGTTCAGTCAAAAGGCAAGGGAGACATTCTGGGTTTACATTGTATGTAGAGCCTTCTGGCCCTGAGTGTTAAATTCCAGTATAATGAGGACCTTGTGCTTGCTGTATACTAGACAGGGATTCAGCTTATACTGCCAAAGATCTGGCACCGATGAAAGACGGAGCAGTAACTGCCAAAAATTACTCGATATTGTGTAAGCCCTTGTGCTATACAGTCTGATAGTTGAAAGGGTTCATGTGCAAAAGCAGAATCTGCAAATGAAATGTATACAGTAAAGCAACATTTGTAATAACCATCTGTTATGTATCCCCTCCTTTTCCTTTACGCATGCATACATATACACACAAATTGCATAGCTATAAAACACTATGTGTCCATATTAGCGCTTTGGGATAAATAATATGGTGAAAACATTTTGTATTTCCCTACACAGCCTTTTTGTCTGTGGAAAGGAAGAAAAGTTATTTGAGCCTCAAGGAAGTGGAAGCTGAGATTAAGCCCTGCAAAAATGATAAATTTACACTGGAATACCTCTGTTAAATTATTTTAAATTTGCAAAGTGGACTTCAAAGTTTTGAGAGCAAAAGTAGGTTTGGGGAGGTCAGGGGAAAGGAGTGGTTTAAATTTTAGAATACAATCCATTTCCTTTATAGAATAAGAGTAATGAAAGAGCTTTGGAAAATTACACCAAAGATAATCCAAGTATTTTTGAACCGGAGAAAAAATTCCATTAATTTTTAAGCCAAAAATTACTGGAGACTTTTCCTATATAACTCCTGCTCTCTTTGAATAAAGTGGTTCTAATTAGCTGCTCTTAGAGAAGTACCTGACAAAATGAATACTTGTGTACCCTGCTTATTTATCCAACCTTCTCCAGAAACTGAGGGATAGGTCATTTTAATGTATCTGTATAATATTATGATTTTAACCTCTTTGCAGTGTACGCTATGAGATCCTGGAATTTTTTGAACACAGAAGCACAATCTTGATTTATTCTGTATTTACATTTCAAGATAGTTAGCCTGATTACAAGAAAGTCTAAAAAAAAAAGGACATCCTTTTAAAATTAAATTTAAATAATTCTTTCACCCTGTCCTTGGAGCATCTCAAAGTGGATGAGACGGAGGGTGACAGTATTGAAGGAAATTAAACAGATGAAGACTATTTGTAGACAAACTGCAGACATACTAATCTTGGTAATTTACATTAAAGCCTAACACTTATCCAGACCTCTGTCATATCAAAAAGAAACAAAAGAGAAAATTTCTAATTTCTCTAGTGCACTTCAGTTTAAATTATATTCTGCTACATCCACTGAGGAATCATATTAATGTATATTTGCAATTGCAATCCGCAAGCCAATTTTGGCTATGTTTCTTTTCCTTTTATTTTTTTTTCCTGGTGATATTAGATCATTGTTTTAGTTTATTTGCTTCCACTTCTTCCCATCTTCTGCCAATTGCTTTCTTTTTCCCAAATGTTACCAATATGATAATCACCATCATTATACAAATTATGCAGAAGGACTCTGTGCTTGTATAATCTTATTCCTACCATACTCTGTCACATTAGAGGAAAATGATATAGTCAAAACAACTTTGACTCATTGTTTTCTGATAAGTACATATAATCTAAACTAATTCTTGTAAGCCATGCTGGTGACAAGAATTTGCATGTCATTTGTACAGAATGTATCTCACCAAACTTTGGCCATCCAAAATTAAGTATCTTGTCATATTTGATCATCTGGACTCTGTGTAAATTGAACAGTCTAGCACCTGCAGACTGTGATTCTTCTCAGTGATTCTGGATATCTGCATGAGGCTGAGATTTACCAGCCACACGATCTCCTGAAAGTCCTGGGTTCGCAGGAAGCTCAAACACAGATGTTTCAGCCATTTCAAAGTTAGGTATCTAGTCAAAGTTATGAAAGATGAAATCTCACCCTTAGAATTACATGTTGGTGAAGGTGGTGGACAAACAAGTTTCCCACCCTGATCTCCTTCTTACTTGGAGCCACAATGGCACCACATTTTGTGCCATGTTAAAGGTCTAATCCAAGCTCTTGGTGTTGCATACGTAAGAATGACTGAATTAGCATTTGGGCTACTAGCCTACTCAAACCAACAGGGGTTCATTTTGTTAGGATCCAGACACAGCAGTTGGGTGAACTTTCAGAGATCTGGGACTCCCTAGGGGACTTCCCAGGGCTGTCACACAGGACATTCTATTTTAATGTCATCAGTGTGCAAACTGTGTAGCACAGGTTGCTACAAAGAAAAGTTATGCATTGAGTGACTGCATATTTTTCATGTGTTTCTACTTACTAAGGACAGCATATGTACATTTTTAGCCTTTAGTAAATGCAGAAAAATTATATACTGCCTGACTGATCCATTAAGAGAGTTTCTCCAATACCAAACAAAAGTCAAACCAAGATAAATGTTTCGCATTTATTTATGTAGGTAGTACACAGCCGCAGTACATTTTTTGGCATTGGTAATTCCCAGACACTTATCATACAGTGTCTAAGGAAAAAAATATTTGTCATTTTCTTTTAATGAACATTCTGACTTTTTGCAAGCTGCCGGTAGAATTATTTTAACAGGCTGTTGGAACGGGAAAAAATGGACTGCACTTCTTTAGGAAGTCGTTAATTGTTCAGACCACATCTTTCTGTAGATTTTTATATGTATTATTGAAACTATTTTAAGCAGTGACTTGGAATAAGTACCACTGTGAAGAAAAGAACTGTTTTACACAATTTCCTACACCATCTGAAGTACAGTTATAGCATTGTAGAAGAATGACAAATGAATAAACATATATTTGAATCACTATGAACTGGTGAAGTGGATTAACATTAAGTAAATTTGAAATGAAGACTAACAAATATAAACCTCCTTACAGCCAGACTAGAAATGTAATGTAGCCATTCTCAAATAAGGCTGAGGATTGAATGATGAAATATTTGTCAGAAGCTAATGAGCCATCATCACAAGCAATAGGGTATTAAAATGGAAAAAAGGAGTTGCTATGAAACACATTTTTTCTGATTAATTTTTAGATTTTTCTAAGCACATTTTTTTTTCCCACATGCATATGAATTCCAAATTGCAGCTTTCTTGCCAATTTGGAGTTGAAACTAATGGCTTGTGACCATATAATGAGTTGTAATATTTAACTTGGATTCTGTGATCCCAAATGTACTTGAAAGTTTTGATATTTTTGTTCTACATGTGGCAGTGCAGGGAAAATGTCTTCCTAGTCATCTGGAGTTAAACAAACATTCATTATTATGAGATATAAAATTTATACCTTTACCCTTTCTCTTCTCCTACCCTAGCAATGAGAAAACAGAGACTGCATTCACAGACTTCTCACAAGCACTGTGGTTTCAGTTCTCAGCAGGTGAATGAAACATCTTAAAACCTTCCCACAAAGGCAATGTGGTGTGGTTATTGGAAAAGGTGACCCAAGTAACCTGCCTGTTTCAGCTAATGTCTTATCATGACATGTTGGCTGAAGTCACTTAGGAAAAGCTTTTCAAAGCCCACCAGCCTTGATTTCTCTCTCCTGCTGCTGAGGTCAATGAGGAGTTGGTGTTCTCTTGCTTCTTACTCATAAATATCGATGTGAAAACTCTCATGAACTTCAGCAGAAGTGAGGACAGAGCAATGCTAGAGGCTTTTGAAAATCCCATCTGCTGTGCTGCTGTTTAATGCTCCATAAAAAGGAGCAATGACTGTACTGAATGATGTGTGATGAAGGTTGAACTACTGGTATTTGAAAGAGTGTTGAATTAGTTGAGATAGGTAATAGGTAAGTACCAATTATTATTAAAATTTAATCCCCTGGAAAAACAGATGTGATTTTTTCTCAGCTGGCAGGTGTAAAGCATACACGCAGTGACCTTGTTTGGATGTAATTGTTTTTCATTTGAAGAGAAGTCAGAAAACAATGAGAAAATAATTCCTACAATAATTTTGAACCACAAACTTCCTTCTGTCAAAGTTATCTATCTCATTCCCTTATTTTGAAATAAATTCCTGATAACAGGCCATGCCATCTAAAAATGATTATTATCAGAAAAACAGCTTTCAGATTGTTGCACTGCAAAAGAATAACCTTTCTACGATGTTTTTTTTGCCTATGGTTGGAAACCATTTTCAGTATTGTCCTTGATACAGAACACAGCTAGCAGCTCGCATGATTGTTGTTGCATTGTGAAAAGGCAGACTATTTCTTTGCCTGATTTTTTCTCACTTCAAGACAGTTTTTCTTGTCTTTGTTAGTTCCTAAAACCCGGCAGTCTCACCCTTGGAATGTTGAATTCTCTAAAGAAGTCATTCTCCTCTCAGCCTAAGTGATCTCACACCTCTTACCTCCACCATCATGTTGTCGTGGTTACACCAAACCTCTCTGAATCTGTAGTGCTTAAAAATCTGAGATCTGTCTTTCTGCACCCAACTGAAGTTCATTCTCTCTAGGCCTCCAGGGAAGTTTAGTGTCCTAGATATTTAGTTTTAGTGCTTTTCACTCCTAAAACACTAGGTTGTGTGTAGCTTAAGAACTGAAAATACTCAGGCTGTGATAAAGGTTCATGGTCTTGGTGTAAAATTGCTCCTTATGGAATATTTGGTCTTGTTTACAGTATCAACAAACACATTGGTGCTTTGATTACTATATATCTAAAATGTTCCCTTTAAGATGTAGTCAAAAAAAAAAAAAACAGTGCTAGATTGTACTGTGATATAATGTGGGAAAATCTCAACCACATGTGGTAGTGCAGAAGACATTTACCCAGATCTAATCCAGCAAGCCTCCAGAGGCCTACATTCATTTTTTAAAAGATTGCAACAATCAGTAGAAAATTAAAGAACATAGCTATAAATTATTCATGACAATAAATCTCAATAATTGAAGTATGCCACGTGATGCAAAGCATAAAAAATTTGCATTGCTTGTCATTTCCAGATCAATATTAAAGGGATTGTGTAATTGAAACCAAGGGAAAACAGCAAACAGAAAAATATCAAAAGTGAACCACAACCTAAAATCCATAAATCACTCAGTCATAAATAATTAAGAAGAACAATCCTTTTTTTATATATACAACACTTTTAGGAATCAGCACTTCTTTTGGTAACATTTCAAATTGTACACTATGCAACTCTCTTGGTTTTACTTTATATTTGTTAGCAGCATTAGTTGTCTGTTCATTGCAATTTAGATGAAAACCGAGAACCACATTTTTAACTTACTCAAATTTAACTCCACTAAAGCTCCACTAAAGCATCAATTCCTATCCAGAATTTGATGTATTATCTTACACCACCCTAAAATTTAGTTAGTACATTTGATTAGAATTTAAGAAGTAAACAAACACTTAAACAATATTCAGGAGTAAAAACTAAGATACTGTACCACGTCACCCTGGGAGAAAGCTCTTGAAGGGCCAGTATACCAAAAGCACTTGTTTAACAAAAAAAGTTTAGCACTTTTTTTTTTTTTTTAAGTATTTTCGCATGGTATTCAGTTCTAGAGAAGCAAAAAGAGATTATTTGCAGATAAAGATTTCTGCCTATGAAATTACTCTAGAATTAGAGTCAAGGTAAAGGTACGTTTGTAAATATAATCCACACTGGCTTTCAGTTAAGCAATAGATAACATTTCCTAGCATAGCAAGTACTGAGAATTCACATTGTATTTTCTGCAACAATCTCTGAACTGACAGAAATGGACACCTAATTCCTTCTGAAATGAATGAACATGTGGTCTGCAGCACCCAGAGGCAGATTTTGAGAATCTTAGCCTTGATCATTTTTGAGTCAGTGGCTTCTGTTCTAGTCACGAGTACAAAAGCTGAATGAAAAGTTGTGTTTCTCTTGCTTTCTGAGAACTGTGTTTAAACTGTGTCAATGCAGAATGACCGAATGCACCAGTTTTTTCCAATACATACTGTTTCCTCTTTCCACTTTTGTCCAACCTGGTCTAACTTCTGGTTAAGTACACAGCTTAATAACAGACTGTATTACATGTAAAAAAATAAAATAAAAACAAACATTCACATGTGTAACATTGCCAGTACTGTTATCTAATGTGGTACAAGCCTTGAATGTATTGTAACATCTCTGTAATACTAAATGTACAAAACTGTTTTCTAATTTCAGCTTCAGGACAGAAAAAGTAAATTTTTCAGCAGTGTACTATAAAGACACCCAAGGGAAATACTTTCAGATGAAAGCCTTTGTGGTTCTGGTTATAAATACCAAAACCTTTGGTGGCACATGAAGCTCTACTTGAATTTCTTTGATGACATTGTGTATTTGGGGTTTCTGTTCATAAGGAGGTCTGTCCTGTTCGTTTCATTTATTTCATCTGTTCTTTCTGCGCTAATTGGAGACACCATAACAATTAAAAGCAGACTGTGACCAAGCCAATGGCTTCTGCCTTTCAGTAGATTCTCCAACTGGAATATTTCCAGGTTCACTTTACAAAACAACACGTGTTGCTTTAAATGAAACTATGCAATCATCATATAAGCATGTTTTTTTACCCTAGCACACAAGCTGACTAGTGTAACACCCAGTGTCATCAGCAGAGACTTGTCTGTTTATGCCATGGTTAAGTCAGATTCTCAGATTCTTCTCCTTTCTACTCAAATCCTCACACTTTTTGTGTTTAGTTGAGTGAGGTTTCAAAGCACTCAAGAAATTCTCAGGACCAGAATGAGCCCATTACCATCAAGGATCTGCAGAAAGCAAACTGCAGGTAGGAGCTGCACAAAAGATTAATGAAGTCAAAGTCTGCAGCAAACATAGTGTCCAGGCAGCTTACAAATGTTAGGGTTTGTGTATGAAATACTAAGGTGGGTTGTGCTACGTTGTCTTTGGAAACTTCCCTTGAGAAAGGGGAAAATATCAAATGAGCTGGGGAACTTCCACAAACATCATCATCAACATTATCACCACATCTGCAAAGCAGATGTTTGTCTAGCTTCTTGTTTGTTTGCTTGCTTGTTTTATCAGCATCATTTCCCTTTATTCTTTCTGTTGGCAGAGCCGTACCTTCCAAACATTGTATAATCTTAGTGGGGATTTCAGACAGCGATGGTGAAACAGAGCTCCTCATGAGGTGTGGATTCATCAGGAAGTGGAAAGCTATCTCTTGAAGGAAGATGGCTGATGACAAGCAGCAGTAACACAGATGTCAAAAAAAAATTCTCAGGCTTTCTGATGAATATGAAAGACATTCCATTTGTGTTGCCTGTTCCAAGCAATGTGCTTTGCAAACAGATGATGGATTGCCAAATGCATGGGCCACTTCAGCTGGCAGAGCGCCCTGGTGAAATCATATCATTTGGCAGCACTGAATTTCTAATGAACTGTTTTCCTAATTTCATAGAGAATGGCCAGTGTGCTGTGGGAATTTTGCAGAAACGATGGTGTCAAAAACACACCTAGAGCATGAAAAAACAACACTGATGTGGATTTGCAGGATCAATATCATTGTACCAAGAGTTGACCTTCTGCAAGACCACACAGGAGAAAGTGGTTAAGTTAATCATCCCCTCCGCTGTTTTGGACTCTGGCAGCATTGCCATTCAGCAATAAAACAGGGATACTTTCAGTTTTGACCCTTATCTTTGCTTTCTCCCTCATATACAAAAGAAAATGGCAAGTGATGGTGGACAATCCATGAGGTTTATTGCACAGTGTGTGGGCTGAGCAAGCCTAGATGAGTCAAAGGCAAGGACAGTTGGGTCTGGTGGCTACCTCTATAAAGTCAGGCCTGGGAATTTGTATTCACTACGTGAGAGTATAGACCATACTGCTTGTGGCCGTTTCTCTCTGCTGTGCTGTAATTTATTATGACAGAAGCCAGGGTTACTGTTATCTTGCCCAGCTGCTGAGACAATGATTATGCGCTTTTCCTTGATACAGAGCTGGCCCTCCCTTTAAGTGAATTGGTGTTTGCAGAGTTTCTGTGTTTCTGTAGGAATTTTGCCAGCATCTGGCAGATAAGCCCTGCAATATGCACCTCTGCAGCAAGAATAAAGCCAGCCACAGAACCAACCTGGGGCAACCAGAAAGATCACAGGTGAGACCAGTCCTTTTCCTGGAAAAAAAATACATTGTCCCTTTCTAGAAATAGTAATATAAAAACAAACCAGGACAAAAAACTAAAAACCCTGTACCATTTCAGAATTAAAAGAGAACAAGTCTTTGAGCTACCCTTTCCCTTGTTTCTGCCTTGTTGATGCAGGATAATATTAAAGTGCTGGTAAGTCATCATTTTGTCCCCTCCTGTCCAGGTAAGAGAGGGTGATAGGAGAGAGGCACAGACTAATGGCACAGAGAGTGCTGGCAGCCTCTGCTCCTGGACCTCATGTAGCTCAGTGCTTGTTCTTTCCACCTGTTATTCAGTCATGCAGCCTTATCAGTCACAGTCTTACTGTGAGTGAAATACCATGACATGATCCTAGATCCTATAAAATCTGGAATGATTGTTTCATTCTTTCTTTCTTTATTTACTTATTTACTTTTACATAAAGATTTTTGTCATTTTACTAAAATTAACCTTACTAAGAAACACACCACAGTTCTCTTAAAGCTACAGCTTCTGTGTATACAGAATTAATTATGCCCCCAGACAACCATGCACAGAAAAAAACAAGCTCTGCTTTTCTCTTTCTCCACTGTTTCTGGAGATTAATGAACAAGTTGAAACCCAAAGCACGAATGGAGCACTGTCCCAGTGATACAACAATGTTACAATAAGGAAACTGAGAAATGAATGTGAAGAACTTAGGATTTCCAGGAAAATAAAGTGGCAAGTCCACACTAAGCTCAGGGAATTTAAGGGAAGAATACATTCTAAGGCAGTTTTCTATCACTGTCAACTAAATTGTCTTATGAGTTGCTAAAAATCCTAATTTAAGATTTTGATCTTTATTTACAAATATTTAATGACATAACTACATGCAAGTTCACTTTTTAAAAGAAATTAAGATGTATAATGGTTACATATTGGAGGAAGAAATTGAACATCTGTGGCATCACGGTGAGTTTTACACATAGGAAGATTGATTGGGGGATTGGTTGCTTACAGACACCTGCTTAGCAGTGATACCAAAGCCAGCCTGCTTCATTAGCTCTGACAGATGACCGATACCACCTAATAGCCTTGATTCTGACAGACAGATCACTTGATTTAGCCATATAAAATCTGTAAATAATTGATAAAAACTGACATATTAAAAAAAAAAAAAAAAGAGATAAAAAAGAAACAGGCATTGGAATATTGAAACTTCTTGGTTTTTTTTTTTTTATATTATTAAATTTGGCATGGAACAATGATCAAAATTTAGACTTGCAGAAAATAAGTCTCCTGGCTTACTCTGCTGTTCTTTGGGCATAATCAGATAATCTTTTGCGTTGTAGTTGGAATGACTGAAATAGTGACCACCTAGGTATTTCTTATTGCCTCAGTGCTGAAAAAACAAGGAATCCCAATATGTAGTCATCTTTGTGTAACTTGGAGCTGCTTAATTTTGTCATTACTTTTTAGTTTCTGTCTTGTAAATATGAAGTATTTATCAAGAAGCAACTATATTTAATTTGATTTCTCTTCGCATTAAAAGGTCATCCTTAAAATATATTATTGAAAAACATTTATAAATGTTTCTGCTACCTCTGAATAATACACTATTCCCCAGGAATAAAGTATCATGGAACTATGAATTACAATTAATTGTGGTTAGACTGCTTTTTTATTTCTCCCTTTCTAAAATACTTCTGCACTAGTGCCCATGTTTTATTCAAAGGTGTGAATTCTCTTTTGCTGATGCATTTACATATTTTTCTTCACGCTTAATGATTTAATATTTATTTATTTATTTCACTTTAAGTGAGTAACTGAAGCTTGTTCAATATTTACATTTCATTGCTGTAGACCTCAAATCATTTTACTGGTATTCAGTTTAATGATGTAATGTTATGAAAGTTCCTCACTTTCATGAATATTAATAGAAATGGAAAATGCATCAAATGTTTTACCAGTTTTCAAAAATTAAATATTTGGAGAAAAAAAACTCATAATGAAGGCTGTATTTGCCTTGAAGTGCCTGCTTTTGGGAAGAAATTGATATTACTGCCAAAAGTAGATGCCAAGCATAAAACTACAATTTGAATTATACCCATCAACTAAGTACACATCAGGTTCACAAAGCTAATTCTTAGTATTGCTTCTACAACTTTATATTCAATTTGTGATGTCTGTTTTTTCTCTGCCATAGGGTAATCATGTAAGCCACAGCCTCAGCTGCTATAAATCAGTGTAGGTTCACTGACATCCATAAATGTAATAGTTTCAAACAATGAATGACCAAACCCGGTTTTCTAGAGGATGCTGTGGTCTATCAGCATCTACTTTAACTACACAGCCCTAGGCACTATCTTACACAAACCCAAGAAATCTTTGACTTGTATGTGCTACTAAAGTTTTCTAACAATCCTGTTGTAGTCACAGGCACGGGATGTTCCTGCCAAACTGATGAACTCCACCAGCATTGCTGAAGAGTGAAAAGATTAGGAGTTCCCACCCCCCAGGTTTTGCTTTGAAGGTGGCCTAAGCTGATCCAAAAGTTGTGGTCATCTGAAAGCTGTTTCATCTTAAAAGAAGTGCTAGTTGCAAATCAGGCATTACTTTTTTTAATCCTCTCCCGTGGCCTTTGTGTAGCCACCTTTCTAACCATTAAAAAAATTAACCACATACTACGATTGTATTCACAATTTTGAGATGAGCAGTGTAAGCAAGGAGGATGGACAAGCCTAGAGGACAAGCATTCTTCTCATTCCCAAAACAATCATACTACAAACCCAGGGTACAGCAAACCTCTTTAGATACATAAAAAATGAAGAATCATCCCCCTTAATTTCAGCGGCTCTAGTCTCATGCAGGCAGATGCCTGGGGTTTTACCACATTATGGACGTGACAGGGATAGGGAGTGCTCCCAACACAGCAATGCTAGTGCTGCTGCTAATGTAGCACTTTTCTGGTGAATAAATTGAAGATTCTGCTCTTAGGGAAGGTTAATCTAGCACGTTTCATGGGCACGGTACTCATTAATATGTATCTTGAATTTCTAAAACCCTCACTTCAGCTAAAAAAAAAAAAAAAAAAAAAACAAAAAAAACTCTTACGCACAGTTATTCATATTGCCTTCTCATAACTTCCTGGGGTCTTAACCATGAAGAAAATTACTGCATTGCATTAGTACATCCATAAACGGCAACGAGCCTTTTTAAATGTAAACACCACTGTGGATTTACATATCCTTTGAGAACAAATAAGATGGGAGAACTTTGGAACCCAGCATATTTTTATATTAGTTTGTACAAACTTACCATTTAGTTTTAATACTCTGATCTTGTCATTATGGTAATTTGGATCCCAGTCCAACAAGGTGTTGAAGCTCAGGCCTAACTTTAAACCTGTGTCTAATCCTGCTGCCTTCACTGGGACTTGGCAAGAACCCAGGCAGTACTCGGAATTGGAGTCTAAGGGATGAGGAAAGCTTGGGAATTGCATATTAAGAACTTGCAGTGCTATCTATCTTAAGCAAGATACCTGGAGTTCAGCATAAATCAGTTTGCTACAGAAACTGGTCTTAGATATAAGGGAAACAAATCTGCACTAAGTACATTTGATATTTTAAAGTTAACTAATAGGATGGATGTTTGCCTATTAGGGATTGCTGTTATTGCACATTTTACAGCTGAAACCTACTTTTAGTATATGAAGACTTTTTGCATTAGTATGGCTGTTCTTGATCCCAGGTAGAGAAGCAGCAAAGGGAGGGTTGTTTCCCACCATCTTCTTGTTAACATTCCTGACAACTGCACTAAAGACACTGGAAAAACACCATACTGCTAATGCTGCCATCCGAGCAATAAGACATGCCAAATTCTAAAAAACACCTCCCTGAGGGGAGCAACTGAAGGCTGTTTATAATAGACCAGAAACTCCTGTCTGAGATTTATCAATGACTGTCACAGGTGAGAAGTGTTTACTAACAAAGCCAGAACAAGTGACAGAGAACGTGATGACTCCTTCAAGATGCTCAGCCTTTGGTATAATTCATCTTTTAGCAAGCAGCCCTAGTAAGTCCCTAACTGGAGCTTTCAGCAGGCCAGCTTGTGCACAACAAAAGCACTACCCTTTCTGGGCAGATTTAATCTAGCAAAACTGTAACTGCAGCTGCCCTGAGGCAGCAGGGAAAATGGATCAAAGTAGATCTGATTCCTACCTCAATGAGCACACTGCATAGCTTCATTTCCCTACATTTGATTTGCTTGAAATCTTGGCTGATGGTCAGACCTTCAGACAGATACTAACCTTAGCAACTGAGTACTGTACACACATCCTTTTCTCTCCCATGTGTTTTTATAATTTCTTTAGCGGTATGAATCGCATGTATCTGGAGAGAAGGAGGCTGGGCTCAATAGTTTCAGAAGTAAAGGTTACTGTCCTAAACTATTGCTCTAACACACATCACCCCAAGTCACTTTCATTCTTCAACAATGCATCAGGGACTTGCTCACAAGATCACTAACTTCATCCATGTTTTTTCTTGTCTATATATATGCCAAAATCACAGCGTCATAAAATCATTAAGGTTGGAAAAGACCTCCAAGAGCATTTGGCCCAACAATCGCTTACCACCACTATCACCCACTAGACCATGTCCCTAAGCACCATGTCCAACCTTTCTCTAAACACCCCCAGCCCTTCGCATCGTATTTTCTCCCCCTTTCCCTTTGAGGAGGGGGAGTGAGAGAGAGCTTGTGGTGGAGCTCGGCTGCCCACCTGAGTAAAACCACCACACCCTTCTCTGGACATTCTCCAGGGCCTCAATCGCATTCTTATAGTGAGGGGCCCAAAACTGAACACAGTACTCGAGGTACGGCCTTACCAGAGCAGAGCACAGGGTCTAGATTCCACCAGTGTTGCTCTGCTTGGGCCTGGTCTGTCCCCTCTGCCAGCTACAAAAGCTGGGTCAGCCCTACCTATACCCATACTTCAAACCCTGTCAACACAGATGTTGAAAAAGTTCTGAAATCACAGGGCGTTATGCAGGGCTTAGAACCTACAGAAACTGTGTGCCTTTTGTTTTTTTTATAGCTTTTGAAAACACAGCTATTTACTAAGACGAACACATGTAATCGTGCA
The DNA here is from genome assembly GCA_011075105.1 of Heteronetta atricapilla. Classification (NCBI taxonomy): domain Eukaryota; kingdom Metazoa; phylum Chordata; class Aves; order Anseriformes; family Anatidae; genus Heteronetta; species Heteronetta atricapilla. Next base: position 11,298,734 of record CM021734.1, read on the forward strand.
CTTGGTGTGCCGCAGGCCCAGCCCCGAGCAGCCCTGACTCAGCAGCGCCCCGTGCCGCTGGGGCGGAGCAGCTCTGACAGGCCGCAGGGCCCAGCCCGGCTCAGCGGTGGCTCTGAGGGGCGGGTGGAGCGGGGCGTCACGGGGCTTGCAGTCACCTCCCTGCCGCCACCGCACGAGTCCCCAGTGCCCCCTGCACTCACTTTATTCTACTTCATTCAGAAGGACTTTCTCTAAATGATTCTGTAGGCCTAGGAGATTCATAGAAACACAGAATCACTGAGGTTGGAAAAGACCTTCAAGATCATCTGGTCCAACCTTTACCCTCCTACCAATGTCACCCACTAAACCATGGCTATAAGCACCATGTCCAGCCTTTTCTTCAACACCCCCAGGGACAGTGATATTACCACCTCCCTGGGCAACTTGTTCCAATGCCTATTTCTGAAATGTCTCCTAATTTCCAGCCTAAACCTCCCCTCACCTAACTTGAGGCCATTCCCTCTAGTCCTATCACTAGTTACCTGTAAGAAGAGACTTGACCCTCAGCTCCCCACAACTCCTTTTCAGGTAGTTGTAGAGAGCAGTAAGGTCTCCCCTGTGCCTCCCTTTCTCCAGACTAAACAACCCCAGTTCCCTCAGCTGCTCCACACAGGACTTGTTTTCCAGGTCCTTCACCAGCTTCGTAGCCCTTCTCTGGACGCATTTTGAGGGCCTCAATGTCCTTCTTGTAGTGAGGGACCCAAAAATGAACACAGTACTCAAGGTGCGGCCTCACCAGAGCAGAGTACAGGGGAACAATCACCTCCCTGGTCCTGCTGGCTACACTATTCCTGATAAAAGCCAGGATGCCATGGGCCTTCTTGGCCATATGGACACGCTGCCGGCTCAAGTTCAGGCGAGCATCAATCAGCACCCCCAGATCTGCACCCCTTTTCTCTGCACAGCTTTTGAGCCACTCTTCCCCAAGCCTGTAGCGCTGCATGGGGTTGTTGTGGCCAAAGTGCAGGACCTGGCACTTGGCCATACTGAACCTCATCCCATTGGCCTCTGCCCATCAACCCATCCTGTCCAGGTCCCTCTGCAGGGCTTTCCAACCCTCCAGCAGATGACAGTTTCCCACAGCTTGGTGTCATCTGAGAACTTACTGATGGTGCACTCAATTTGCTCATCCAAGTCATCAATAAAGATACTAAAGAGGACGGGCCCCAACATTGACCCCAGGGGAACACCGCTGGTTGCCAGCTGGATTTCACTCTGTTCACCACTATTCTCTGGGCCCGGCCATCCAGCTGGTTTTTAACCTAGCAAAGAATGTACCTGTCCAAGCCACAGGCTCTCAGCTTCTCCGGAAGAATACTATGGTAGACTGTGTCAAAGGCCTTGCTGTAGTCTAGGTAGACTGTCAACAGCTTTTCCGTCCTCTACTAGGCGGGTCACCCAATCAAAGAAAGAGATGAGGTTAGTCAGGCAGGAAAGAACATTGAAAAAAAAAAAAAAAAAAAAAAAAAAAACAGCAACATGCAGTCACACACTTGGGGCAACTGAATCAATATTTTTGGATATTTTTCTGTATTCCAAAGTTTCACCTTCACATAAGTGTATGCACAGGTCATTGGATCAGAACTAGCTTTGACTCAGAAACAACAGAGGAGATCAACCGGCCAAGATGCCCCCTTGACCAAATACAGTGAGGTGAGGAGAGGGAAAATAGGTAGCAGAAAGAATCCAGTAACTTAGCCCATCCATAAGAAGTAGTTCTTAGGCTAACAGAGCATTAGGAAATTCTTGGAAATGGCTTTTGATAACTGCATGAAGAAAATGGAACCTTGGCCTAGCTGAGGACTGACCATATACTGTATCAGAATCAACTGAAATATTATCCTATTCTACTCTCAAAGTCCATAAATTGAACTATAGGAACTCAGAGGAAGCTGCAGCTGGCAACTAAAAAAGAAAACTGGGGAGTTCCTGAAAGAAGCCAGGACTTTTTTGTTAGATAGCTCATTGATGTTAAATTTTGATTGTTTAAGCAGCTGCTCCTTTTAATTATTATTTTTTTTTAAATAAAATTTTAATTCCAGGTTTACTACAGTGCCTCACAAATTTTTGAGATTCCAGACACTGCTTCTTTCAACTTTAGAAAGCATCTTTCAAGCCCTGACAAGTATCTTCCAGGAAACTTGACTTCAAGCACACTTTTCTTAAATAAAACACCCACTGCCATTTACAAGCAGATTCCTTTAGAGAAGACCAACAACAGCAAACAAGTGCAAGCAACAGCAAACAAGGGCAAGCAACAGCAATCAAGGGTTGAAATCTGCATTGCCATGCAGCTCTCAGCCCTTCATTTCTTTAGGAATCCAGCTGCAAGTAACCCATGCTATTCGTAAAAGACCTATCACATATTTGCCTCATTCTCAATACAATATAATCTTGCTTCCTCACCACAAAAACACACACTGCTTGTTACAGTTGTTAAAAGGAGAGGAAGAGCACTACAAAAGGATGTATATCTTTGCTTTTCTGTGGCACCATATTAAGTTTTCCTATTAAATCTCTGTTATAAAATAAATATTTTTCAACATTAGTTGAAAGGAAAATAATATAAGGAAAATAGTATGTGACTAATACAAAAGGTGATTCCAAAGAAACTGTATTTCTTCATATACCATTTAAAAAAAAAATAATAATAATAATTCTTGAGATCATCATTAAGCTTCTGCTTCTAGTGGAGCTTCCCTGGTGACCTAGACTGCAGAGCCTTAGCAAATGCTGGTAATAACCCATGCTTTCTCCCAGAATGACTCCCGTGTTTTGATTGGAAACTCTTTGGGAAATAGATGACCTTTACTGCCTAGCTTTAGAATGAAACAAAATTGAGCTCTAATCTTTGTTGCTGTTTATGTACTCTACCTTATGTAGTGTTAGATGAATAAAAGTTACCCATGTTTTTACATTGATACCTCTACAGTGTAGTTACACAGAAGTTGCCCAGCAACATGTGCATTTAAAGGCTTAAAACAAAGTTCCATTGGAACTCCTGTAGGTATCTTGAGGTTACAATACACTCTGATAACCAGCAGCTTGCAAATGGTAGCCTGCAGCCATAACAAAAAGCTTGCTTGATTTCTCTATTCAAGAGATGGAAGAGTAAAGCAATAAATATGCATTGTGCTTTTCTCTGAAAAAAATAAAAAAATAAAAAAAATAAACAACAACAACAAAAACCAAACAGGAACAGACAACACCATGTGGAAAAAATGCTACTAAAATAGAGACATGTTGCAGCCTGAGGGCACTAACCTGTTTTCCCTTCTACTGTGTAGAAATGTTGCCAACAGGATTCCCATTCTGCTGAACTATTTAGCATCCGTTGATCAATGGATGGACCACATCACATCAGATGAACCTTTACACCTTCTTTCATCTTATCATCATCTCCCTGCACCATAAATGAAATCAATTTCCATTACTCAGCCTGGATAAAGTTACCACTTCCTCTGCAAACTGCCTATGCTGACCTAACATCTAGGTGGTGGTTGTTGTTGTTGTTGTTTTAATTTTTATTTCCTTTGCTTGCTTTCCTTCTTTCCTTCTTTCTTTCCTTCATCTTAGGTTTTGAAGAGTTTTAAAAGGGAAGAGGGAAAGGAATAAAGGACATCTGAAATAGCAATAATGAAATGGAGTGACAGCTATAAAAAAAAAAAAAAGGAAAAAAAAAAGCAGTTGCATAAATTAGGCAAGTTTCATGGCTACTGAAACAAAATGTGACTTCACTGACATCAACAACCTAAGAAATGCAGACATATCTGTTTCCTTTATTGCTATATATAGCATCAGCATTACCAAAGGAATCCCTTGACTTTCCACTAACACAGTGCAATCCTATTCCTCTCATACTACCAAATATATTTATATCTAAATCACAGAATTTATTACATTATATTTCACTTTCTGACATACATTCATGGCTGATTCCCAGGGTTACTTCTTCTCTAAGCAAAAAATGTACGAATATCCCCCCAAGTGAATATCTAGAAAATTTATTGTAAGAGGAAATGGCTGGACAAATACAAACCTCACAGCAATTTAATCTATGTATCAAAATACTTTCCATTCTGAATAAATTGAAAATGGAAAGCCTGATACAGATCTCAGTTTGAAGTAGAACCAAAGAAAGTCACTGAAGTAGTTCTGCTCTCCCAAATTGAAGTACTTTTGATTCCTAAATTCAAAGCTTTGAAAAATTCCTTTCCTGTGGGCACTGCAGAGAAGTAATTTTTTATTTTTTTAATTTTTAATGACAATGGATAGCCTGAGCCTGGACTTGTAAAAACCAGATTTGTTTTTTGTCTTTTTGTTATTTTTTTAAATTAAATTATAAATTCCATGCACTGTAGGGAAGATGATATGTTACTGCTTCAGTGAAGCAGCAGATATATTCTAAAATTTTACTTCAGAAGTGGAATGAACTATTGATATCAACAACCCTAAAGCAATATGTATTTCTTTTAGAAATGCTTACAGTTTCCAGTTTATTATAGAATCTAAAGTATAATCTAAGATTGAGTTTAATATATATGTGAGGAAAAATACATGACTACAAGCTTTTTCAACTTTAAATATTTGTTGCTGTTAAAAACAAACAGCAAACCAACACAAGCATAATGCAGCTCAATGGCTGTATGTTGTTACTTTCAGAGAGACTTCTTTTGCTCCACTAACAGAAGCTTTTTTTTTTTTTTTTTTCTAATGAATTAATTAGAAATTGTCTTTCCTATAGCCTGAGGCAGCATTTACTGCTCTTCTGGGTCATACAACATTGTTATCAGTAGGTATTTCAGCACCCAAATGCCATGTCATCTAGTAGAGGAGAGGTCAGGACTGTGGAGCTTGCCTTTATTTTTACTGTAACAAATTAGTTTGTTTTGCGCATATGCAAATCTTGAACCAGGGAGTCTTAAAGCAGGCAAGTAATTCAGTCTCACAGAAATCCCAGCTCAGCACAAAAGCCTGGTAACAGTGGAGCCAGTCCACCTAACACCCATGCTTTAATCAGTGACTAAGAGAAAAAGCAACTTCTCCTGCTGTTTGCACAGCTTTGTCCCCATTGCTGCTGCTCAGAACCTGAACCATTAAAATACCTCAGTTGCAGCATCAGCACACAGCGCTCAGGGAGAGAGATGCCTGGTGGCAGCTGTGACATAAGACAGGCTGCAGCGACGGTGCTTGGGAACTGCAGACTTACAAGAGACTACCATACAGACCTGTCCATTTTAGAGAAAACCGATATCCATGTCTTCTAGACATTATAAAACAGCAAATTAATGTTAACGATAAGAATTAGATAATGTGGCCCTATTTTCAAAAGCCTGCTGACCATGATCTTTAAAGATAGCTGCTTGGTAGTTGCAAGCACTTAAAGCACTTAGAGGGTTTGAGACTTGCTGCCAATACACGCAGCTTATTTGGAAAATGTTCAAACTGTCACTAAGCTCTCCGAATGCCCAACGAGACACGGGTTCTTTCAAAAATCTGATCCCAGCTGAAAAACTAGTTTTGCCTGTAAGAAAACTGTATTAGCAAGCAAAAGAAAAAATGTAAAAGGTACAAGCAAAGTACAAGCACATCCTCTTGTCTGTCTCCCTAGTCACTTTAAGAAAGCCTGAGCAATTTGGGATGACCAGATTTCTGCGTGTTTTGAGGTAGTAGAGTCTCATCTCAATTCAGGATTGTGAATACAACAGAGATATGCATTCTGGCCATATACTAGTACAGTACTTTCTGATTTTTATCTTGTGAACAAACTATTCAACCATAAACTGAAAGCAGCAGTTGATTGCATGTTGTTTGATTTTTTTTCAGGATACAGCATATTTGCAAAACATCTTGAATTCTTAAGAGGTTTGTCCCCTTCCACTAGAGCCTTATGGCTTGATTTTGATTTGATTTTGATCATTGTTGTGTGTTTCTTTCTTCTTTTTTTTTTTAATTTATAAAAGTACAAAAATTTGTGATGGCTACAATTCATATTCTATTACTCTTACATTGATTCTTTAGCTTTTACTTCTTTATGCATCTGAATCATTAGGTGGGTATGAGTGTTTTTACTGATGACAACAGTATTCCATGTTTGGCTTATAGTGAAACATGTTTTGATTAAGAGTTTTCCATACGGTAGCAGCACATAATTCATAGTGCTGCTGAACCTGTGTGAAGTTGGCAGAATCTATTGTGGCATTGCCTCTGCTGAGGATACTTGGGCAGGCTGGGAAGGGCTGTATCTGAGGGTGCAGCAGTACATGCTAAGGGCCAAATGCAGGGTAATTTATGCTGCTACTTACATGCAAGAATCTAGTGAACTCTCATTCCCATGAAATCATATTGTAGCCTGAACAGTTGAGCTATCCTCAAACACAGGTTCCAACCTCCAATTGCTGTATTCTGTACGATTTTTAACATTGCCACATCTGCATATGTTTGTGTGTCAAGCAGATACATTATTCTTCTAGAAAGGTGCTATATGAGCCCTCACTAGTGATGCTGTTAAAAAGTGTAAGCTGTAATTTCTTTCCTAAGGAGACTTCAATGTACAAGAAAAGTACAATTTCCCTGTATGTGGCTTGATAATTTATAAGGACCAACAAGCTTTTGTCTGTGTATCCTTACATTTACAACAATGTGATCCGTTGCTCAGTACGATTAGCACGTACCAGATCTACAGCCCTGACAGGGCTTCTTTGTTCATTTCTTAAAGGACACAAACCATCACTAACATGTGACTTATCATTCTTTATCTGAGTCCATTTCTGTGAAGTCAGGCTAATAGTTATCCTGTGTAAAATGCATCTAGATACACAGATACACAGGCTTTTAAAGTCTCCTATGGTGCTTCATCTGACAGTTTAGAGGACGAGGAAAAATAAAAAACAAAATATTGATCTATTTCTGTCCTTAAATTTATACAACCTTGGGGGAGAAGGGGAGGTATTGTTTATTTCTGGGAGTATAAGAATATTTAAAGCAGAATCATTATCTTTGTATGCAGAGTTGTTAGTAATCAGAACTCAAATGAGAAAGCAAAATCCACTCCCATTTCATTTAACAGATGATGAAATTGTGTTCAATTTTGTCAATTCCTATCCTCTGCCTTTATTTCAAATAACAGGTTCTATTTTAACAAGGCTAAAAATGGTCAAACAGACACAATTAGTACCCACTGCTAGGCCAATAGAGAGCAACTACGTACGCATGGTTGGGGCTGGTTAACTCTGTGGGGTAGAGTGGGGTAGAGGTTTCAGCAGTTGTCCTACTTCTCAGGAATTACATAAACAGGCTTTTGAGCATGCTTGTACTGTAAGGTGGCTGTTCTTTATGGGAATATAAACCTGCCAAAGAAAATACAAATGTGTAAATAAAAACATGCAAATTCCCCAGTTATGCACGGAGCACACCCAAAAAGTATGCATTCCTAGCAACGGTCATACTAAAAAGGTCCTACTTATCTAAGTTTAAGTTCAGAAAAAATGCCATCTGATGACAAAGCACATTACTGTCCATCAGCTAGAAGGGTAGAATTAATTCTCACACTTTCTCAGTTAGCAACCATAACTAAGAAATAGACCTGCAGAAAATCAAAGCCTGTATGGATGGGGTTCAGAGCCTATTTTATTAGAAAGAGTAGTTATAAGTTAATTCATTATGTTCAGCAATCTACAAAAGAAGCATTAGCTTTTTTATTAAAAAAAAAAAAAATTTAACTACATTATTCAGCGTATTACCCAACTCTTTCAATAAAATTCTCACCTCAATGTTTATGAATTTTTTGCTCATGGCTGTACTTTTAAATGACCAGCAATCAAGAAAGTTGAGCTACACTACAAATAAAGCCTTTAGGTTATGGATTTTTAATTACTCTCAATTACTGATTCTTTTCTTTGATCCCTTCCTGCTTGTTTTTGCCAAACAGGATCCCAGTTCAACAGCCATTCAAGTCAGTGGGAGCCATCCATTAATGATGTTTTGATCTGTACAGCTTTTTTCAGTTGCCTTACAGATGCCCAAGATCAAATCATAGCCAAATGATGTGGTAAAACAATTTATCTCAATAGCAGCAGAAATGAAAAAGTCTGGCTTCCAGATAACTCCTGCCCTGTTACTCCCCCCACAAATACGTCTCTCCGCAGCTCTACCACAGTGTCTCTGTCTTGCACGTTTCCAGACTTCTACTATAACTATACTCTCCGACAGCAGCTCCTTTGTCCCCAGGGCCTTCCCCTGCTTCCCCTGCCTATCCCAAGCTCTGCCTTGTGCTACACTAGCAGCAGTTGCCTGAAGGCTGACTGCTTACATGGCTGCTCTAAACTGAACCAAGAGCAATGGAGTTTTCACCGTTTTTCTCTTTTTACCCAGCTTCAAATTTTAACAGAATGTGTAGGAACTTAACATCTTCCAGATCTCTCTGTGCTATCAGATTAGTTGATATTTGCAATTCTGGTTGCAGCTTGCCAAGAAAATCAAATGCTAGCAAGTAACTGACTCAGATAGATGGACAACGTCATAACATAAGGCGTGCTTCCTTAGCAAGCCAGACAAAAATGTTCCCAGAAGAAGGTTCCAGTCTTATAAAATCAGAGACCAGGTATGAATTATAGTGTGCTGGCAGCCAAATCATTCATTTTCGAGAATGGGGTCATAAAAGAAGAGTTAATTTGCTCATGAGAAATAATTCTAATGCACATTTGCAGGAGAGTGCATAAAGCTCTCAAGGTTACTCAGTGTGCTGTGGGGAAGGCTTGTTTCCAGCTCTCCGGCTGCAGGTCATTGCAAACCCAAGCCAGTAATCACAGTTAAATAGCTAATCCTGTTTATTCTAGAGTTTAGCTTGAAATAGAACAGAAAATCTCAACTCCCTTGAATTTTGTATCTGGAAACTGAGCTGAACATTAGCTTGTAGGCTTATGTCTTTGCAAGACTGAATTGCATTCTGAAATCTGAGGCGCTCAGTTTTAGGGGAATTCTTTTCATTGTATCTTATCTTTTCCAAAGTCTACTTCCCACTTGTGCTTTTTTACAAGGAGAAGAAAGTAAGCTTTGCTTATCAAGAGAGCTCATGCAGAATGTCAAACTGTTGTCCTCCAGCTATACATTCAACAGATGTTTGCATCTGCAAGTTCCACTGGAAAAATAAACACACTGAGCACAATATTGCCATCAGTTCACAAGACAGACCATGCATAGCTAAATATCAAAATATGTTCCCAATACTCTTATTACTATGATATGACCAAATAGTCTTCACATTTTAATGATGTTAGCTTCTAGAGCAATGATGATAATTTCATCTGCTTCAGTGGAGACAATAAAACAGCTTGTACTTTTACACATCTCCCTGCTAGCAATACTGGAATTTTTCCACATTTTTCCTTATTCTATTCTAAAATTATCTGACTTCTTTATAAGACCAAGTCGCCACCTTACTAAATACAAACAGTAACTAGCGAGCTGAGATAACCCCAACTGAAAATCATTATTTTAAGATCCCTGCCTCTTCCCCATCCTTCAAACAGAAATAACTCTTAAAAGTTAACAAACTGAATTCTCTCTTGGACATACACAGAAACGCCAAACAATGCTTGAAACAGTGCCCACATCTGTGAAACTATATCTAATCAAATTCACGCCTGCTTTGGTTGCCTGGGTAACAATCAGACAGTCGCTCATACAAACAAACTGCAAATAGCAGAAGAAAATGTGCTTTAAGTGGAAGCATCTACTTCTCAGAGCTTGAGCCTTTTTAATTTAAGAAATAATCATATAATAGTATCTTATTCTCCCTCTATTCATCCATTACCTTGTGTATATTATATACTGATTGGCTCATTCACAAGGATAAGAAGGACATGGGAAAGGTTGCGAGCAACTGAATTTAAAAGCCCAGTTCCATTTTTATTATTCTTTCCTTTTCTTCTCCCTAAGAAGCACAGCATGGCATTTGGATGTAACTATATGTCACTGCATAAAAGGGTGATTTGTTACTTTCTTTTAAGCACACAATTTAAGTTACTGTCTACGTCTTCCCCTCATAGCACAGAAGCTTAATTGATCAGCTTCGTTTTAGACTTCTCCTAATGACATACAGAAGAGGTGGCTCTTCTGAACGTATAGAGATGCAGGAGGCTCTGCAGACAAAGGCCCTTGTTTCCACAGCAACGGGGACCATGCGGAAGCTCTGAGTCAAACTTCATCTTCACCCCATCCCTCCCCCCTTACTCCTGACCACACAGGTTTCCTTCTTCACACTTATCGCAGATGCTTCCGGCTCCATTTGGATGGGTGAACGTCCCTCATGCACTTAAATGTAGGACTTGGATAGTATTGCCTTCCAGGCTTACATGATTTTCAAACCATTCTAGGCCATTAACCTCAAGCATTTGAAAATTAATTAAAAAAAATTATTTACTTTTAAAAAGTCTTGAGATGTGAATAATGAATCTCGCCACACACAATTTAATTTGGCTCCTGGATTATGAGACTTATAAGCCTCTTTCCACACCGAGGTTGGCTTGAAAGCTAGAGAGGTGCTTGCTGGTGTTGTTGCTTTAAATTAATAAAATGTAAGCTTCTTACAAAACAAGCTAGAACCAGGACACGGGGGATATAAGATAAACAATCATTATCATAATATTTATAGTAACATGCTGTAAGTTGGCATCTTGCAATTCTGCTGCAACATTGGTATAAAAGGTAAAAAAAAACAACAAAAAAGGCATGTTCAAAGTGATGCTCCTTATCGAAGCCTGAATCACTTGCCTGCTAAAAGTAAGTACTGCAGAGCACACATTTTTTGCTGCAGCTTCTCCACACAGCTACGTACAGTGTAAAGCCCTTAAACACTGCCTTGCATCATGGGTTTTCAAGCTGGTGGGCGTAACTGTAAAAAATGAAATCATTGGTGAAAATCAAATATAAAAATGCTGTTTGGAAGCTAAGCTGACATCCTAGTCAAGGTAGCAGAGCTAACAGTTGCACTGAGAAACAAAACTAATGTGGGAAAGCTACATCAGCAGTATGGTTCCTCACTGAGCCTTTGAACAAGCCTGTTGCACTAGCAAGGATCAAATGCTGACTTTTCTTTATGCTCAATTCTCCCAGTGGGTTCGTAAATCTGTATATTTTGGGGAGGTTGCTTTGCTCTTAAGGAAGCAGTAGCAACACATTACATCCATAATGCGGCAGTATTTATGTGGCATAGACCAACAAAAGCCAACTGTGAAGTAAATACACAAATCTTTGCACTTGTCATGATTGTTTGGTAAAGAGAAGATTTTGTAAAACAAGCAAACAAACAAACAAAAACAAAACAACAATATAAGAAAAGCTTCACCTCTGTGCATGGGTTTGCACAGACATTGCCACTTCCTACTGGCTACAATCAGTGCCCAAATCGCCTTAGACCCTGCCGCAATTCCAAGTTAAACATCATATGATGTTCAAGTTTAACCCCTGTTGAAAACAGAGGGGCTTTCTGAAAGGCCAGCAATGCTGAGGGAAATCTTTTTTCTCCATCATGAGCTCTGAATCCAGACTGTGGCTGTGTTATGCAGGAAAAGGGGAATTTCACCCTCCTGGTGCTTTAGGTTAAAATATTTCAAAGCAGTTGTCTTCTGTGCCTGCTAGTTCACATGCTTTTACATGTTGAATTAAATACAGAGGAAAGGGTATGGCAAAGTTGTGAGCATGAACAAGCAAATAAGGAATATGTCACAAATACAAGAATAGGCCTAAAGTTATTAGAGTTTCTACCATATGTCTCTGCTGACCTTACCAAGATGATTAATGCAAGGTGGGATGAGAAAACTATTATCTGTGCTCATTGAAATCAATGGCACACAGAAGTTTGTTGGACTTCATCAGGAGTATTTTTTTCTTCAAACTCTGGAAAAATCTGGAAAATCTTATTTTCAGCAATGAAAGATGAGATTTTTTTCTAGTGGCTTAGCAATAAATACTTAAAAATAGATTTTATTGCAAAGCAACACATTTTAATGTTTAATATAGTTTGTGGAAGGTGTTTTTTTTTTTGGCTACACTGAAAAACAACAGGTCATGATGAATGTCTGGGGAAGGATCAGAAGAAAGAGAGGGTCTGTTTCTTTGGGTGACTTTGTCGTGAAATGTTTGGTTCTTTTGTTTGTGAATCTTTATGAGTTGCTAGAGCCATTTATAGACTTAGCTGGGCATCCTTTCTAAATCTAGTGTAAAACTAGAATGACTAAAATGCATGAATGAATGAAGGAAGAAGGCATTAACCTGGGAAGTAGAAACTGAAGCAACAGGATGTTGTACTATGAAGTAGTGCAGAAAGAAACAGATGGCAACTGTTGATCCTAGAACAATTCATTTTGTCAAAGAAAAAAAAATCTCTCAAAAAAACTAGTGCTAGATGAAAGATGCCCTTAGTAAACTGCCTTCTGTGGGGAACTGTGTTAAAATATAACAGGCATAAGGAGAGAAAACATAATGCAAACATGAAAGGCATGATGTGTATGCACTTACTTTTTGTTTTAAAAATCGTATGTTTTGTAGGACAGTATGACTTATTTGCACTTGAAATAAGGAATCCTGTGGAATTTATATTTCAGAGATGTTTTTTAACCAATGATTTGTAGTTGCTTGATGCAATAGCCTCTACAATGATAAACCTCTTTGTCAGCAATTTGCTACCCCCCCACCATACATTAAATATGAAATTCAGCCATCAAAGTCTACCATAGCCATCACAATCTGCTGTAGTCAGAACAACTGAAAGTAGAACACACAACGGAACATTCTTTCATAAGCACAGAAGAATAGCATTATTTTTACTTTTCATCTCCTGCACATATGTCCCAGGGAGAACTCACAATCTGTGCTTCCCATTTCTGGAAATAATTTACTAAACTTTGTAAACACTAGTCTTACGCACTGTTAGGTATCCGTGGTTACACAGATGTAAAGAGCTTTTGCATTACATCCTGCTCCTTTGCTAGTTTCTCTGCCAGCAAGAGTTGCTGCAGCAGCAAATACCATGGGTCTGAACCAGAGTCCAGCATCATTGACAAGGAGGTAACATTAAATTACACATCTGATTATCTGAATAAATTAGGCACCTGGTCTCTGTTTATTTGCAGAGTAAGCAAGAAAAGCAGAGAGGAACAGGCTTTAGTTAGTAGAAGTCATTTTCTTAGCCCCTGTCTTTCCATGGTAACTACTGGAAAAAATAGCAGTTGTTCTTCCACACATTACCCTTCCATGAGCCCTGCTGTGACACTGCTGAGCCTATCTCAGTAGCTAACAGTCATCCTGGGGCTACTCGGGTCACTGGAGCTCTCCTGGCTGACTCCAGCAGATACAGGGGATGTCACACCAGTTTCCATCCTCCCTGCTACAGAGGGTCAAGCCTACCTTTCCCATGCTCAGAGTGAAGGCAAGGCTGAGAACATCAAGGCTGAGAACTGGGGACTGTTAGGGTTAGGTTAGAGGTTGGACTCGATGATCTTGAGGTCTCTTCCAACCTAGAAATTCTGTGATTCTGTGAACATCAGCTCTTTGGCAGGGAGCAGTGGGCTCCTGGGTGACATGGCTGCCTGGAGGCTGTCCTGCAGGTTGTAAGATACAAGCACACTTACTACCAACGTCAGCAAGGAGCAGGCCTGTTTGCCCCAAGCACCTGGTCCTGTAAGATAACACAGATAATACATCTCTCTGTCCCTTCCACTCAAATGTCTGTATGAACTCAGGGCAAAAAACTCTTTCTTGGATATATTCTGCACCTTCCACTAGACATTTCAGACCAGATTTTCCTAAGAAGCCACACTCAGCATTTTCTAAACTCAACAAATTGATTAAAAAGTGATTCTTTTTTTCCTGTTGCACCCCTTCCCTTCCCAAGTACATATCTACTGACATTTAGAAACACTTCCACTGCTGTCCTCTAAGCGGTTACTAAAATTAGAGTAGGTGAGATTGGAAGTCCATATACACCCTTGCTTCTCCCTGTAACAAACCAAGGGACTTCACTGCACATACCAGAGTTAATTATCAAAGAAAAGAAAGTGCTGTGAGTGAGGCTGAAATTCACTGCTTTTGCAGAGGCTAAAATATGCAGTGGCTCATTCCAGCCTATGGTGTACTGAAAATGAAGGTGATTTGTGTTCTGCCACCCCATTCTGCAAATTGCTGTTTAGTCTTGGATCAGAGAGGAGCTTGACAACACCTTGCTGTAAAAATAAAATGATAGATTTGGGTCTGCATTTTACAGTCCCACAACACAGGTCTTTGATATTTCTTAGGAAAACTTTCTGTTTGAGGTTTGGAGGTGGTTTTATTGTTTTTTCTTTCTTAGCAAAGATTTATTGCTCATATCCAACCTCTGAAATCTCTTGCACACTCCCTGTCATGCTTGTTTTTTTTTAAAGAGCATTTGATCTTGCAGAATAAATACCGTAAATAATTCATGAGAAAGACATTTTAAAGACCAATACCACCCTTCATTTATTCCCTGTACTTTTTATTTGGCATTAAAACTATTATAAAACAGCGTATTTTGGTAACAAGTAGACTCCTGTGGATAACAGGAGAGCCATTGGTTACAGAAACCAAACTATGCCCACAAAAAAGTCTTACATAAAACATTGGAACAATAAGGAATGCCAATGTAATATTGATTCAGGCTGTTCTTGAATTATGTTAAACCTTTTAATTCCATGCTCACTTTCTGCTTTTTCTTAGGACTGTATTATATTGTTATATGCTTTCTGGGGACCTTATACTATAGTGAGGGCATTTGAAAACAAAATACCAGCAGCTTTTCAGGTTTGTGAGTAACATTATTTACTTCCTCTAAAACCAGGCTCCACTAATCTGTCCTCATAAGCTAACAAGTGTTTTTCTTTTCTTTAATGTTACATAGCCCATTCTTTAATATTCATTTAATATAAGTAACATATTTCAAAGACTTAAACTTAAAATCACATTGTTTCTGAGTGGTGGACACTTGTCAATATTTTATACCAAGTTCCAATGTATTAACATCAGCCTCCAAAATCTTTCAATCCCAAAGCATGGGAAATTATACTAGCTGCTCTTTAGTAAAAGGGAAGAGCTTTAAGAATCCATCAGCAGTTTGCTCTACTTCCAGATCATTACAAGTGCCATAAAAATAGGAGCAAAAATTGGTTTCAAAGATGCTACAACAGAGACTGGATGAAACAGCAGAATGAAAAGCCCTGCCCACTGTGTTCAGCCCTGCCATGGCTGTTTCTTGGTGACAAACAGGTGAAGACTGCTGTTCCCTGGCTCTGTTCCTTGTAGCCAGTAGGGAGCCTCACAGGCTGGATGACACTTCCTTGCAGAGAAGGTGTTATTCTTCCCTGGAGGAGGAGCAATAAGGAGGGCGAGCATGATCCCCAAATCTACAGCTTCCCAGGGAACTCAGAGCCATCTCATGGCCTGGAATTGCTCAGCTCTGCTTCTCCCTTGCTTTGGAGTACACCTTTCATCAAGGCTGCTGCTCTTACAACTCTCCTGAAGGCTCACAGAACATCAGGGTAAATTAGCCCATCTGTTTTCGTTTGGCAGGGATTCAGCAAAACACAGTTTAGCAAAGTGCTTAAACAAATGCTTAACCTTAAGCTTGCTATTAAAGACCTAAGAAAGCTCTTTGCTGGATTAAGAGCAAAAACTACTGGAAGAGGAAGAGGGAGGAATTCATGGTCTGCCACACATCAGGAGGCTTGAAAAACTGGGAGAGAGACTGCTTTCAAGATATGCCAGGACTTGTGCATGGGAAATAGGGGTTGAAGATGGTGGCCACATGTAACCACAAAACATGAGACAGAATGTGGCATGGGGCTTACACATCGCATTGTCATAAAAAAGGGGGGGAGGGAGGGGAAAGAGTTTGCACAACACTACTTCTAGATAATGTTTCATCTCTACTGTCTTGGGCTGCTAGATGTTAGTGGCCTGTCCCAAAAGCATGGGCACCATAGCAGCAAAGGCCTCAATTCCCAAGGGTGCAGAGACTTAACTGCACTGCTGTTGATCCAGGAGCACAAGCACAAGGAAACTGTGTAGCTTCTGTATCTTCCTTGCACTAGGGCCTGAGCTAGTATCTAAGTTCTCATGTAATCACTGCTCTGTCAGCCATGGGAGGCAGAGGCAACAGCTCCAACCTTCCAGTGATGATGAGGATGGTGGAAACTGAGGTTGCAGTTTCATTACAGTTTCATAATGACTACCCCTTTGCTATACAAATACTGCTGGTGCTGACCCCTGCTTTTTTCTAAACAGATACAACACATTTGCACATGACTAATCTCTTTGTAATACATTTTAGCATCTGCAAATTGGACATAAATAAAATTATTTTTCAAAGGAAGGAGAGATCTGCCAGATCTTTATATACAGATCCTTGTAGACAACACAATCCATCACCTTTCCATTAAAGAACTATACAAAATGAAATATTTAATAAGTGATAAATTAAATATTAATGGCCAATGCATCATAGAGATCTCTAAAAGTTTACATGAGTATATAAGTTGGAGTGCACATTTTTGTAGCAGCTCAGCCTTCTTCCACATAATTCGTTGATTTGCTTGCTAAGTGCTTCACAAGCAAATAAGCAATCCCATGGTCCCAAAGTCACCTCTAGCAAAAATTCCAGCACTGGACCTCCAAAACAAGGAGGAAATGCTTCATTTCCTCCCTCAGTGCCTCTCAAATATCTCCTTACCTTACCATGAACTTCTTGCCTCACTTGTGTCTGTATCTGTCATCTACATTTTGCTTTAGTGCATTTGGAGGCTGTAGCAGAAGGATGCTGGCACAAAGAGAAAAGATTAACCCCTGGTTATCATTCAAACCTGAGCAAAACCAGTTCTCAATCCTCCTATGCAGAGGGAATTGCAGAGTTCTTGTAGTAAGTGTTGAGCAGGCAGAGAGGGGAAATGTAAAGAAGATTCAGAGCAAAGGCAGTTGGAGAATGCCATGTGCAAGGGGGAGCTCCCTGCCGGGATAATTAAAGAGCTACTACCAGATTTATTCGAAGATCAAGGCCCTAAACATATTTAGTTATTTAACTCCCAGACCTTTGAAGAGCTGCACACAAGGGACATCTGAAATGCCTGTTGTGCAGGAGAAAAAAAAAGACTTCAAGCCCTGGCTCCAACAGTACTTGCTAGTGAGCTCCTGAGCCCTGTATATAAGGTGATGCTGAAGTGCTGAGGCTCAGCTGCTCAGCTTTCAGCCAGGGCCCAAGGATGGTCCCAGTGCTGGTTTCCACTCTAGTGCTGACTTGCAACACAGACAGATTCACTTTGCCAACCACACATTTTTGTGTCTACTTCTTTGTGTCTCCACTAGAAATGCTTCACACAACACCCCTCCCCATGCCCCATATGACTGTCATCCTTCCCACCGAGGAACACAAGCTAAGGCTGTCTGAGGAGGCAAACACTGCTTGTTAATCGATCAGAGGAATCTGTGCCAAGCAAAGTAAGCGTTGTTTTCCCTCCCTCCCAGCATACCAGGCCTAAGGCTGCTGCTTCTGAATAAGTAAATAAATAAATAAATAAATAAATCCCTGATGGAAGAAGGAGCAAGCATGCCAGCCTGATCAAACAGACAAAAGAAATGGAAGCTCCATGGCTATGTGGCCAGGCCCTTCAACTAGAAATGACACCTCAGTCTTTTTGCACAGGTTTCCCTGAAGTCACACAATATCTGGCTGCCTTTGCATCACCCTGACACAGAAACAAGTCAAGCACCCCTCAAAGAGCCTAAGCACTTCTCTTTCAGCAGTGCAGCATGTAAGTGCGTAACATGGAGTGCTTGAAACCCTCACCTCCTCCCCCGTTATGGCTTGCTGACAGAGAGTATTAGGTCATTCGGGACATCTGCTGTCTATCATGGAAATCAGCGGGTTTTGAATCCTGCATTTTTTCTCAACACCAGGGAAAAAAAAAATAGAGGAAAAAAAAAAGTACTGTATCGGCAGTTCATACAAACAGTTCCAATGGTTTCAATTCCTAAGAAAGATGCAAGGTGTCAATTTTTAATCCCCTCCTAAATCTCTTAGGTATGTATGATGGAAGTAGCTGTGTGCTGCACAGGGGCCCAATTACTCACACACTTCAAAACAAAGCAAAACTCCCACCTGACATGAGTGAAAGGTTTAAAAGGTATGGATAGAGAAATGGATAAAGAGATTATTTTAGACCTATAGAACTGTCAGTTTAAATCTCTTTGTTTTTCTTTATTCTTGCTACAAATTGACTCTTACCTATCACTGTCATTCTTTGTACATGTGCATTTTTTTTTTTTAAAAAAAAAAGCTTGAAGATGCTGTTTCACATGCATCTCTACAAGAAACTCTACAGGAAACTGAATTTTGGAAGGTTTATATAATAAAAATGAGGCCCTGCCCTGTGATCCATTATGTCTTTAGAGACTTGCTGCAGTGTTAATGACTTAATGTAGTCCTTAAAAGTTATGTATAAGGAAAAGTGGGAGGAATATCCTTTGTTACTGTTCCTGTTTCTCCTTAATTAAACAAACAAAAACTTTCAACAAAGTTCAATTATAAACTATTCCATGTAGTTTGGGAGGGGTTGGAATCTCCTTGCAGGTAAGTCCAAGTAATGGAAACATTTCTGCAGCCTCAATTACAGTAGCAGTGTCAGGTGGTGCTGCATTAAAACTGACCTTTGGCTTCATGTTAGCTGAGCTAAATAAATAAAAAAATCATAAATTCTTAGCAACAAACACAAACATATCATTCACTGTGTGAAGTTGTTACTACAGTGCCATCTTCAGTGCATTACATAAAGTGGAGTTTTGCTGTAGAGGATTTTTCATTGTTCTTTATGGTTTGGAAATGAACTGAAGGAATTTCAGCTGCGCAGAGGGATGAGGAAACAAGGAGAAAACCTTTCTTTGTTATTAAGAAAGTGTTGTGATAATCATTTACTCATTTTTTGAATATTTATCAGGCACAAGACTCAGAGTCTGGCCACTACAATAGGCTTTGGGGTAAAAAAATGATCGTCCCTGTCTATTGTCAGTGTTACTTAGCAATAATGCTTGGAAATGACAAATTTGCATGTGGACATACATTATGGCTGGTACATTACAGAATCATTAAGTGTTATTAATGCAAGTTTGACTGTACACTAATACACAGAGGCGGAAAAAATACATCTACAAATTTGACATAGGTTCTGGTTTTGCTGTATTGTGGAGGACAACATATGTGGTCAAACAAGCTTTTCCAGCCTGGTCCCAAACCCTAGAGTTAAGATTGGACCTAGAAAGGAAGAAATGTTTTTCCTGGTGTAAAACAGGGATCCATACATTTATTGCAGTAGCAGGCAAAAGAGAAAGAATCTTACACAGAGCTGGTCTGCTATTCTTCTCCTGTTCCTTTGCTTCCCTGCAATGTCAAAACAAGGGAATTACAGAGCCCTGCTACAACTCTGTTGCCTGTCCCATGCCCAGAACATTCTAGGTCATGCTAAAGAAGTTTCCTCCAGAGGGTATAGAAGAAAATGCTTCAGCAAAATTCATCTCCATGCTTCTGTTGTTCCTGGATGCATCTTGTTTGAGGAGCCCATGGCAAATACCTGCATTACTAGATATGAATACACATTGGTTCATTTGACCCCTTATGGCCCTAAGTCACACTAGGCAAACTAACCTCATACATATATAATGTCAAAGGAAATATTTGTGTGGATAAAGGAAGTAGGAACTGACTCCAATTCCACATCTCAGGCCCATAAATATCCAGCATAAGCTGGAACTACCACAGGTCCCAGTCTTGTATTCTTGAAAAAAAAAAAAATGTTACTTTATTTTTATACCGAAAATATTCTCTTTGGAGGGAACATATTTGCTTATCTTTTTTTGGCTTATAAATTTTCTTGCATATGGTTGAAAGCTGTATTGCTTTGTATAGAGAAAATGGGTCTATTCAACGGTTGAAGGAGAAAAGTAAACAGAAAGGAAAACCCAGCTTATTCATTTTCAGTGGTATTTCTCAACCTGAACAATAGAGCACTATGTACAGTACAATTGTATTCCCCTTTTGAAATGGGTTGTATGCTGATAATACTCATCGTTTGCATACTGCTTTCATTCTGAAAGCACATTACAAATGTAAGGAAATCCTTACCAACACGCTTTAAAATATGTAATCCTTACTATTTTTTCTGCTGAATACTGAAGTGGAAAAGTTATACCTTACATGACAAAACTACACAGAGTGTGTCACACTGCTGTTCTCGTTGGCTATTGCTTCTAGTTGCTGACTGTGCATGTTATTATTTGCAACAAAATCACATTCATGGCATTGCTCCAATACCTAAAATGAAAGTCCAAATTCTACTTAAATGATAAAACCACTTAGTTAAAGAGAAAAACTTTTCTGATGAACAAAAAGAAATCTTAAATATAGGTTATTCATGATGCAGTTGTCCTTTATTTACATGTTGGAAAACGATGAGAATTAAAATCAATTTTTTTTTGCCGGACACTTAGACACAATCTCTTGATCACATCTGGAAACCTAGTGATTTATCGAATCAATCCCAAATGTAAAGATCTTCACTAGGATAAAAGAGTGGCAGCATTTGAAAAAGAAACTGTAAAAATACCAGTTATTTCAGTGTTAACTCCATCCAAAGATATCACCCCTTGCATGACATTTGCACTATTGTTGCCAACTTCAAATTACAGACACACCTCTAGCTGCAAGAGAGGAGTTTGAAGACCAGTCCTGAAGAGCAATGACTCATCTAACTCCCTTTACAGCAGACAGGGGAACATTCCATAACTTGCATTTTATTTCTACCACACACATGGCAGCAAGACAGTTAAGATAACTCGTGCTCTGAGCTGCACATGTGAGTTCCTTGTCTCCCAAGGTGTGTACTAACCCAACAATGGAGCAAGTTGAAAAGCTGCATGCCAAAAATATGAAACCAACTACATGCTTTCTGTCCTTTTTACTAAAATACTTTATGAATACAGAGATATTATCCAACAACATGACCATTCTTTAAAATATCTGTATTTTTATTTTTTCAATCCTGGAAAAAAAAATCAAACTTAGCCCATTTCCTTTTCAGAAGAAAAAAAAAAAGAAAAAAAAAAAAGAAAAAAAAAAAAAGAAGAAAAAAAAAAAGAGGATTCTTCCCCCACCCTTCTCCTCAAAAATTATTTCTGGGTGTAAGCAAACACTGACTGCACATACTGGTGATCTGGTGTCTTATTTGTAGTGTGTAGACAAGAAGAATGCCCTGCTGAGAAGGACTCACAGAGCCTCTGAAATCCTGCCGGGGAGCAAAAGAATCTGCTGTATGGTACATTGTTTCCTGCAGTTTCTTGCAGTGAGGAGCTCAAAATCTGTCAAAACATTCTGCCCTTTGTGACTTTACTCATTGAGATGTACTTACTGTGCAGTGGCTCATATTCAGATGTGAGCACTAATGTATCTCATGAAGAAAGTCTCTACCAAATAAAGTGTTCAACAAACACTAGATATGCAGAATACTCCCCACTGAAACAGCAAACAATGTACACACAAATGTCTCCATATCCCGGTTAAAAGCCTCACTATTTTAGTCTAAGTATTTTGTCCAAGACTCTTCAGTGAATGGTAACCCCAAAACCTACCTCTGGTAAATGGGTGCAGCTGTCTGCAGGATTTAACCCGCAGTCACGATTTGATTAACTGAATGACATTTCCTTTACACTCTACACCTTACAGTCCTGAAAAGCCATGATTGTCTAACTTCAAAAGCCCAGAGTGAATCTTCCTAACAGAAGCTTAAAACCTTCCTCTCTGTTCTGGATCACATACATCATCTGACATGACTCAGAAACCATCCATTGCATTGCATTTTTTTTAACAAAGTGATAAATCCTGTTCATCTGCCTCTTTAGAAACAGTTATTAACCATTGTTGTCTAAACATACATTCTGCTGTAAGAGACTTGGCACACTGAAGGTGAAGTGACAGCATGAAGTCCAGTCATAGTGCATGGTGCACACATTTCTAGGAAATGACATGAAATGAAATCAAGAAATGAAATGCTTGTGGATGAGGGAAACTGACTGAGGACAACTTCTTTGGTAAGGTACATATGCAAAATGGCTATGAAACCATATAGAGATCATCTTTTTGTTTCTGATGAGACAAAGACCAAAGCAACAATAATGTAACACTCGAACACCCATTTTATGTCTTTGCAGATACACATTGTGGTGGTTTTAAGGTGCTAGGCAGCTGAACACCACAACCGCTCCCTCACTCACCCTCCTCAGATGAGGAGGGGAAGAAGTAAAGGAAAGAACAACTCACGTCTGTCTGTCACTGAGCCAGACCCAGTACACACATATAGATGCATATTTATACATTCATATACACACATACATAAAATTCAGATTTATTACTGATCAGTTTTTGTTGTTGTTTGTTTGTTTGTTTTTATCCTGATTGTTATTTGTGGCTTTAAGAAATTATTTAGTGTGAAATGACTACAAAACTTCCTAGCAAGAGAATGAAAAATCAATATAATAGAGCATCAGTCTGTGACTAATGACTGATATTTTGAAAATAACAGACTGCTCAAAATGTTTTCCAGCAATGAATAAATTATATGAAATATTACTAATAACCATGAATAAAATTAAAAGTAAAATAATTATACTTGCAGTAACGTCCCTATTTGATGAGTAAGAGAAGCAGGGAGCATTCCACTAAAGGGAGAAAATAACATGTATTATTACAATAGCATTTTTATTTTATCTGATATATATCCCAAGTCTAAGTATTAAAATAACAAATTTAAATAGTTTTCCATCTGTACTAAATCAACAGGATGCCCACAGCTCTCAAATCAGAATAGAGTTCCACTAATATCCAACTGGCATAGGACTGTACCTCTTTATATTCTGTCCTGCTGTTATTTGAAATTAAGAGCAACTCTACAACACATATTAATAGAGCAAAAAGCAAAATTACATTTTCTTTCAAATTAAAAAAAAAAAAAAAGTTTATTTTTGATTTCAGTGACAGAAAGATCAGATAAGATCCTCACATAATAGGGTAAATTTCTGTTTTTGTGTTCACCATGGTAAAGATGATTTGATTCCATTGAAGTCTGCTGAGTTAATCTGGATTTACGTTAGCGTGTATACATGGTTATATTCAGCAAGTATACTAATGTTTATCTACGTAGTACATTATTGAGAGGAGTTTGTTCATGAGCATTAATATTCCTACTTTTATTTTTCAACACAGCACCAATCAGCATACATAAGGATGAATGATTTGTAATAGAATTAAAGACTAAATAATGGAAAGAACATACTAAAGAAAACTGCAAAGTTCTTCTACACTCCGGAAAACAATGCATACACAGTATTTCCAAACCAAAACAAAAAGAAAAACCTTACTCCCGATCCTAAAGTTTTCGTTTAGAAAGAACTCCTATGGAATATATGCATAGGCCTTCACTATTCTGCTTAATGCTATGTGTTTGCTCCTAACATTGCATTGTAGCCGATAGTGAAAAAAAATCCACATCAAGTCCTGATTTGCTAGTCTGTACCATATTCTGATTCTCCTTCATCACCATATAATGCATGCTAAATCTTGCACAATAGGGACATCATTTGCACAACCTAGACATAATTTTGTTCTTGATCTTCTGTCCTCCCATGAACTTTGTTATTAGGATTTGTAAAACTTTTTTTTTTTTTTTTTCTTTAAATATGAATTATATTTCTTCCTTTATTCAAAATGACTATTGAGAAGGGTGGAGAATCAAAGCATTATGGGATTGTCCCTCTAACCCTTTCTGTGTTGAAGATCTCAGAACCCAAATAAAAAATAAATTCTGCTTGTGTTGTTAATACCAAAAAATCACTGATTTCTGAGGGACTATTTGTACAACAAAGGCAACCAGGATTTTGTTGGACAACAGAAAATATGATAATCTATCATAAAAAATATAAACTGCCTAAAGTGATTAGAAAGCATTAATGTTTAACTACATTATAGATTCTCTTTGTCTATATACAACTGTTCCGAAAGAGAATATTACAGGCGTTTAACAAAGTCTAGTTTCAGAAATATTATTGTATCAAACAATTTTATTTATACTTCATACAAACTTTAAGTCAACACTGGCTAATATTTTGATGTTGCTGAAGATAAACAGAAGTCATAAACAATAGTTTTCTATCATTTTACATTGGATTGGACTTTATAAATAGCTTAATTATAAACTAATCTAGAATAGCAATGATTGAAGCAGGGTAAAACCAATACAATTTGTCTTCTTTACTTTATTTCAAAATAGAGTGATTATAAATACATTCTTCTTGTATTTCCTGCCCAACTCTTTGGATGCAACCAAAAAACAAACAAACAAACAAACATACAAAAAAAAGCAGCCACAAAAAAAAGAAACCCAAGCAAACAAACAAACAAACAAACAAAAAAACAAACTCTCACTGTGCTCATTTCATACACCAATGTACAAAACATGCAAAAGATATAATAGATATTATACTATCATTAATTTCTGGATGTCTTTTGTTGATTCTGAAACATTTGTTAACATTTTTCACTAGGCTATACCTTTTATAATTTATAATGTCATTATGGCTTTTTTCAAATAAAAAATATTTTTAAAAGATGTTTTTATATTACATTTCTATATCACTGTCAATCTTGAACAATATATGCAAAATGTAGCTCATTTAATGGCCTTGTGTTCTTGTACTATAGTAGTTGTTTTCCGATAAAACTGCACAATTGTGGTTTTGTTTTTTCTTTTTTTTTTTCAAGGAAATGATTACACTTTATTAATTGCATTTAAAAGTGGAAAATTCTTCATAATACAGTGAACACAACAGGTTATGTTAACACCATCATTGATTTAGTTTATGTCTATGGGTCTTAACAGCCATTTTGCAACCATGCCCACTCAAACCGATATAACAAACAGATCCGTTAAGCCACATCCAAAGAGTCACTTTCCCAGACAGACTGACTAGATTTGAATGGACATTACACTAAAAATGCTGTACAGACACATATGCTGTTTTCAAAACATGGAGGAAATAAATTAACATTAAGGTTGCCATTCAAAGTAACAATATCACAGAAATATAGTTTTTTGCCAACTTTTCATTCTTTACTCACACTATTATGCCTATATAATGCACCATGTATGTAAAATACTCGGGAACAATTTCTACAGGAAGGTCCAGACTGTGTAATTTTTATTGATGCTGGTGAACCTACACTCAACTGCATAATCCCCAAAGAGCTACTGGACAACTCACAGGAGAAAAGCAACCAACAGTTTATGGTTAGACACCTGGGTTCTCACAATACTTCTGGTGCCTGCTCTTTTGGAAGTCAACAACAAAACTTCATCTAAGCCCCATTCTTGAGCAGGTGTTTCATTATTAGATCAAGAATAATAACTCCACACATGATTTAAGTTAAACTTAAATGCTTTACTGAATTGGGACCTCAATGAGTAGGAAAATCTGACCCATTGTAATGGTACAGCATAATAGCTCAGTTCTTCCTGTCTTAATTGGAAAAGCAAAGACTGCAGACCAAGGGAAAAAAAGAACAAAAAAAAGGAAAAATATTGAAAAAAAAAAAAAGAGAGAGAAACTAAATTTATTTAGCTGAGGAATTTGTTGAGTTAATTTGTCATTAACGCAGGGCAACATTTGCCATGAACATAGAATTTTTTTAACATCACTTAAATCTATTAGTTTATTTGCTTTTTTTTCATATTTTTAACACATTCCTCTAAGCAGAAGGGTATGGGACACGACAGTCTCTGACAGTGCACTCAAGTGTCAGACGCCTTATGCTTTGGCAAATCCCTGTGAACCTTGACACATCCTCAAAGCCATGCAGCACTGTGCAGAGCAGTCACAGCAACCCATTATTCTCAGCCTGCTGATGGAACCATTATGGTCCATCATGTCTGCATCTTTAACACTCCTTAATCCATAGACTCTTGACATAATGAGTTCAAATGTTTTCTTTCAAGTTTTGGCCATGTACTGTGTTACTGGCCAACTAGAAACTTTTTATGTCAGAAATGCATATGTGCATAGTATCCATCTCCTGAAAATCCCTGTGACAGCTTGAATGAAGGAAATTATTGTGCATAGATAGCAGCAGCTTTTTGAAAGAAATTCAGCCATTATTTTATTATCTGAAGTAATTTATATACTTTAGATTACAGAGAAAATAATAAAACAACCCTCTTTCTAAGTTACAAGAGCATAAACAAATGTCTGAAAGTAGAAAAATCTCTTAGTTTTCCTTTCTCGGGAATAAAGAAGCAGTGTGGGTTTTTTTTCTTTTAATCTTTGTAAAAATATACTGCAGCCTGTTTGCCAAGTATTGTTCCAGAATAAAAATTTTACAGCAGTGTCATAAAGCCCTGAAATTAGCAGTTTATAATGGAAATAGCTGACATAGGCTTTTCCACAGTAGTATTATTGGGTCTTGCTGTAATATTTGCTAGTTTTGAATTCATGAAAAAGATTAGTATTTACATCCTACTAATCTTGAATTATTTATGTATTGATTATGAAAGGTGAGTGAGGGGAAAAAAGGGCTCTGGAAGCAAAGGAGATAGAGGGTCTTATCCAAAGGTCACTGAAATGCATGGAAAAATTCTTGTTCACACCAAGAAACTTTTGTTAATCTCCTAGTATAGATTTTCTGTATGATGCTTTACCAACATATCTCCATTCTCATCTCAAGGTACTAGTGAGATAAATTGGGGATTTTCCATTCTCCTGACTACTTTCTTTTTTTCCTAGCTATTCAGATTCAGCTTTCACAAAGGCAAGTTTTTACTCTCTAGATATGAAATACACAGTACTCTGAACTGAGACCACTATATTCATTTTACACTGTTGGTTTAAACAGAAGTCATTTGCCATATTGTTTTCTGTTCTGATCAGTTTTTCTGACTGACAGCAGACAGACAGAATAATAAGAACAGAAAACGTATGCA
This sequence comes from Heteronetta atricapilla, assembly GCA_011075105.1. NCBI lineage: Eukaryota > Metazoa > Chordata > Aves > Anseriformes > Anatidae > Heteronetta > Heteronetta atricapilla. The sequence goes on from CM021734.1 coordinate 11,325,850, forward strand.
TATACGATTAAAATATTACCCTTACCATGAATTCCTGTAAATACGTGTAGTGAAAACTATTTAGATTAAGCTATAGAACCCTGAAAAGCAAGACAACTGATGGCAAATAATTGCCTGAGACACGATACTAAAAAACTAATGAATCTATTTCAAAATGCACCATTGGTAACAAATCTGAAATAAGATAGTATGCTAATTTCACAAGAATAGTACAGAACAATTTTATTATTATTATACCTGATCACTTAATTCTGGATAATTCTATACACCACATCCCCCAGCTTCTGTTTGGTATATTGTTCTGTTTTTATTTATATTGAATGATTAATGCATTGCGATCAGGAAAACAAGTCAGGCATATTAAATACATATTAAGGAGTACATATTTTCCTATTTAGTATACAAAGTATTTCATAAATATGAATTATATTACAAAAATAATTTCTGCTACGCTCACACAGTAAGCACTTTGACAATTTCGGACAACCCATTAGAGTTGCAAGTGTTTCACGTAACTGAGAAGGAACTCGAGTTTTAATTGGAGATGAGTCTTACAGCAGATTCTGCATAAACATCAAATACTTTCTTCAGATGCCACAAATACTGCAGAAGTCAGGTTGAACTGTTTTCTTACCTTTTTTTTTTTAATTTTATGTATAGACATGTATGTTTCAAGTGGTCAAATTTATTTCGTATGTATGTAATTCATGGTATATTTTAAACAAATATTTGCACAATTTAACATTATAATTCCAGTGGTTTCAAGATGCAGGCCATAAATGTAACCAATTTACACATACTATCGAGTGTTCTCTCTTTGCATGCTTGTTACTTTTCAGATAATCTTTAAACAGTGCCATTACAACACCACAAAAGGATTACTCCAGTTCCACCAACTTAAATCCACGTGCAGGATGAAGGACCCAGCTGAGGTATGAACACCAGTACCAGGTTTCTTGTGTTTGCTCTAACAAATCACAAGGAGACGATGGTTTTGCATTTAAGGTACAAAACGTATATGCCTCTTGAGGTTAAATTCAGTGTAATGTGTATAAAGCATCCCTTTGGCAATAGAGTTTGCAGTATCCCTACAGGATTCCACAGGGTATGAGCTTTATGTAGTAAAATCTATTAAGGAGATTCTCCTCTACTTGACAAGTCATATGCAGCTACAGTTAATCAGACACCCTTGGATACACCTGCCTCTATGCCTATCAATATAATGTAGTATTTGGAGGTTAAAAGTCAACAAAAGGCACTTTCATCATTAAATAAATGTCCTCTGTAGGCAATAAGATTGCATGATCTATATTTTATTCAAAGCGGTTTGTTCTTCAAGGACTTGTAGGTAGTCAGGTGAACCTTGAAGTTTAGCTTTTAGTTCAAAATATTCACTTTTCCTTTGTTCTACTACAATTTTACTATGATTACCACCTATTAGAGATTTCTTGTTTTTTTTGTCTTGTTGTTTCTCTGGATAACGTATTTCAAAGCCACTGACCCCTATGCTGTTGTATTCTTTTTTACTTTCAAGGAAATTTTGAATAAATACATTGGAATCCCTCCCAGGGAATAACTCGTCCAGTTCATCGATTGTGCTAAGTCTTTTTCTTGTGTCCACATGCAATAAATCCTTCTCCTTGTCATTAATATTTCTCAGAATGACTTTTTGCCCTGGTGGATCAGCAAACGTGAAGCCTGTTTCAGACTCTTTTAAGCCACAAGTATGGCTTTTACTCATCTGCTCAATGGTTTGAGGAATGAAGGCCTCTGCGCCTAGTCCGTCTTTTTTGTTTGACTTGTGATCATGCTTTCTTAGCTGCAGTTGCATAGAACTGCATTCTTGATTTCCAATCCCTTCATGCTTTACAGTTGGTTTTTTGTTGCGACGAAGCACAAAAACAAGAAGACAAAAAGCAACGAACACTGTTAAAATAAGCACAACTAATATGCTTAAGATTAGGATGGACAATGGAACTGGGCCACCAGGAGGACTCCGAACTGGTCCCAGTGGTGTAGTAAAAGAGACAGCGGGCATAGGACTAGTGAACAGAGCAGATGGTTTGTTTAAAAGTTTAGGACAGAGGATCTCATTTTTCAGAGACTTAAGTTCAATGTTAGCAAACTGTACAGGTGTTTCACATTTTAATTCCTTCACCACAATACCTTCATTTAGTTTTTCAAGCCACAGTTTTAAAGCAACTAAATCACAAGTGCAGTCCCACGGATTACCTTCCAAATCAATTTGTGTAAGAGATTTTAGCTGATCAAGAACACCACTTACAGGTAAGTACATGAAATGATTATTCCTCAGATTCAGCCTGGCAAGCGGTGCCCCAGTAAAAATGTATGCTGGCAAGCTGCGTAGAAGATTGTTGTTCAGGTAGAGCAACTGCAAATTTGGCATCAAGTCAAAGGTGCCTGCTAAGATTTCTTTGATGACATTGTATTCCAAGTACAGATACTGCAAGTTGTGGAGGCCAGCAAACATTTCTGGGCTCAGACGCTCAATCTGATTGCCGTTGAGATACAATCTCCGTAAATTTGTAAGGTTGCGGAAAACTTCTCCTTTGATCACCGAAATCCGATTGCTGCCTAAATGTAGTAAATCCAGCCCCTCAAACTCAATGAAATCTGTAGTGTCCACATCCTTAATATAGTTGCCATTTACATGCAGTTTCTTGGCATTTAAAGGTTTTGGTAGGAGTTCAGCCATCGACTCTATATTTCTTTCTTGGCAATTTACACTTAATCCCAAGTCTGAAGGATGTGTTTTGCAAACACAGGGGACTGGGCAAGGAGTTAAAGGAGGCACCCTGGTCTGATAAGATACAATTTGACTGAGATTGCGATTAGACAGTGCTTTGCCTGCTACTATCCCCGAGATCTTCGAAGGATTTGTAGTCTTCGGCGGCTTTGTGACTAATCTGTGCACTGATGTTTGAGTGGTGTGGCCATTTGGTGTGCTGTAACCAGGCTCCAGCTGCGAGGGAGGTAGAACACGCACGTCAAAATCACTCCCTGTCCCCATGGAACACAACTCTTGCTTGTTGGTTTCTTTCAGCAACCTTCCATACAAGTCACTAGGAGTTTCACAGATAGCTTCTCCAATGTATATATTATAGGGCATGTTCTCCAGCCATGCTTTCAAGGGCAACAAATCACAAGTACAATTCCAGGGGTTGTCTTCCAGCTGTAATTCGACAATTCGCCCGATGTGTTCCAGGACTCCAATGTATGGAAGCTTCTGTATTCGATTCCCTCGTATATCCAGATGGGTTAGAGAAGCAAATCGAAAAATATTATCAGGAAGGAATGAAATCAGATTGTCATTAAGGATGAGGACTTTCAGCTTGTGAAGCTTATTAAAGGCTCCCCGTTCAATAAACTTGATTAAATTGTAGTCAGCTTGGAGATACTCCAAGTTCTCTATGCCCAGGAAAGTGTCAGCTCGGAGAATCTTTAATTCATTGTTGTTCAAGTGCAACTGTTTTAATGCACTAAGACCCATAAAGGCCCCTCCCTCAATGTTCTGTAACTTATTATTACCCAATTGCAAGGACACTGCATGTGTGAAATTAAGAAAAGTATTTGGATATAGAATAATTAGCAGGTTGTTTTGAAAGTTTAGGTGGTAAAAATTAGACCATGGTGGTTTAAGCTGATTTGGTCTGTAGACTGCAACCTTCTCACAGTTGACATAAAGTACATTCTCAACTGACACACAGGAGCAAACATTGCAAATTTCCACAGATATATCAGCATCTGCAGTTGTAGAAGAAACTGGAGATGACAGAACCAGAAAGAGCCACAGAAACATCTTCTTGTGATCAGCAAGCAACCTTAGGCTCCTGAACAAAGATAAAGAATCTAAAGAAGAAAGAAGGAAAGAAAAAAGAAAACGTTTTTCAGTTGTCATTGTTCCAAAAAGTCATTTGGGTTAAAAATTGTATTCCACTGAGCTACTGTACCTGCCAAGGATTATAGATAACCTACAAGCATTGGATTTAAAATAACATGAAAGATTTTAACAACCAAACAAATACAGAGGAGCTAGAATTTCAAATACAGAATGTAAATCTCTGTAAACAAACACAAATAAATTTAAGTTCTGCCAAATATATTTCTATCTGTTGTACATGACAAACATGCATAACTAACAAAGTAAAATAACCAAAGGAGATTCCAATTTTATGCATATTTACTCTCCTCAGTCCTGCACTGCTCATACATTGCCGTGCATTTCAGGGATATTAAACATAAATGCTGATGTTATGCATGCCCAAGCATCCAGGTTGGGAAAGCACCATATAGAAAGGATGAAGATGCAGGCACAAAAGAGAATGTCAATACTCAATGTAGGTATCTATAGCATCGACGCATACAGTTTATCACTACAGTAATAGTGAAATTCACTCAAGGGATACACAGGCATGCACAAATACTGTTTCTGTTGCTTGTTATACCCAGTTTAAAAGAATTGGTGGTACATCGATCACAAAAATACAATGAGTTATCCACAAAATGAGAAGATCAGCTCCGGGTGACCAATGGAAGCACACAGATATGGAAGAAGCATGCACAGGCATACAGCCCCATCCCCCGGAATAACAATACCCTGACTTGCAGAGTATTCAGCCACAGTTTGCCAGTTTGACACAACTGAAACCTGCCTGAGAGGAACTTTTTTTTTTTTTTTTTTTTTTTTTTTTTTTTGGTAAAACCTTATGTAATTTGCTCTGATCCCTGCACTGATACAGCGGTGGCTTTCAAGAACCCTTCACATATAGCCAGGCCAGCTGAGCTGCCATTTTTCACGCAGAACTGGAGCCACAGCATTTCCTCTGAGTTAGAAGCTAGATTTCCCCCCCGTGCCCCCCCCCCCTTTTTTTTTTAAAAAAAAAAAAAGTCAATAATCGATGCATTGCCCGCCCTCCCTCCTCCCCCCCC
>CM021734.1:11330899-11515303 GCA_011075105.1 Heteronetta atricapilla
CCCGCCCTCCCTCCTCCCCCCCCCACCCCCCCGACCCCCCAGCTTTCCATTGCCCCATTTCCCAACTTGTTGTCCCTCTCATTTCCCGCTGTGGGAAGCCACCGAGTTGAAAGGAGGGAGCCAGGATGGAAGTGGAAAAAGCAGGAGCCAGCTGGAGGGAGGAGAATCGGGCTGGAGGGAGCCGCAGGGAGGAGAGGATGCGCCGGGGGACCTGGAAGGGAGGGCAGAGGAGGGACAAGGGAGGAAGGAAGGGAGGACAGAAGGACAAGAGGGAGGGGGAAAGCGGAGGGAGCAAGGAAGGGAGAGGGAAAGGGATGTCTGAAGGGGTCAGGGAGGCCCCGGAGAGGGGCCAGGAGGAGCAGAGGGTGCGGAGCAGCAGCTGCTGATCCCCCCGGGCTGCCGGCCCTGACCGCGGCGAGAGAGTCCAGGGCAGACCCGCGCCCCCGACCCGCGCCCCCTGCCCCAGCTCCCACTCGTCCCCATAACCCTGCCTCGCCCACGCTCGGGTCCCCTCCTCTTCCTCAGCCCCGGGGCCCCGGCCGGTGCCGAATGGGGACGCGGCGCGGCGCTGGCGGCGGGGCGGCGAGCCCGACCAGGAGCGCAGGCACTACCGCAATTTTTTGCCGCAACACAGTGGCCGGAGCCGGCTTGCCTGGTGTCGGCTCCCCCGTGCCGTGGGCGCCCCGTCGCCCTCTGCCTCCCGGCGAGGGAAAGCAGGCGGGGCGCGGGCGCACACGCTCCGCGCACACCCGGCGGCTGGGAGCGGGCAGAGCGCGGCGATGCAGCCCGGCATCCCTTCCACCCCTCCGCAACAAGGTACAGCCGTGTGTCCCCCTCCCCGCTCCCCCTCTCCGCCTCTTCCCGCACCTTTGCAAAGTCCAGCCCGCAGCGCATTCATCCTCACACTCTCTCCCGCAGCCCCGCTTCACGCATCCTGCCCTCCCGTCCCTCCCGCACCTCCAGCGGCTCATGCAGCCCCGCCGGGGCTCCGGGAGACTGCCGGGGAGAGGCGAGCGCGATGGAGAGGGCTCCGGCAGGAAGCCACCGTCTTCTCAGCTTCGCACCCCCCCTCCCCCTTTTAAAACAGCAATAATCGTTACAGTAGTAGCAACAAAACCCTCGGAATAATTCCGAGCAATTAAAACGCCACCGCAAACGCCGCGGCCCCCTCCCCGCCCGCACTCGCACGCCCGGCGGGGCGGCCGGCCGCCCCCGGGGATAGGGGGGGATGCTCGGCGGCCGGCTCGGCACCCTCCCTACCTCGGCGGCCGGGGGTCGCCGCGGCCCCGCCGCGCTCCGCTGCTCTCCCCTCGAGGTCTCCCCGCCGGCAGCTCCGCGGAGCCCCCCTCCTCCGGGGCCAGCACCCCCCGGCGGCGCCGGGTGCGGAGCGGAGGCGCTGCCCGGCGCTGCGGTAGCCCGGCGAGCTCCGCCGCATGCAGCAAGCGCCCCACCGAGCCCTGCCCCGCCGCCGCGGTCCTCCGCACACATGCGGGGAGAAGATCCCTCTGCACTCGGGCGCCCGCTCCCATCGCACTGCTCTCGCCCACCCCTTGCACGCAGAGAGCCCCCTCCCCTTCGCCTCGCGCACACACGCTCGCAGAGGGAAGGAGACGCCGCTCCAGGGAGGCAAACCCAGCACATCGCAGCCTCCAAAGCCTCTCCCGCACACGCCGTTACCTTTCCCGGAGAGATGCCGGGCTGCGCCCCCGGGGAGCTCGGGCGGCTGCGGCGGGGCGGGCGGCGCCCCCCGGGGCGGTGAGAGCGGCGGGGCCCCGCTGCCGCTGCCATGGGCGGCCGCAGCCACAAGTGCAGCCCGCGGCACAGCCGGGACGGGGCCAGCCCGCCCTCGGCCGCCCAGCACCGCGGTGCTGGGAAAAGCAGAGAGGGGGAAGGAGAGGAAAGAAAAGACTCCCCCCACCCTCTCCCCTCCCCGGGTTTTCTGACAATTCCCCCCTCCTCCGTCTTGAAACAAAAGTAGAGGTGGAAACTGAGTGGGCAGGACGGTAACATTTGCTGCATTCAATATGAATCGCAATTATGGAACAAAATCGCTGTGAGGAGACGTAACCGACCCGTTCTTAAGACAACACGGCTATTTGTACATCTTATTATTTGTGGTTAGGTGAAATTCCTCCTCTGCTTAGGTAACAGCTGCAGTCTGATGAAAAAAATATATTCCTCCGATGTTATGCACTTGAGCAAAACAGATTCTGCTAATTGAGAACTCCTATTTACTCTGCATTTCATAATATGAGTTTGAAAGGTAACGAGTACCCCTGAACAATGTGACATCTCTTTCCCAGGCAGAAGAGTCAGTTAACCAAAAGAAATCTTGCAAGGGGAGTTCAACTGTTTGTCCTTTACTGTGAATGCTAACATAATGTCACATAGAAAAGTGATCATGCATTGCACCCATACCAGTTGTGAGTGGTAGTTTGGGGTAGTAAACATCAGGAAATGGAAAACAACAACTGCTTTCTTCATTTACAGATATGAAATAAATAGCTTGCTCTGGAAGCTGTCTGCATCTAATTGAAATAATTGCAGAATGTTATTTTGCATTATGCGGATAGACTGATACCTGAAAACAAATGCAGCTGAGACATCAATAATTTGCATATCACAACAGAACTGAAAGTGATCTATGATTAATATTCAGCCAATTAAAAACTGAAGTCTTTAAAATGTAAACTCCCTTAATTATTGAACCATTAACAAAGTACTATTCACATAAAAGGGAATGCATGTATATAAAGGGCCCAGTTTAGAAGGATTTGCTTGTAGTTTAAGCTGATTTTCTCTATTGCTTTATTTAAACTTTCAGAATAGGGAGCATAGGTTTATAATAATACTAATATAGGAAAATATCTGGCTTATATTTTAACAGGCACAGAAGTGCAGGTGTAAAGATGAAGGTGCCAGTTTTGTTTAACCAGCTACATTAAGCTGGATGTTAAAAACTTCCTTGCTTGTTGAAACACCATAAAGATATCAAAGACAGATCCCTACTCCCACCACCACTCCTTGCTTAGAGATTGAATCAAAAGTCAACCAAGGAGCATAACAAAGGATCATATTTTAACCAAGCAAACCATGAAATGAAGAAGCATTGAAGAGATCTGAAATCGCGCTGTAACTAAATTCTTGATGTTTGTATTACAAGTGGCTATTGACAATGACATATGTTCATGATACTGTAGAACTTATCTGACAATGAAACTTAGTTATGCAACACAATTTAATTGTTCAGATTTTAGTATGCTGTATTTTTTTTTAATTTATTTCTAATTTGCAGTCATGAAAAATAACTCCTCCTCCAAATCTTATTTAAGTGGTTCTAAGCCACTTGTCCTAGCCCACAACATGTCAAACTCACTAAGATTTAGGCTGATACATCAGGACAACAAACCAAACCAAACTGAGGATAAAGTATAATATAAGCACAAGCTTAGAGTCAAGATTGTGATCCAAGATGACGGCATGCTTAAGGAATAATTCAGTTTAAGGGGTTACATCCTAGAATCACTCGGTTATACCCCCTTCTTTGAGATCTAGATTAAACTTCTGTCATCAACAGTAGACATTTTCTAGGTAGCCTGACAGTAGATAGTAACTGGAAGATAGAAGAGACATAAAGAGCAAGATTATCAAGTCTGGTTTCCTGAGGTTTCCAAGATTACTTTAGGCTACACACCATGCCCATTATTGACATCTCTCACCTTTTCTTAAATGTCTTGTTGTGATGGAACCTCATCTATTCCTCTTGATATTTGTTTCTCTGTCCTGTCTGTTGTTTGCCACAGGAGCATGTATTTTCCTTCTTCAGTTTAGCGAAAGGAAAGCAAAAGCTATCAAGCAGATAGATTAGTAACATGATATTTTGCAAAGAGATGTATCTGAGGAAAAAGTGGAAAGGTGAGATACTCTACTCCCCACTGAAGGAGACATGCACGGGTGGCATTCAGTAATAGTACAGTTAGCTTATCAATCACGTCATTACTGCATCTAAGAGAAGTTAATGGCAGAGCAAGGTAATTTTACTTTTGGCTACTGAAATTCATAATGTAATCTGCTCAGAAATTATATATAAATTTATTTATATTTTGTTGCCTTTCACAGTTCTGTGAGATCTTCTATACAACATTTTCCTTCTAAATACACAGACATGCTTGGTCACCTACCTTTCCCAAGTTACTTCTGGGCTGTTGCAAGAACTTGAAACTAAAACTGCATTTGAGGTCTGTCGGAGAAAAATCTTCAGTAGCAGAATCCTCAAAATGCAGAGGCCAACTGAGATGCTGAATGTCCTGCCCACAGCCCACAACTTTGGAGAGCAAAGTTAAGCTGCTCAGCACACATGAACTTCAGGTTAAATTAATAGAAATACTTTTCAATGAATTGCTTTTTTATTTCATCCACAGTAACTTTATGAAAAATGAACTGATAGGAAATGGGAGCTAAAAATCCTAAGCATTCTTGGGAGATTTACCTGTACATTTTAAGTTTGCAGACGACACCAAGTTAGGTGCATGTGTCGATCTGCTTTAGGGAAGGAAGGCTCTGCAAGAGGATCTGGATAGGCTGGACTGATGGGCTGAGGCCAACTGTATGAAGATACATTATCTGAACTGAGGCTGCATTTGTACACATGTGTGGGGTTGTTTAACACAATTGCTTATGTCCTATATATGCTTATGTCCTGCTTATGGCTGCAAGGACATCCTAAATGATTTTTCCCCATGTACTGAATTGCACATCTCTGCTCTCTCCCCAATTTGTCTGTTGTAATCCTGAAAATTAAAAAAGGGTTAGTCCCTTCTAGTTTAAACTAACAAGAGATACTGATTGCCTACACACCTGTGGTTCTTGAAATCTGAAGACAAAGACTAGAAATTGCAATTACCTTGACCAGCTGGGGAGCAGGCCTTAGTTGTTCATGCACTGACATACGTGCTGGCCAGCTGTGAGCAAGGCTGGTGTACCCTGCTGCCAAAATCACACCTGGGAGACAAGCAGCATGCACACAGATCTGTTTGGGTTGCTCTGTTTGAAAAGGTTCATGCCAGAAGTTGAAGTTCTCATAAGAGTCACCATGAATTAGTGGGAATTACTTTGAATTGGGCTCTAATTCATAATTATTATGTTAACACCACACATTATGCCTTCCTTCTCAAAAAGAATGATAAAGATAGACCAACAGTTAATGTTGTAATACTTTGCGCAGGGCCCGGGTAGCAAAGAAACTGTTTCATTTGAACCCATTGGAAGCTGGTTAACAATTCTTTGAATAAGAAAGTAAAGGCTCATGTGAATTTTGTCTGCTTCTGGAGCTTCCATGGTTAAACAATTTCTGTTTAACAAGTCTACAGCATGTTGCTGCTCACAGATAAATCAGTAACAACTGCCATACTCAGCAAACAACAACCAACACAGCAAAATACAATGACCACAGAGAAGCATCTTATAATAGGGCTTCAACTGATAGGACATAGCCTTTTGAGAAGAACAACAACAAAAAAAAAAGGCAATAACTCTACTCATTGTCCTCGTCTTCTGTATATTTAGCCAGACTGTCTGTCAGAAGAGGGGGAGGTAGAGCATCCTTGAAAACTCTGTATGTACTGGAGTGAGTCTCTGCATGTGCATCCTTTTAAAGGTACAGTGTGATAGGAAACAGTGTGAGTCTGCAATACACTGAAGGCAGAACCACTGTGAAAGAGTACTGTGCTAAATAAGGTGGAAGAAATGCTGTCAAATACACGTCTCTGCATGGCTCCATATTATTTCTACCTAACTTACTCCATTTTATCTAAGAGCCCTCTTCAATGTGCAACAAATAACCTATCACCTGCTCCAGGAAAGCATCACCCAAGAAAACACTGACATGTATGCATCCCTTCAATGAGGATTGGTAGGGGTTTTTCATTCCATTTTTTCCTAGTCATTTGCAATGAGTCGATTTCTTGAAAGTTTGATAAAGTAGGCATGCTGCTGGTAGTGGGTCTGCTGACTTTGTAAACTCAGCCTGGGGGGATGTGCAGCCCCACAACAGTACTCTTGCCAGATATAATGGTCAGGGCACAGTGGGTAGGCATTTAAATTCATTAAATTGCAATATGCCACTGCAGTGCCATCAGTACATGTTTACTTATTTTCTTTCTATATGCTCGTTTGCCCATGGACTGTTTAATCTCTAACTCACTGTTAGAAGCTCAACCAAAGCTCGGCCTATCCTGCTGTCCCCTGAGACAATGGAGAGTGTGAAATCAGAAGACAAAGAAAAACAAAACCACCAACAACCAAACAAACAAAGAAACAAACCAACCAAACAAAAACTAATGGATGCAGAACTTATCTGAAATATTGCTAAGTAAGACTGTATGATCTAAGGTCAAATGTGAAACCTGGAAGCAACTGCTGTTATCCTGCACAACACTCTTGTACAAGTAGCTCAGTAAACTGATTTCTTAGGAAAAGGCATATATTTACAATAAGGATTCCACGCCAGAAAACTCTGATATTATTAAATATTTCTGAATTAGGAAATAATACTATATCCTCCCTGAGTGAATGGCCTATGAAAATAGTACAACGATGGCCATATATTGCAGAGGAATACCAAGTTTAAGAAAATTTGACCCTGGTTGGAAATGATGGAGGACAGAAAGAGGTGCTCTATGAAGGAGAAAAACATATCATGTGACAAGCCTTGTTTCTTTGGTTGCTTCTAATAATTTATCTTGTCTACTACACTGGAGCAGTTGTAGCTCTCTTTCATGGCATGAATGCCATTACTGTTAGGCTTCAACCTGGTCAAGTTTGATAGGTTGAGGTCACATGACATTAGCAGAATGTGAATAACTTATTTAGAATACTCTAATATAAATTCTCACTGCCCCAAGTTTTTCTCACATGTGAGACTAACCCTTATCACTTTTCAGAATTTCAGAAATAAAGTTCTTACATGGATGAAGATGGAAGGTATAACCCTCTTATCAAGCTACCTGGAAGCAGAAAAGTCTCTTACTTTATTTCTTAGACAGTTCAAGAATAAAGCTACATGACAAAAGAGAATAAAGTAATTTTCATCCAGTCTAAGAGTGAAAAAAACCCCACACCTTGCTTTCATTAAAGCTTAAGCTGGTTCTGGCTCTTGGATGAAGAGCCTCAAGCTGTGACATCATGGAACAGGGAATGAGTGCAGAGCAACTTGTTAGCTAGCTACTGTGTCTCTCGGTAAGCTGGGAGGGCCACCTCCCAAGTACTGCCATTCCTTTGCTCATCAGCTGAAAGATAATTGTGGCAGAATGAATAGACATCTACAGAATAAGCCAGGTGCATTACATTTGGTGCTTGGTTTAGGGAACAACTTACACGAGGGAGGAAATATCTAAACCAAAATTAAGATATTGCACGAGTTTGCTTGTTGTTCTACTTTAATCTTCTTTTGCTTCTGGGGTTTCTTTTGCAGCTGCCCTAATTTCCTCTAAGTTTACATGTCCTATTAATTTCAGTGAAGACCTCCATGAAGCCTGAAGGCTCATAAGCTGACAGACTTTCTATTATTGTTTTTAAAAAAGAAGGCATACTCTAGCTTTCCTATTACCTGTAGCCTTTCACAAAGGAGGGTTGGACCACGGTCTTTCAAGAGAGCAGAAATTGCAGCTACTTCATTAACTGAGCGGTGACATGTTCTTAAACCTAATGATTATAGACCAGCACTTATCTGATATAAACAGGCTTCAGGGAACAAATGCTGAAAAAGTAATCAAGTAAGAGATGTTTGCTTTAAACAACTAATATTTTGATGCCAAATCAGAATGTTCAAGGAAGAAACCGAGATTTATATGGATGTCTCATCTTCTTTAAGAATGTCTGGCTGCTTCACATAGCTCTCTCCAAGGTTTAAACAACCAACTCAGAAAGTTCCAAAACCACGTAAAATGAAATCTTAACAAATGTTTAAGCACAGCAATATGTAGAGACAGCTCTGCTGTGTTCTCCACTGGATAGATGCACCAGGGAAAAGAAGCTGAACAATCAAAAAGAAGATGGAAAAACACAGAAATTTCTGTAAAAAAATAAAGGTAGGTTTTGAGGTGAGTAAATTTATTACTTGGGGCAGTGAAGACTTTCAAATTATTATTATTATTAACTCCCTACAGCTTACAAAATACTTCAAAAGGAAGAGAATTCTGATGATATGACATAAAACTTGTAGTCATGGCACTGTTAAAGGTGTCCCAGCTTTGCTTTTGACAACATGGTATGTCTAGCATCTACATATAAAAGTGAGACAGGTGCCTAGAAAACAATGACAGGAAAGTAGGTGTGTCAGTAGGAAAGGTCAAACTCCATTCATGTTCATATTTACAGGGCAGTTTCATGAAAGAGGAAAGATATCAAAGTCTGCTCTCACTATTTCATGTCCCTTTTCATGTCCCTGCTACCAGCAAAAAGGGGCTAGTTATAGTCTTCCCTTGTGCCACCTCTGGCACTTACTAGACACTCCTTGAACCAGCTCACTAACCTCAAAATATTTTTATTTTTTCCTTCTCCTGGTTAGGTTAGTTTTCAGCCAGATTAGGGAATGGGATTATAATGAGCTCCAGTAGGTGTCAAAGATGGTGGGACAGCCCAGCCACTTACAAGGTGGGAGAGAGATGGGAGGAGATATGAGGGGAGGATGAACTGAACTGAACAGTAGCAACAACACACATTATATCATTTTTACAATATCATTTGCAACTTCACAGTTGTATAAGTCCAGGGAAATTCAATTTTAATGAAAGTTTATATAAAAAATAAAATAAGGAAAATAAAGTCTAGAAGAGTTTGTTCCACTAGAAAGAGGTCTGGATTTTTTCACCCTTGGGCCCTTTAACATTTAAAAAGGGAAGATACCTTTTTCCCCACTTGTTCATGAAATTTATTTTTCAGATGAAACATTTATACATATTAACAAAAAAGTGAAAGAATCAAGAGAGACTTATGTGAGAAGTCTAAATCAATGCCTGCATGGTGAAAACATCACACTAGAAAGGAGAATTATAACCTTACTTGAATCCTCTTATGATGAGAGGAGGATATGCCTGTAGACACATTCTGTATAAGCAAAGAAATCAAATACAATGTCTCTGCTTAATCTCAAGATCTGTGACCTGAATGCTCTTCTGACATACAACATTTCAGGTCTTTTCCAAGATGTGAAGTTATAACCTGCCAGACAAATTGAAAGCCAGCAAGCTCTGAACATAAGGGGAGATGTGTTTAATGAAACAAATGATAAAATGCATTAGCACATCCATAAAACAAGTAAGAAGCATTGCAGAAGGATTAAGAAGAAAAAAACACTTGACATATCATAACAAGGAGACCCTAGCAGGGATCACATAAAACAACCGAAGAACAGACATGAGTGGCTGGAAAGAGCAGCAGAGGGGAAAGTTGTAAGAAGTGTGTACAGAATTTAGGAGGTTGGCTAGGAGTGTATGAGTAATATTTAGAGAGACCTTTATCCACTAATGGAACTGACAGAAGCTGACAATTATGACAACAGTAATGTACCTATCTTAATCCATTTTAAGACACCTTGTATGAAGAATTCAGATTTAAAAAAAAAAAAAAAAGAAAAAAAAAGAAAGAAAGATTATTCTTTGGTTGGTTAAAATATCATAACTTCAAGGAATTCCCTTTCTGTTCACTCTGAATGGAAAATATACAAAAGCACGATAATTGCAGAACATTTAAATAGGTCATTTGAAATAGATTCTACAGAGTGAGAAGGGAAAAAAAAAAAAGCCCTCCCTACTTTAAAGTCATTTTTGAACAAAAAAGGAAGAGGATTACTTTCTATTATCTCCCATGCTTTAGAAGACCAAGAAAGCCTGTAGGTTTACTTTAGAAAGCCTGTAGATTACTTTATATGGCTGCTTTGCCTTAAGATTAGCTGAAATGTGATGTCTTCCTGATGTTTACAGATGCCAAGAGATCTAAGACATCTAATTTTCCCCCTGTTCAGTTCTGAATACATACTGTCTTGACTTCATGCCTTTTTCTCACCCTGTTTTGTGCCATTTTCTCTATCCCAAGATTGTTGTCATTCCTGTATTTACTGAAAGGAGCTTTCATTGATGTTGCAATGGATATCACTGTATTATAATTTCCCTTGTCAGCATTTTCATTAGTAATTCTGTAGCTTTCATGGGGTTCCTTGAAGTAATTTTTGGACAAAGTCAAGGTGTAATGCATCTTTCACTGAAGCCAATGAAGTTACATGTAGTTTTGTTTAAAATGAGGGTTTCTGATGTTTTACTATTTTAGTTGAAAGATCCACGGTGTAATGACTGTTTGAAAATAAACTTCCATTTCCTATGCAAATCAGGATTTGCTCGTACTGTATAAATCAGTAAACTAATAGCATAAAATGCTGTTCAAGTACTGCTTACATCCTCAAGTCTCAGCTTGTTAGTGCAGGTGCACAATATCATATAACATTCTGAAAAGGTCTGTATCTTTATCTCTTTGGACCTTTAAATCTGATGTATAGTTGGTAGGTCAACATGATACATGCATACAACGGTCCAAGTTTCAGCTGAGGTCACTGGTGAGTGGGGGTTAAGCCGTCCTGTAAGTTTCAACTTGGCATCTGATTTTTGAGACCAGCATTTAATAACGTTT
Organism: Heteronetta atricapilla; assembly: GCA_011075105.1. NCBI lineage: Eukaryota > Metazoa > Chordata > Aves > Anseriformes > Anatidae > Heteronetta > Heteronetta atricapilla. The sequence goes on from CM021734.1 coordinate 11,341,580, forward strand.
CTCTACATGCACCCACATCTAACTGGGCATTAAAAAGTTCAATTTAGGAGCCAGAGTACAAAACAATGAAGTCAAATAAACCCAGAATGTGCAGCCAGACTGTTATCCAATTTTTGGAAGTAGTTGTCTATCCTGCATTATTGTTCTGTTTAGTTCAGGCCTAATATCTCACTAACATTTTATCTTGCTTTTATTAATGTATTTGTTTTCTAAATCATGGAAGAAGACTATATCAATTCCAGAGATTTACTGAGTGGTTGTTAGAATGTAGACATTTTTTAGTCTACCAAAACTGTGGTAGTTGAGAATAAATATTTCCCAAATGCATCATAGAGTCTAAGAGCTGAATTTTATGGCCTTTGTTCTGTCAACAATCACCTTTGTATTTCTTTCAGATGATGTGACGTCTCTATCATATGAAAAATTCCTACCCAACATTTAATCATTTTGTTGTATTTCCCTGATGAGTTATGCTGTAATTAAATAGGTATATTAAAAGGAAATATTTTCAATAAAAACTAATTTTCAGCAATACTTAATCCTAAGTACAGCTGGCATCCCTGAGGTAGAGACCCAAAGTACAAGAGAACAGAGTGGGGAAAACTACTCCAGAACATTTATCCTGGGACTCTTACATTGTGGTGGCATCACTAGACAGTTTTCATAAAGAATGTCATTAGGTTCTGAGCTCCTTTCCCCAGATGAAAGAAGAACAGAGCTAACATGTTTGTTGGCTTTATACATTTTACAAACTTCCTGCATTTGAAAAGAATTCAGGAAGAAAATGGACAAATGTAAATTGTAACAAGGAAGCAAAACAAATCAGAAAACACACTGACAGTTTTGCATGGAATTCACCCCAAATCATTAACATTTGAAACTTGGTTTATAGCTGAAATTTAAAATTCAGAAAACATTTTCATTTTTTCTGACAATAAATATTAGAAACCATAATATTCATCTCAGCTGATAATATTCTTTACAGCATGTTTTATAAATCAGCACAGTTCTCTGTTTTTAACTCCTTATCTCTGAGTCTCAGAGGAGAATGTGAGGAACAGGGCTCGAGCCCATTTTTTAAAATCAGGTGTAAGAAAACTCTTGATGCAATAGGCTTTGGAATAGACTCTGATCTGCAAGTGTCTCTAGTCACCTAAGTCACCTAACTCTTATTCAGGTGTGTAATTTCATTAAAATTTATGAGAATTAGGTATGTGTTTTCTGGTCTTAATTGCCTTTTTTTTCTGTGTGTGGGGGGAGATAAACATTGGATATGGTGGTGTAATCTGATCAAGGATTTCAGTTCTCAAATTCCCTACTATTAATTTGTTCAAGCCACAGTTTCCTCAGCAGGGCTGCACACATCTGCCTTTATGCTGGTCTGTCTGACTAGAAAATCACATCACTTTTCTTTGTGAACTACTTTGAAGGTTTCAAGTGACAAATAACAGGGACTTTAATCCTCTCTTTTTCCAAACAATTTGTAAATCAGAACCATCCAAACACATGTGCAGTGAGAGAGTATGGCCTGTGGTTTGAAGAACATTATGGTTCACTGCATCTCTCTGAAGTACTTTGAGCTCATATTTCTTAGATTTCATTTCAACAACTCTCTTGTATTCTCTCCAGCCTGCTTTTCTGAAGAGTGGAGCAGCAAACACAGATATACAGACCAACACTTGATAAGACCATTTATTACATAAAATTCTCATCATTACGTTCTTGCAGCTTCCTACGATTATGTACAGGTTAACCAAAGACAATTACAGAGCCCTAGTGAAGATGCCAAAAATCTATTTGGACACACAGAGGAAGCCCATATTAATATATGCAAAGGCAAGTGTTACATCCTTTGAAATCATTATTTTCACTGCAATGAACAGTAGCGAAACCAGGTTTTGAGAAAGGGCAAGCAGTGATTTCTTACTGTTCATTTAATGGCTCCTTAAAAATGATAAGTTTTTCACACTACAGAAAATTGCCTTCCCTTGTATCCATGAGATAGCATTCTAGCAGTCTGGAAAATGCCCTGGGGGATTATTGCATTTGTGTCAAAAACACAGTGGGTACCGGCATATCACCACACAGGGGTGGCCCTGAGACTCTCCCCATGACCTAAATTAGGTAATAAGCAGACAGCAAGTGGATGTGCTGAGGCACTGTCAGTGTATGGAGCTGGTACGTGCATGATACACAGCCCATGTGCAAGGCACCCAGGTGGGTAGGAGGTGATGGTGAGAGCAAGAATGTTTTGCTCTTGGTATAGGCAGAACTGCTCCAGTTTTGCATCTGCTACCTCATTCGTTAACCTGACAGTTGAATGCCACAGGAGGAGAAACTAACCTGCACTCTTAGTTCTGAGAAAACAAAAGCTCTACCTGTGCTTCTAGATAGCCGGGTTTGCCCCCCATTGGGGTGCAGGATCAATCAACATAGATTCATGGCCCAAGATTGCACCTTAATGTGACTTAAGCTCCTCTTGATGTCAAGAGGTACTTAACATTGGCAACCCATTTCCCACCCACCTTCTATCTCCACTTTAAATCATTATAATTACATGTGTTTTTTTGTTTTGTTTTGTTTTGTTTTTAAAGGATAGAAGAGGTAAACTATATGCACAACAGCAAATCTGAAATAAGAAAAAAAAAAAACAAAAAAAAAACTCTCAGATAAAACTGGACTGCCAAGGTCCAGGGGAAGGGAATTATCTGCAAGTACTTTATTCTGTCACCTCTGAGAAATGGAGGAATTGTACTGGGAGTCAGCTGAAGTGACTGCAAGTATCTTGCCTTTCCAGCTGAAGGGAAAGAGCTGGAAAGGATCGATATTCCAGACCTGCTCCAGAGTTGGTTATTAACCTAGAGCCACCATTTTCTGTCTTCCTGAGAAACTGGAGTTGGAGGCCTGGAAAATCTCTGGCAGTGAAGCTGTGCATTTGGGTCCCTGAAAGATTGGAGTCAGTAGCTGAGCACATTACTGTCACATTTTATGTGACTGAATCTGCAAACATTCCCATTTAGGAATCTAGGCCTAGGCCTTTCTATAGTAGCAGACAATCCATGCTTCCTGTAGGGCTGTTTCTCTCACCTTGAGCAGTAGGCCAAGACTCATAGGCCGTTGGACTCAAACTCTGAGCAAGTCAGCGGTCACAGCTCATAAAGCCTTGTTCAGAGTCTAAGAACAGGCTAATCTGTCTGTGTAGATATATGAAAACTATTTAAAGGCATTAACAACCTCTGACCTGAAACTCTTTGGCGAGACTTTAACTCCTAAAAGTATCTGTTTTGGAAGTATACCTTTAATGCTTTGGAAAATTTTACTGTCACTTCAACTTAATTCCTATGAATGTCTACTACACTGTCTACTATTGCCAGACCCTGCAGAGTGGCACCCCCTGCCCCCAGCCAACTCCCCCCATTTTTATTGTTCAGCATGCTGTCATATGGTATGGGTCTTCCCCTTGCCCAGCCTGGGACAGCTGTGCTGGCTCTGTCCCCTCCCAGGTTCTTGTGCAACCCCAAACTCTTCACTGGCAGGGCAGCATAAGGAGCTGAAAAGTCTTTGGCTTAGTGTAAGCACTTCTCAGCAACAACTACATCAGCATTATTCTCATCCTAAATCCAAAACACAGCACCATACCAGCTACTAGGAAGAAAATTAACTCTATCCCAGTTGAAAACAGGACAATTATCAAAACAAATGACTGCTAAGATAGCTAGCATGACTTCTAAGCTGTTCCTTGGGGTAAAAAATGAAGAACTTTTCAAATATCAATCATTGTTAATTATATAGGAACTTGTAAGAAGGTAGCAATGAAATTAAAATAGGAACTCAGTTTAATATACTTGAATGTCCAGGCATTAATATCTAATTGGGAGGAGCTTTGAATTACACAGAAGCAAGTTCCAGAACCGGCTTCTTATTATTCAGCAAGCAACTTATTTGCAATATTTAACAAATCAGGCATTTGATGAATAATTGTTGACAGATCTTGTCTGCTTCACTGCTTTTCACAGAACTGCAACAGGAAAGCTAGACACAGCATATGTCTAGGAGGTCCCACAAACTTTATGTTTTGTTTTTTTTTTTACACTTGATTTTTGAAATCCACCAAGGAACTATTAATATCGTCTCTTATACAGAACCACCTGTTAATAGGTCTGAAGGAACCAGAAACCTGCTAAACAGTTCTCTGGTACTGTTGCAAGGAACTGTTTGAAGGACTCTGTGTCTGTTTTAAGACTCAAATCCTGCTTTCAGTTAACACATTAATACACTACATGTGTACGCAACATGCCACCCACATGATGTAAATGAAAGTAGAGTTTTCCCCCTAATAACAAGAAGGGAGAAAAGCTATTCTTTGCAACTTAGCCTATTTGTAATGTTTCGTTCATGAACACAATTATTCACAGTATATTTTTTAAGTGTGCAGCCCTTGGATAATATTTAGTATTTGGTAACTTCTTGTGGCTTCATCTGATAAGAATCTACTTCAATTTGCTCAGATCTTGCAGAGTGTTCTCAGTCAAGATTTGGGCTCTAGAGAATAAGGAGAATAACACGATGCTGTCACTGAGTGGTGGCCCTGCAGCTAGTCTACTTTGAACTGCAGAGAACTTCCTACTAAGGCATTATGGTTTAGACTCCAGAGCTGAAAAGTGACCAGGCATAGGGAGGAGGATGAAGGACCACCTATCAAACTAGTTACAAACAGAGCAGTGTTTGGGGGCTGGCCACAAATAACAAGGAAAAACAGACTTCACTGAAGTCAGTTTTTAAGCAGTAGTCAGCTAGTTCTACATACCTAAACCAAGCTTCCTCCAGCTGTACAAGAGCTTGTTGTGAGCTAGAAGCTCACCCTTGAAAGAGCTTTGAGACCTGGCACGGGGATTTTATTTTGTATGTTCTCCTCTATGGAGGAGAACATAAAAATTATTCCACTCTCCCTGTAAGAACAGAAACAGATCTCCTCAAGACCAGGCAGCCAAGGCTACCCTTGCCACTAGCAAAGAGAATTGCTGGCCTGACTGAGTGAATACAACATTTCATTCCTCAATGAATTGGCTGAATGTTTTGCAGAAAGTCGTGGAAAACGCATAAAACATAAAGCTGCATGGTACCTTTCTATTTTTCACTTGACATCTCTAAACTAGGAGCAAAACATCTGGATCATTTTAATAAGCCAACCTACCCTACTTTGTTTACACTGCATTTTGTTTTATAGCCAGATGAATTTGTTAAAGGTTTCATAAAGAACCTGAAAATTTCAGTGGGTTAAACTGCAGTGCCCTTATTTCTGACAAGCCAGTCTGTTAATCCCTTACTCAACAACAGTTTAAGTCAAAAGAAGCCCAGATGACTTTAGGGTGCCTACTTGGCATCTCAGAGTGCAGTTAGACAACATTGCTGGGCCAGCATATCTCAGAAGGAGCAATTTCCTTACCCTCCCCACTCCAGGTTGGAGTGTGCATTCATGTGCATGCATGCACAAACACACACACACACACAAACCCAGGCATGCACAGAACAACCAAGATGTTTAGCAGCCTGGTTTACTACGCAAGAACAGACAACTGACAGAGGTGCAAAAGGACAGAAGTGAGTGATGAACAAATGTGATGCTTAAAACCATTCCCAGAGGATGTGTTTGTGAAATGGCAAATTAAGATACTTCCTGGGCCATGGTCTGACAGTACAGCCTCCCAGCTTCCAGTACCAGATCAGAAACACTGCAGTCACAGGATGCAAAGTGCTGTTCCCACTTGTAAAGCATTAAGCTCACTTTGCAGGTTCAGGTTAGTTCAGGACATTTCTGTTAGACTAAATCTCATGCTGACTGTTCAGACACTAACCACTTTAGCTTTGTGCTTTATCAGATGTTGCTTGTCTTCTCACAGCCAGTAGGAACCCAGAATAAAACTCAGAGCTATCACAAACCCTTTATCATACACTAATTTAACAGGAATTTAACAACTTTATGTGTGCACCTGATTTGCAGTGTTTTTGTACCTTTTGGAAATCTGACAGGGAACCAATACAATACTAATAATGGTATAATGACAAATAAAATCTAATCAGAGGATCTGAGTTTATTTTATAGTTGTTATTTATTGGAGATCGCCAAGATTCAGAGTGAACAGAGAAATAACAGAAATTTGTGTGTATGATTCTACAGATAGAGTGTGCTGAATGGTATGATATGGCAAGTAACCTTTATTTATTTATTTTTACTAATTTATGGCCAGATTGCACAGAACATGCAATTTGTTAAAATTTGTTATTGGCTATTAATAGCTAGGCATTACTGATTTTGTCTCTATTCCAAAACTGGATTGAAACATAAGCTGAGGGAATGTTCTTAATCATTTAGACTCTCTAAATATAAGTTGTGACTGATCTTCACTGGCATCCAAAATATTAAAATTAACATACTGTGATAAAAATGGTACATTTTCCACTACAGGAAACCATTCCCTACTAAGAAAACATCCAAGTTAATATCTGCTACATATTATCCCCAGCAATATTCAAAATAATATGCTCCAGGGAAATTCATGTTTGGGTTCTACCTGCCTTCTGGCACACTCCCAGTAAAGTTGTTGCTGTGTATTGGAGGAGAAGGAGTATCGAAGTGCCTGCAGCTTGTGGTACTAGGTCATTTTTGTACACCGGTAGTGATTCCACTCAGGTGGAGAAAAGCCAGGTCCGTATTATTTTAAGTACAGGTCGTCTTTGTCCACGAGATGGCACCCTGCTTGCCAATTCGGTGCTAGACAGGACTGACTACAGGTGAAATACAGCAGGCAGAAATGAATCCAGCCATAGTATACAGAAAAATAATGTTTATCTTCATTCTTAATTTATTCAGAGAAAAAGTAAATACTCTTAATTTTTAAAGCTGGATATTTCAGCTCTATCAAACTTATCAAGAAATAAGTGCACATTTTTCTTCAATGTCAATGTAGATATTTCTATGTATCCACATTTTGCCCACAGCTGTGCATGCATTCACATTCACTGTTGATCGGGAGCAATTTCCACATAAACACAAATGTTAAAGGCTGACTTGGAAGGTGCTGAACATTCACAAACCTTTCAGCATATTAAACTGGCAACACGCGCAGTTTAATAACAATCAATTTATTATATTTTTATTATATTTTAGGAGGTTTAAAAAATATAAGATATTAAGCCTTCAAAGGGAACACAGCAAAGGAAATGTCATAAAATGACTCAAAGACCCTGGTGGCATCATGCCCCAGTTGAACTAAATACAACACAAGACAAACTTACAAGCATCTCTATGGCATTCACCTTTAAAACACTAGCACAATCTCTGATGGATCACATTAATTGATAATCTCCATGTAAGTCTAATGTTTGCAACAAGGAAAGAAAAAACCCTGTTAAAAATTAGCTAATGCTGTTCACATTATTGTAAAATATTTATATGACTATATATGTGTGTGTATGTATAAAATATTGTATGCTGCACATTAACTGACAATTAACACAAAAGACCAGCCACCATAGAACTGATATCACACTCATAATACGCCATAAAAGATGGTGAGTCCTAAACAAGGGGGTTTGTTCTTGCCAGAGTACAGTGACCCACTGTGACTACAGAGCAGGCATTGCACAGAGACCAGCAGTGGTGCCAGGTACAGCAGGGACAGTTCTGCATGCAACATGCAGAGGAGAGGGGTTCATACAACAGATGTTCTCAAGGGGCGCTATATGGGGAATGATAATTGCTGACAGCTGAGGTAAAGTGTCACATAATTACTTTTATTGAGGAAGGTACCTTATGCAGATTCAATCACAGCATAGCCTGTGCCCTCTGGGATGGGAAGTGAGCCCAGAGCCCCAGCAGCATGCCCATGGCAGAGCAGCTCGACTGGACTGGGCTAGCTTAATATTGTCAGCCTGGTGATGAGGGCATAATGGCTGCTGCCACAGGATGGGGTAGATGGACTGGATGGATTTCTGAAATAGGAGTTCAAGAACCATTTCTGGAACCAAGTGCAGCCATCCCCCAGCATGTCCAGACCCTTCCCTTCTGCTGCTGACAGAAGCAGCTACCAAGGCATCTTTCCAAGCTCTGACATAGCCAAGAAGTATAAGCTAATTGCCAGATACCTCGCACCCTCTGGATGTGCCCAAGTCCTGGTACCCTTGCTACCACAGCTAACCATTTCTAGAGCCCCAATGCAGTAGTGACGGGGCCCAAATCTTCCTGTACCTTTGGTCAGAGCAGGGAACAATCAAAGAGAAGGGTCCATTTCTTTGACCATGGAAAAGAGTTGGGAGCATGTATAGGATGCACAATATGCCCTAAATATTACAGTTCAAAAAGGGCCTTCCTTCTTTGAGCAGAGCCATGGTAGAGCTATATCAGTATCTGTGGTATGATACAGAGGAGACAGTCACTCATTGCAATGCTAAGTATCCATGGAATTTTTCCAAATTTTCTTGTACTTATTTTAACCTTTAATATATTTTTGGTGTCTGTGTGTTTGGAGGTCACACAGAATGCTTAAACACAAAGAGGGGGCAAGGAGATGTTAGAAGCCTGTGTAAAGACAATGAAGAAAGAAGTATTCTTAGTTTTGGGGGAATCAAGCTATGTATTTCTTTTCAAATTTTCCTGTATCTATTTAACTGACTACTGATACACATGAAACTCTTCTGCAGATGGAAAGAGGATGAAGAGAAGGATACAGGAACAAGCAGAGAAGTAATGTGGAGGGGCAGACACAGGTGTGGGATACTGAAGCAAGAATTGCCAAGCCTCAAATCAGAGCACTGTACAAACTGTACAAAGATGTGAGACAGAAGCATAAGTGCAATAGTTTTTAGGGGTAGGGGTTGTTCCTTTTTTTTTTCTTTTCTTTCCTTTTTTTTTTTTTCTTTTTTTGATCTGCTCTGAAGAGGTGCTTGAATCCTTGGAAAACTGCCAAGTACTGGTAATGTAGCATGTAGCACAGTAGATACAAAGCAGGATGGTTTCTCACACTGGGATTGAGCAGTGGGAACTGGGGACAAAATCACCCTGTGTTTATGTGCTTCTGATGTCATCTGAGTTACAGTTGAGTCTGAATGCAAGGTAAATTCTGACAAAGAAGAATGAGCAGTTTCTCCCCGCCCTGGCAGAGAGGTCCTGCCTGCTCATAGGGGTACCTACATGGCAGGAGCTACTGTGCTCTTGCAAAGCTCTGTGCAACCAATTAATCCAGTCAATGAGAACTGCAGGATCAATATAAACTAGGTTATGGAACTTGCATAAACTAAGTACACACCAACTTTCAGAACTATGCTGGTGTAATTCCTTTTTCATATGATTGCTGTGTAGGCAGGAAACCCACACATTTAACATCTTCAGTTGTACCCTAACCTCCCTCTGCATTGCTCCCCTTATGTTCTGAAGAAAAGCCCTGACTTGTCTAATTCTGCTGAGTAACAATTTTCTCATCTACAGACTGAGATTTGGACTTTGTAAACTTTTTAGCTTACGTGTGCAGTTTAATTTTTTTCAGTAAAAAGCTTTCAAAAATTTTTTCTTTCAAAAATTGCTCTGACATATGGTTTAACCAAATCCCACCAATCAAACATTTAAGTGTATGAAAATAGGTACAAATAGCAGTTTGCTTCTATGGAGGTTCCAAACCAGATGACTTTGGCTGTCTGTGGAAACTTGAAATCACTCAATGTGCTCCTTAGATTTTTTTTTCTGCCTTTTTTTTTTTTTTTCCATCCTGCTCTTCATAGGAACCAATAGAATATCCTATAAGAGCTTCTGTAATCCCAAGCCTACCTCTTCTCCCACAACAAGGATAAAAAGGATAAATTATTCCTTTTGTATACAGTAACTTACATTCTGCTCCTTCCCTGGAGTTACTGTTGAAGTTTGCACTGGAGTGCAATATTTTGCATCTATATTTTTCTCCACATTTTTCTGCTCTGCTTACAATATAATTAGTATGAGAAAATTTCTCTACAATGGTTGAACAAAAATATTCAGTGTCTTGAACTCTGACTTTTTTCTATGATGAAAATTTCAGTTATTCTAGACTTGTAGCTTCAGAACATTTGTTTTTGTTTTCTTCTTGCTCTACAGAATTAGTGCTGCAATGCTAGTGGACTGGTTGTCAGAAGCTTATACATCGTTTGATATTTTAATTCTAATGAGGGTCTCAAAATTAGAACAAGCCCTTTATAGTGACAGTGAGTGATGACTCACCATATAAAAGAGTCTCCCAGACAGATAATTATTTAGGCATGTATTTCAGGGGATCATCCATTAGGTGTCTCAGAGGAAGAGATTATTTTTTTTATCAACAGGGAAGACAAGACAGTGAGTTATATTACCTTGAAGGCAATTCTGACTCATGAGGAGTAATAGGAAGTGATCTGAGAGATACAAATATGTCCTGGCTAAATCTGCCTTTTCTTGTTTGGTATGTGGCATTCGAAGCTTGCTAATTGTCAAGACTTTCTTGAGCATGTATCAGTCTGAGACAATCCACTAGGTCTGGCTTAGGATTTGTTGTTAAAGAGATGAATAGTCTTAGTGGTGATTGCAGTTTGACACTGTCACCCCAGACCCAGCCTTGGGAAGAATTATGGTTACAAGCTCTGCATAGGATAACATGGCCCAAGCTTGCTTCAGTGATGATTTCTATGGTGACTACAAACTGTGCTAACAAAGCAGCCAAAATAGACCTTGGCTGTATGTATCTTCAGTTTCATTCATCCTGAAAGACATCATCACCGGCTAAAGGAAATTCATGACACTTTTGAGGTGTTTCAAGATGTACTCCAAACAGTTGGCTTGAAAAATGTTGCCTGATTGATTTGACCATCATGGTGACCTTATTACATTTAGGTGAGTTTATTATAATTCTAACTGGGGGCTTTGTGCTTTGTATGGAGACAAGCTTTATCTTCTGTAGTAGCTCTGGTACCCACTGCAGTCATACTCAGGGGTGTTTAGCCTGGAGGAGTTGTGGAGGCTGCCTAGGCTGCCTATTTACAATATTTTGAGCTGGCAGGGTATACTGGAAAGTGCAAGGAGGTAAAAATGGATGCAACATTGCGATTTCTGATATGATGCAAACATTATGCATTTTTCAAATCCCTAATGAATATTTCCTCTTTCCCTATGATGTGGATGAGTACAAGGTATTTTTTCCAATGATCTTACTTTTGTAGCTTTTTCCAACATTGGTCTTACTACTGAAATGTTGTAGGTCAGCTATCATATCACAACTTAACACTCAAATATTTACAATTATTGCTGCATCAAGTTGCCATCAAGTTACTTCCTCTTGCCCCTGAAATTGTGCTCTTTCATTCTTTCAGGTTCTCCATACAGCATAGAGCATTTCCCTAGTGGTCAGTCTCATCTAAAGACTCTTTTAGAACAGCCATAGGCCGCAGCAGGGAAAAAAAATAAAAAAAATAAAAAAAAATAAAAAAGTGCATTATTATTTTTTTAAAAAAGCATAAATAACTTTGGTACTGATTAGCTACACTGAAGAACAATTGGGGTTGTTGTGACATGAAGGCAATGGGTGGCCTTTGGGTTATGACTGTCTATAGCATTCCAGGCAAATTAGAACTTCAGGGCTGAAAAATCCCTATATATCCTCAAAACACCTCATACCTGGAGCTTCTTAGTTCATTTCAATCTTTATATTAACAAAGGTAAAAACACTCTTCATATAAAAATAAAAACATAAGATAGGGCTCTTCGTATTTAGATAAATGAGTCTCCACTTTTTTTTTTTTTTTTTAAAAAAAAAAAAAGGAGAACTTACAAAAGTGAAAATTAATGTCATTCTTTTATGCAGTCTTTGATAGAGACTCAGTATGTCTGGGTTAATTTGTCTTAATTTTAAGTGCTTGCATTGTCCCATATTTTCACTTTCTTTATCTACTTACTGTTCAAGCATTTTCTCCACATTTTTTTTTCTTTTAAAGCAAGAAATCTTGCTTATACTAGAATAGCTTCATAAAATAGCTCACACTTGAAAATAAAAACATATTTCTTTTCAAAGAACATGCCAATAATTGCAGCAACAATGTAACAGACAATACTTGCATTTGCAGGCAGCTATCACAGATAAATCCAGGAGCTTCACTGCAGAATAATCACTTGCTCTGTGAGACAGCAGCAAACCACATTGGCATTAGAAATGGAATGGAAAGAGAGGAAAGAACAAAGCTATATGTACCAGTGAAGTTCCTAAATATAGTCACTAAGTACAAATCTGTGATACTGTTTTGTGTACACAGAAATGCAGTATATATTAGATCCAAGTTATAGTTAGTATTAAACTGATGAATAAAACCTTGCATTAAAATCTGATACTACTACTTCTTTTGGAGTTCTAACAGAACCCTCTAAGGTACTCTGAACAGGTCCCACATTGCTACCTCAACATGTTTATTTGGCTGTCACCATTGAGATAACCTACACTGAAATGCTGCTACAATCATTACCAATACCAAACATAGCTATTGCCAGCCATTCTAAGCAAATAACTATTTTCCTGTCTTTCCTGTCCAGCCCTTTCTAAGCTATAATATCTTAATTTTCTCACAAGAACTGAAAGCTACCTAGCTATGCACATGCTTGATTAAAACAAAACTGTTTTCATGGAAACCACCCTCTTCAATTACTTTAAAAGAACAGGATATTACTATTTCTTGTTATTATTTTTCATTGTGAAATTTCAATACGTATTTCTATCAATCCTTTTTCCTTGCACATATTCTGGATTTAATTTCTGTGGAAAGTAGTTTCCATTTTCCTTCATTTATGTAATCAGTAGTTTTAGTCAATGTGCACAACCATGAAACTGCAGTAGCTATGATTAAAACCAGCAAGGCACATTAGCATTTGCCCATCTTTGTGTTGGGGAAATAAATGTAAACAGTCCTTTTCCCTACAGAATTAAGCAATCAAAGAAGTTGCACAGAATTGCTGTTAAAACATATATCCAGAATGAAAGTACTAGCAATAAATAGTATTTTCCCAATGTAATGATTTCCATATCCCCTTTGAAAGTGCTTGAAAACCCATAGAGTTTGTCCATGTACAGATGATATGTGATAATAGTTTTAGTGCTCGATCCAGCCTGCTGACTGTTTGTCACTCATGCTGTTCTCTATATCATCTTTTCTAGATAAATCTTAAGTTAGTTGATAGTTATAAATTTAACATTTTTCATCAAAAGTAGAGAGCAGAATATTCATAAATGATAAAAAAAAATCCAGCTAGAAAACAGCCATCAGAAGAATCTTAAAATCATAATGAATTTTGTTTCTTAACCCTGATGAAATAAAAAATACTACAGAAAATCATGAATCAAGAGGGGGAGCAATCTGAAACGTATCTAATGGCAATGGCTTTTGGACTGAGCAATGATTAGAAAAGAGAAACTATGAGCCTGAAACTATGTGTATTTCACTGAATATATTTAGAAGTAGGTCATATATTCTATGGATTAAAACCATATCAGCACCTTGAAAAACTGTATTTCTGGTCATCTCTGTATTACAGGGAAACTGAAATATACCTTTGAAATAACTGCCTATCTACATCCACATAACCACAAACAAATGAAATTAATCGCTAAAGAGAAGACAAATAATAAATGTGAAAACTTTCTGGTCTACAAACACCATGGATTCATATGATTTGTTTGGGTTTGTACATAATAATTATAAGAAATGCAAATAAATTGTAGGCGCACACTGGACAATCAAGAAAAACTTGAGAGCTGTTAGACTGTGAAATTAGGGAACATATTATTGGCTGTAATAAATCTTCTTTAATTCAACCAAAGAAAAATCACAGGTAAATATTATAACTTGACAATAGAACAAAATCCAACAGATCATTTAAACTTGGCAAGAGAATTTATTGTAATTGATTCTTCAAACTCATTTCTATATCTTGTTTGTGTCTTGTATTTATGATGTAGGTTACCATACAGGGAATGTAAAACTGCTGGAAAATTAGAAAAGAAGATAAAAATAATTCAGTGCTGCACCTGAAAAACCACTAGAGTTGTTTGCATCATTTTAATTCAGCTATTCTGTAATATTCCTGACAACATTTGCATCTTAATGCTTAACTGGATGACCGCAAAGCCAAAGCTGAACAATTCATTAACTTGTATTTCTTTCCATTTAACTTCATTGAAACTTCACTTATCCTTGCAAAAACATACACTGAAACCCTGCCAGAAATGAAATAGGAAAATGCCAAAGTAATCAGCCACCAGAAAGGCATTTGAATGCAGTGAGAAAATGTCCTTGAGCCCGAATAGAAGGCAAGCATATAAATAAGTGTGTATAACAACAGATACAGAAGCTGGTGAATACTGTACTACCTGCCTTTTTAAGACAGACAGTCAAAGGAAAATAAATTTAAAAAAAAGAAAAAAAAGAGGGAATACCAAGAAAGACATATTACACATTACAAATCAAGAAATGTCAACCATTATTTGCGATCTTTATTATGCTACCAGGAATCGTGAAGGCATCTTTGCTGATATAAGTGATCAAAATGCTGTAGGAAGGGCATATGTCCTGTAAGAACCACAAAATGTTTCACAGAAATTCAAATTGGAAAGGAAGTTTAAATCTCAAAGTAGTTCTTAAGCACGTGAAACAATACTCTGTGAGATTCAACTGTCTATTCTAACATATTAAGGCCTTGCTCCTACTACCTGGGAAGTCATTCAAATCAAGTCCAGTGAAATCCAGGCTCAGAGCCCTCATATACATAAGGAAACAAATGCTGAATTTGATAAACATCTCTTTGCTGGAAACTTCACATATACAGTTCTCATGTGTTCACTCAGACTTTGGTTTAACATTCTTGGAGTGATTTGTTTTGTACTAATCTGATGATAATTTTAATAGATTGCAATATGTCATTTCATAAATGAGAAAAAAGTCTTCAGCAGTCCCGTAAAACTCATAAAAATTCCACTCCAATTCGTTTTGTTGAAAGCCCCGTATATTAATGCATGTTACAAGGAAATGCACTAATAGTGCAAGAAGGAAAAAATAAAAACTGACACAATGATTCTCCTGTTTTATCAATGTTCCTTGTATACAGTAATGCAGTTTTGTGTAATAATGCTGATTTTGGTAGAACATGTTTTCAAAAAGCCATAACCTAAAATGTTGTGCAAATTTTCTATAAATTCCCTGATGAGCTCTTATACATACATCTGGTAAAACTTGTTTAATAAAATAAAAGAAAAACAAAAACTTTGCTTTATGGGAAAACATCAGTTATGTTTTTAAACAACTGGAGGGAAATGGCTTTATATGGTAACACTATCTCGTAAATGTATGACTAAAAGAAAACAAAAACCCTCTTAGTAGCTACAACTGGTTCCTTGTTGAAATGGGATTTCCAGTAGAGGTCCCTAAAGAAGTCTGTCCATGTCCTCACACCTGTCAACATTTCATTAATGACTTTGATGATAGGATAAGCAATATTTAGGGATTGTGTCAAGCACTTACTAATTTCTCTTCATTTTCAGCAAAAATGGTTTATATATTATATACAGAAAAAACCCTCCATCAGATGATTAGTGAACCACTGAAAGAGGTTATCAACGTACCAAGGTATCAAATCTGTTAAACTACAGCTTTTAAAATACACCTTAGATAAATAGCATGAGTGTACTTATGGTACCTCATCCCAGGGAGATGGATGAGATGACACCTGACAAGATAGTATCTCTCAGCACTTCAGTTCTGTGAGGTCCTCCTAGGGCCTCTCCTAGGACTCCTATTCCTCACATCAAAAGTACACAGAACATGGTGTGTTTCTAAAATACAACAGAATATATTTTGGATATTAGGTATTGCTGAAGATTGGATGCAATAAAGTGGGGAAAACAATAGGATTGTTTTAAAGGACAGTGCATTGGCAAAACAATGTGGAACATATTTAAAAAATTTACTACCGAGCACAATTTGTGCAATTTGCATGAATCCATAAATTTTAATATGGTTCTAAGTTCAGAGATTTGAATGGAATTTATGTTAAAATGAACAATGTACATTAATTATTGTTAATTTGGACATTTGAACAATTTTTAATTACTGTTATTTTATACTCTAGAACTACCTTTAGCGAGGCAAGATTTGTTTCTTTAGTCAATTGGTCCAAAGCAGTAGAAATAAAACAGATCTCATAATGACTGGCATTCTTCTGTCATCCTAAGGAAAATAAAATTTTTGACATGATACTAGAGTAGACAGAAGTCACTATCATCTTGAGTAGTACATACTTGTTTTCTTGCACTTGGAATGAACCATGAATCTGGAAGCCTCACTGAAATGATGGGGTACAGACAAACTATGTTTTGGGGTCTGCAGAAGGCAGAAACAACAGAAAAATGCAGTTAGTTAGCTCTGCATTCATGAAAGAGGTAGAGTTATTCACAGCACATGAGTAAATGAAATAAAGTATTTGCTGTGACAAGATATCTTACTGTGTATAAAACACTACATGCTGTATACCAACAGTAATAGTGTTTACAAGACTGAATTTATAATCTTTCTCTCTGATTTTCAAAATAATTGAAAAAGCTTCAATTTCATGATAGATTTTCAGAGATCCATCATAGATTTTTTTTATTATTATTATTTTTTCTTTTTAAAGACAGAAACAATGAATGAAAATGAAATGGTTGGGACACCCTCCAAAATTAGCCTGATGCATCTTCTCACTAAACAAAAGTCTTTTTAGTGAATGATAGATTTTCTTTGTAGAAAGTTATGACAGTTGCTAGATCCTAAAAAATAATTTCAACTATCATGAGCAAAAAGACCTAATAAAATGCACTGGTTTGATCTGATTAATAAATGTTTCCAGTGCTGAGGCTTCCTTTGTATTCTTGAGTCTCAACTTCAAAGTAAACACAGGGGATGTAAAATCTCTTCAAATGAAATTAAATGAGTTTCAACCCTCTTCAGACAAATATTGCCAAAATGTGGACAGATGCTTATATTTGTTTCTCATTCAAGCTCTTTGGGGAGGTCTGTTCTCTAGAACGAGAAATCAGATTAAGTTTTCATCCACATACCGTAAGACAAAATCCTTCTATGGTATTAATTATTTTCAGATTATAAAATATTAGTGTGGACTCTATTCATATAATTCATATATTTATAGTTATCAACAATTTCATGCTTTTGCAATGGCTTTTTTATTATTTTCAGTAGATACATTTAGTATTGCAATTTATCTCATTAGATAGAATTATTAATAATGTACAACTTAATGCAAACTGACACCGAGTAAGCATCCTTTCATGTGGGTGAATCTTTGTTGCTCCCATTAACTTCAGCTATCAAATTTCTTGCTTTATCCCATTGTGTCTTAATTAGTGGCATACAGCTGCTCAGTGACTAAATCATAGCTTCATGGAATGGAGATTAAAAGAACTTTAAATGAAGATTCCAACAATAAAATTAAACAAATGATATATTAACCTGTAGGATGGCTCAACAGGGCCTTTCAGAACATGGCTGAAGTGATAATAAACCTGACATTTTTGCACAGAAACTTGCAAAAAAACCCCAATAATATTAATCATTGCCACAATAACGAAGAATAGGCCGTGTGATTTTTTTTTTTTGTGTGTGTGTGTATGACAGTTTAAAAGGCAAATATGGACTGCAGTTGTGGATCTGTATTTAATGAAATATACACAGTGGGTCTTGTTCAGCTTTCTTAATTCGAAAATGATTGCAAGATGGGAAAAAAAGAATTTGCTAACTCAACATATGGAGACTTCATATTTGTATAAGGTTGTTAACTGCCACCTGCATTGAAGATAGAAAATATTTCAGATGTACAGCCTTCAAAGTCACAGAAATTCCAGTGATCACCTAGGGTTATCCAAACAAAACTTCTTGGTTTTGCAGAATAGATTTTGAAACCTCATTGGATAGATTCCTTTTCCTATGACTTTCCTGCAATTCTAATTACAGACTACACCAGACTTCTATGGAGAATCAGAAACTTGTTTTTAAAGACAGTCAAAGCCTGAGGACATTTTAAGAGCTATTTCCTAAGGAAGTAAGGTTCACATTGGCAAGATGTCCCTCTGCACATCAGTCTGTCAGTCCCTTCACTGGAATCTGGAAGATAGCTGCTTCATAAAGATAAGGGAAAAGGAAGACTGTTGTATGTGAATCAGTAAGAAATCAGATGTCATTAATTCTCTGAGCAGCTTGCCTACTTCCATAAACTGATTTACGCTATGAAGTTCACTGAGAACTTCAACAACAGTGAGAGACATGTGTATCTCACAGGAAAATGCATGTATTGAACTTCTTGAAATTTTCACACCACTCTAAACCTTGAGTAAATATATCAGTAGAAATGCATGAATAAGACCCCATCACTCACAGGCTTCAGGGTTTGCTCTGGCGCAGGCCTTTTTTATCCCTTATCTGATTGTATGACCACTAGCTTCATATACTTTGCAGAGCAAAGTATACATGACATCATGACATCTCTTCTTTGCATGTAGCATCCTGCCACAGGTTGTGAGAGAATCTAGAATCTGTCTGTTTGTCTGCTCTCTATTTCTCACTTTCTTCAACCTCATGTAATGAAACTGGTAGTTCAGCATTGTTTGGGGACTCTATAGCATCTGAAACTAGGAAGATTTCTCCTTAAATAAGTGTATTTGGAGCATTCAGTTACTCTACTTACTAGCTATTCAAATTACCTGTGGGAAACTAAGGTATTTAAAACAACTCATCTGCTACACCATAGATTCAGACAGTGCTGAACTGCTGTTATGCCTAATTCTTTCAGCGTTGTGCTGATGAATTTGCTTGCATTGATAATGTAATCATTAGCCTATGGGGATTTCTGGATTTTTTAAAAATAATTTGTATTTTTTAATAATCAACCACTGTGAAAAATACTTGATATTATTGTACAAACATAAAATAGGACCTCAAATTTGCATTTCACTTCTGTGATCTCTTATCTTTAAAGGAGGATTAAAAGCTAAGCCTCTTTACCAAAATCACTGAACATACTAATTATACACAATATAAATAATTTAATTGCATACAGAGAATAGACTTTTCAAAAGTTTCATACATACTTCTCTTTATATCATGGAAATTACTGTCAAACTAGAGCAAATTTTCTCTTAATACTTTCCATGGTGAAAATCTATCCTGCTTAACTGTTAAGTTATAATATGATAATACATAACAAAAATTGCTAATGCTCTCAATGTGTAGTAACAGGAAAGTCCATTAAAGACCCAGAATAGCAAGGAGGTTATAACACTAATTTGCCTCTTGATGATATGTAAGGTCAGACATTCAGCTATTTAACTCTGTCTGACTCTACTAAAGTCAGTGAAGCCTCATCCATATTCCAGAACTGAGACTTGCTTCCAGTGTTAGTGGAGTCAACACAAAACCCTTCACAAGAAAAACTTAGCATAGTGACTTGCCCCCTGTAACTCTTGTAGTGCACCCATTTAGAACTTAAAAATAGAGTAACTACCAGCATATCCCCATTCTCTGGATAAACGCTCCAAACATATTAGAGTGAGTAGGAGATGGAGAAAACACTATGACCTTAACGCTGTAAAGTGATAATGTTTCTCATGTAAACAGTAGCCTTCAGTTCCCCTTAAATCACATGGAAATGCTCATATTCATCAGCCATTTTATAGAAATATGATATTTGCCAAAGTAAGCTACTCAGAATTACTCTTCTTAAACTATATATTTTACATAAATGATTATAACTTCATCATGTTTTTATTCTCTCTTGTCTAACTTCTGATTTTAACCTTTAGAAAAGTAATTTTCTAGAGCCAGGTTGCTTGTATTCTCTGTCAGAATATGATTTCTGATTTTTATTTTTGCAGATAAGAATCAGTTCAATATGAAAGATAAGTTCTCCAGAGGTGCACCCTGGTCAAAGAAGAGTGGAAACACAGTCACATATTTATAAAACCACAAACAGAAATTCCATCGTAGAATGTCTTCATCAGTTAGCTATTATACTATCTATATTTAACATTGGAAAAAAAAATCAGTATTGACTTACGATTTCTTCTCTGGTATATCATCTCCTTATTTACCTGTCTCAGAAGACAGATACAAGCCTTACTGTAGCATTTATTTTCCTTTCTTTGTCCCCATCTGTGCTAGATGGTTTTTCCTGGGAGTCCAAGTGTCACATAGTCATTTTCAATTGAAGGAAGTAGCTGAAAGAGACAGTTGACAATTAGAGATACTGAGACAGATTCTTCTCATGATTATGTTAATTTTACAGTAGCATAATGCTATTGACCTTAGTGCAATTCATTGTAGCTATTGAGTTCATTGCTACTGACTTCAGTAGTCCTAATTTAGAGTGTTGTGAGGTTAAAATGAGGGCAAGTGTATTAGTCTATGATAAAGAAATCTTGCACATGCATACTACCATTTTGTCATCTGCAAAGTGGTTATTACAGATAGTTATATACCTGAAAGTGATAGTAAGAGCCTTATCTATTGTCTGAAAATACATTTCATATATATTTCATGTATTCCTATAGAAAATGTTAGGTTCTACCAATCCCAAAGTAAGAATTTCCATTCTGAAATTTACCCTCACATATAATTAGGTGCCCAAGTTATATTTAGAAATTTAAATACATATTTCTTTCCGAATATTCCTTGAAAATTGTAAAAACTAAGAATACTATATCAAACTCCTTTTATGAACATGCTGGTTTTGTTGCTGAAAAACCACTAAAGACACTAAAAGGCATATTATTCTGTGGTGTTCCCATTAACAATAATGAGCAACCTGCATAGAAATGGAAGAGAAACATATTGGTGTACAGTCATGTACGTAAATTAATAAAAAGACTGTATTCCATTGTTGTAGCTATATGTCATCTTGACTGAGACATGCAGACACAGTTTGACCCTCTTGATGCTGCAAAAGAATTTGCTGAATTTTTAATGAACAAAAGTTAGAATTCTGCTGTGCATATTCAGTCTCATATTTTCATATTTTGATCAACTAAATGCATTTGTCAGATTTGTCAGTGAAAGCATTTATTTCCTGCCCTAACCATAGTACAATAACAGTGCTGTGTAGTACTGAAGAGCAGTTGAGCTTTATAAGAAAATGGATGATAGCTGTGTATCTAAACATGTCTCTTTCTTTCACAGGTTGCTGAAAGAACAAAGAAAGTGGGATGTAAACATGAGATATGTTATCAGTAAACCACAATGTCCCAATTTTTATTATTCCATTCTTTCCTGTGTCCCTGTCATCAATGTGGAAATCACCTAGCCGTTCCTCCAAGCTCAACACAAAATTATATATACATAAAAAAAGAACTTTCCCTTGGAGCAGAGTTGCTAAAAATCATTTGAACATTTTCATATGATCACCAGAAAAACGAGGTGCTCAAAATGCAACAAAGATAATAAACCTTTCCATTTACAAGACATTTGTAAAAGATGTATTCCTATTGTAATTTTTACAAGTATAACTATCAGTCTCTTCAAGGTTCTCCAGTGATCATATAATTATTTTCCTTCACGTTATTTTGAATGATTTCCTATCTGGTTTATTGTTAATGCCTTCCCAGAAGCGTGAAGTATAGACTTATGATTTCTCTCTATAAAAATGTAATGTATCCTCTCTTTAGTAACAATTCTCTCCAGTAAATGGCTTAGTGTAGCTGCTGTTTTACTAGAAGACTACATTCTTAAAGCCAAACATACTTGATTTTGAATTCTAATGCTTTGCTAGGTATAGGAATGAATAAACATAAATCATTATACAATATAATCAGACAGGGTGCAAAATCAATGCACCCTGCAAATGATGCAAACCAATGCATCAAGAAACTTCAGAAGGAATGAGATGAAGTTCTTATCTTACTCTTATCTTACTTTATGCAGTTTCTTACTAGGTACATATGAATTAAAAAGCTATTTCCTTCATAGTAAGCAGAGTATCTATCACATCAAACAACACCCAATAATTCTAAATAGCTTTGTGGATACCATTTATTTTTCTCACTCATCCTTTGCAACAATGATATAATTCTAGTTTTTGTATCACTGTGATTTTTACGAATTATTCAAAAATTATGTTGCCCGTTTACTGGGGAGTCATTTTATTAATATTAGTGTCATGTGCCTATAGCACTTTGTAGAGTAAATAAAAAGAAAGGGTTATGCGCTGTATGGATTTTATGATATAGCATTTCTAATATTTTGCGCAACAGAGTAAAGAAGGATAAAATAAAGTTACACTGGATAAGACCTGCTTTCCATCTGACACTGGTATCCCATCTCTGAGCAAGACCATTTTCCAGGACACATTGGATTCAGTTTATATACTTTTCTTCCATGCATCTTGAATTGGTAGAGTATGGCTTTCTCTACCTGAGCAATCCTACCAGAATAAACTTTGTAACACTTCTGTGAGGGAACTGAACCTGGGTCACCTAAGTCAGAGCAAAAGAATCACTCTTCTAACATAAGAAAAATAGTCTCTATTCATGGCCTTCATAACTTGTTTACCCAGATCATCAGGAACACATATATGGGTAGGAAAATAATATAAGGATAAATGATATTGAACATACAACAAAATACTATTCTTTAGTTATGATTTTATATAAACTTAGAATGAACTTATGTACTTGAGATCCATTTCATCCTTACACAAGGAGAAAGAGTTACCAGAAAATGAAATACTTTTTCTTTCAGCTAAAAAGGGGGAAATATGCCGAAGTTTAAAAAAGAATGAAAAGCATGACTCTACAGACTCTGCAGCACTTTAAAAAGTCACTTATACCCGTGTAAATGGAACCATTGAGACGGCAACTTTTTGGAAGTTTTCCAAAACTAGTTTGATCTTATGTATGCAATACCTCCAATACCTCAGGGCAAGATACAAATGAAGGTGTAGCATTCACATTAACCATGAAAAAATCTTTGTCTATACCACCTGTGCCTGAAATGAAGAACCACTCTATTTGCAACCATACAATGGTTAAAAGCAGCACTGATAAAGTCAAAGGATGTCTTCTTTAATCTTTAGATTTGAGCGAAGTACTTGGAAACCTTGAGGTGCAGGCTTTGAAAGTTTGAGTTTAATGGAAAACAAAAACCTACATAAAATATCCTGCATACTGTCGCTTTCCTAACAACAATGCTGCCTAAATTCTTCCCTGTTGTTTCTCCTAAAATATTAACTTTTGCTCATCAAAATGCTTCACTCTCATTCTAATAAGCGTAAGCTCATTTGGGCAGAGGCTGCTGATTTGTATGTTCTTGTGAAATAATGCACCTGTGTAACCACACTCAACTTCTAAGTAATGTTGCTATTTCTGCAAGCAACTCTGTGGGTGCATTTAATAATTACTATTTAATACTAGATGAGAAAATAATTTTGATTGCAAGCTCTGAGCTGGGACTCTCACAAAAATTTTACTTATTAGAATGGTCCTCTTGACTTCAGTGACCAAATAATATTTACAGAAATGCTCCTTTGAAGAATGGATGGTCTTAACATTTTAAGCACTCATCTCACTGCAGTGCACTAGCTGATTATTTACTTTTTTAAGAGAGCATTTTTTCCCATATTATTTATTGGAGTCTCCCTACCATAGCCAAGCAAAATCGATGAGCCTTTTGATTGGAAGTGAAAAAATGGAAAGAGGGAATGTGATAAAAGGCCAAATTCTAACAATATGCCTGGAGCTATATAAATCACCAGTTTTAGGTGAGATGTAATCACCATGTCACAGCTCTGTATTCACTTTTAATGCTAGGATAGAAATCATACATTCAGTCACCCCCGACAAACTATACTTGTTAGTTCCACTGTTATGTCATTTTTTTCTCCTCTGTATAAGAGAAGATGCCCTCAAATACACTTGGGCTGCAATTATTTGAGTAAACTGAATCCAATGCTGATCTCAATGTATTTTTGAAGTACAGCCAATTTAAAGTCAGATTTTTTATTATTGTTTCTGCTTCATAAATCTCATTCCTACTCCTGCTTAGTTATAGGCATAAGATATTGTTAGCTACAACTCAGTGAATTTTTCCAGGATACAATAATACTGAACTGTCTCATTCAATAACTGCATTCAGTTTCTTCTTGGAGAATGAAAATGTCTTTTATGTTTCATTACAACTTTCCTTTGTTCTTTATATGATATCAAACCATTAGATGGAAATTATCTGAAACTACTGCCTGCCAGCAAGTTGGCAATAACTGAGAAAAAGCAAGAAGGCAAGAAGATCTGATGCACAGTCTGTATGGTAGGTCTCTGTAGTTGTTCTTGTATGAGAACTGGGGCAGAACTCTGAACACTGAAATGCAAAATAACTAATATTTATAATATGTTTATAATGTGAAATTTAGGGGTGTGAGACATGAACAATTGGTTGAAATCTCCCTGATTAGAGTAGGGTTCAGTTCAGTATCCTCATGGACAGAAAAGTAAAGGAGTGAAGGAGTGATTGCATTGAATTTAAAATAACAAAACAAAACAAAACAAACAAACAGCGCAACACATCCATATAGATCTGTTGAGTCATGGCAGTTAACTTTTTGTTAGATGCTAGTAAAACTGGTGATTTTCTACCTAAGTCTTTTTTAATGGAAAGGGCACTTCCTAAAAATGTTTCTTTCACAAGATGATCAAATATTCTAAATAACAAATCAATTCAAAATTGATTGTAAAACATGACTTGAGAGAGTTATAATAACCTAAGATAAAATATTCAATTTTCTCAAACTAGCCCCCCCCCCCAATCCAAATCTGTTTAGTCTTA
Organism: Heteronetta atricapilla; assembly: GCA_011075105.1. NCBI lineage: Eukaryota > Metazoa > Chordata > Aves > Anseriformes > Anatidae > Heteronetta > Heteronetta atricapilla. The sequence continues at coordinate 11,366,471 of CM021734.1, forward strand.
AACTGTGTCAAAAATGGTGCTGCAGTGTCTTATATATGTTGTAATCTGAGTTAATGCCTCTACTTCTCCAAAGGGCCAAGACTCTTTCAGCCAATGGACAACATGCTTTCCTGTTTGTTACTTCAAAGGAATGTACCTATGATCTTAATTGAGACAAACAGCCCCAGGGATCATATATACCAGTTATTTGGGGGCAGCTCTGTTAATGTCAGTGAGTTTGAGGTGCAATGCAGCCTAACAGGCTTGGTAGCAATGACGGATCACTGTCAGCATCTTGAGTCAAAGGATAAATGTGAATAGGCACAATGAATTTGCAGATAAATAGTCTGCTTAAGGCAGAATAAATCAAATTCAGTTTGGAGTATCAAAGAGCACTGATCAAACACAAGTAAGATTTTTTCTGTTATGCTTTGTGGTTTGTTGCTTTTAAAGGCTGATTTATTTATTTATTTTTTTAAATGAACCTGAACAAAACATGAGGTAGTTCTCATTCCAGCAAGAAACGAATAAGTGTGCTGTGGAGGAAGAGACTGAAATCAGTAACAGAAATCAATTTCATTTCAATGGAGTTAGGATTTCAATCTTTTTTTTTTTTTTTTTTAATTGCCTCTTTTCTAGCCACAGTGTGGAAGAATATGGTAAATAATTGTCATAGCTGCCAGTAAGAGAAACCAGAGTGAGCAACGAACATAAGAGCACATTTATTCTCCAGAACAGTCCTTGTGCATAAAAATGTCTAATAAAATCTCTTGGCATTCTTCAACAGTGAAAATGATTCCTGATTCATTTTTCATAAATAATGAGTATCAAGGAAGAAGAGAACTCAAGCTTTAAGTTTAAACCAATACAAGAGGCTTTACAAAAGGGGTAAAGTCTTGTAGTAGCTCTGTCCAAACATTTATTTGGAACCCGATCTTTCATTCTTTATGCACAAAAAAAACCTCACTCACTGATCTCAGCAGGAACTTGGCAGCTGGGTATGCAAGGAATGCACGATTGTTCTCTAGAGAGGTAAGCCTAAAATAATCACAGCTTCATGTTCAAATTTAGCCCACATTTCTCAGGTGCCCAATGGCAAATGCCAGCATAAAGACCCCCCAAAAAAGATTAATTTTGCCATTTAGAAATCCTGAATTTTTCCTCGTATTTCAACTGTCCATGACTACTTCCACAAGAAAGTATTAGGCTTCACACTTATATTTCTCTAGTAATAGACTCCAAAGTCATTCTTAGTCCTGACTGAGGTATTCAGTTAGAAGCACTTGCATCTTTTTCTTGGTACTTTTTTGATTTGAGACCAATTGTATCTTGGCCCAATCCCTCACATGATCCATATGCAAAGGATATAAATAGTCTGGAGATAATCAACATTCAGCACGTCTCCTTGAGTACATCTAACCTGTTACAACCTCACGTGACTAATGTAAAACAACACCTAATTGCCAGGTTACAAAGATGAGAAATTTAAATCAGTTTCATTTTGCTTTGTTTGACAAATGTTTTCTTTTGTGACTAGTAAATAAATGACAGGCATAAGACTATATGATGTGTATAGATTGTGAACTGTATCATATATATGTACATAAAAGTAAATTGTACATAACATAGGGGAGCTCAATTCAATTCTACTGCCACATTCAACTTACGTGCATCATTTTAAAGAAAATATGTTACATTCTGATACAACATGTAGTGACTATTGAACCTTTAGGATCACAGGAAAGCAATGTGTCATTGTTCTAGTTATAAAATGGAGTAAATAAACAAAACAACAACAACAAAAAAACACAACTCACCTCTAAACCACCATAAACCTCATAAAATAAATGTAATTGATTTTCTTATAATAAAACATTTCCTTCCAAGGAACATAGAAGTCTATATCCTCTATCTAACTTCTGGATAATAGATGCATACTACTACCATCTCACTGATTCTCCTGAGAGTTTGGTTGATCAATATGTTTCATGACAGAATGATTTGTCTTCTTTATCTGAAATATTTCAGTACAGCCTGAAGTCATACTCTTTCAAAAACCTCTGCAGCTGTTCCTTAAGCTTATCTTAACCTCTCAAAATCTTCTACAGAAATCAGTATGTCTGTTTGTGGGGTAAAATACTATTCACCATAAGTAGATCCTCATGAAAATATTCAACATATCATGAAAATATTCAACATTATTCAAAGAGTAGTAGTACATTAGGTTGAGTATATATCAGAATTTTTCCAGTGTCATCCTTGTGCTTTGCTCCCCCTTATCTATATCTTCTATATCTATGTTTTTTTTTTGTGTGTTGTAAGGTTTTGCTAAGATAAAACTGCTACAAACATTCTCACCAAAGATGTATTTTTTTTGCCAGTTTATTTCATGAACTGTTCTTTTGGTGGGAATGGTGCAGCCATATAAAAATAGTAATAGACTGACCAGCTAGGCCAAAACCAAACAGATTTTACAAAAAGTCTTCTTCCTGCTTCAGGCTTTCATTATACCATTCTAATATTAGATATAGTAACAGGAAACCATGCCAAAATGGATCAAAAATCATAAATGATGACAGTGAAATGCCTGCCTTGAGAATGCAGCGTCCATAAAAGAAAGTTTTCCTCTACTCTCAGAAGAAAAGAGCCAAAAGCTGTTACAGGCATGAACAATGTCAGATAAATAAGTAAATGCTGCCACTAAGGAGTATTGATGAGTTCAAAAGAGGGGCTTTGATAATTTCTCCTCAGATGGAAAATTCCTTTTACCAAAGATCAGCAGAATCTACTTCTCTGAAACACTGCTATGAAACAGGAGTCTAAAGCACACAGTGGGTATGGCACTTTACTTTGTACAAAGAAATAAGTAAAGATGGGAAAACAAGAGGTATTAAATCACCCATCTCCAAAACTGCACAACCTCAGTTCATATTCTATGCAGCACTGCATTGCAGTTGGAAATACAATTAGTAGGTTAAGGATTTTTTTATTATTATTACAAGGTGACCATTTTAGATCAAGTCCAACTTGGCAGGCCATGACCCCAGACCACTCCGATCTAAGTGTTTGATATGAAATAATTTAGCAATTTCAATCTAAGACCTAATACGTATTCATATATAAAACTTCTTTTCCAACTGGCATCAACTAAATTCCCCCTATAGAAATGCAGTAGCACAGATTGAAGCATGTTAAAAATTGTTCCTGATGATGATCTCACTATATGGCATTTCAGCCACAGGTTTTCAGATGGCCTGAAAGGCTGAAGTAACACAGATCATCAGACATTATTCAAAAGGAAGAACTCACACAAATTTGGGAGAGAAAGTGAAAAAAAAAATCTTTGAGATATTTTTAAAAATCAAACTTCTGTGAATCTTTCCAAAAAACCCCTACACCATAAGAAATGATGAGCCTCAGGCTTTTCTGCAATGATTTTGCTTACAGTGTCTTTTATATTCATAGCATTCTGCTTTCACATCGGTGGTACAGGAGCAAGCAATGTACCATGTTTTATTGTGTCTTATTGTGCCAGCATCACAAAATATATGAAAGCTGAATGAAAGGCATTATTGAACATATTTTTTGTGTTACGTATCCATGCATTTGACAAAATATTACAGTCTGCAAGACTGAAGTAGCTACCTCTAGCAAATGGAGTTTTAATTAAAAGAAAGTTAGAGGCTGAAAATGATGCCCATAGGTAACTGTTGCAATGGGGCACTTATTAATATCTTAACTCAAATCTCAATAAGGACCATGTTTCTTCACCTTGAGGAACCTTTGCCTCCTGAGAGTATCACCTGTGAGGTTGCCTGCAAGGCAGAAGGTCAGCATAATTTCCTTGATATGCTGTTCTTGTTTCCCCCAAAAAAGCATACTGAAGGATTTAGCGCTGCAGGAATTACCTGACTTTTTACACTGTGGGGCAGTCAAGCACATCTAAGCCCTTTAGGAAACCTTCTAATTGGGCTTCCTACCTGCAAGGCTCTAACTCCAGAACATAACTTGCTATCAAAGTCATGGAGCATGGACTGCTAGCTACAGAGAATCAAGCTTATCAAGCCTTATGAGGCTCTGAATAATTGTTTTGAAACCAAATCAAAAGATTGGGATTCACTTTAAAGACAATCAGACAAAAAAAAAGGAGGAAAGTTACATTAAGGTATAACCTCATGTAATAGGTAAGAAGAACATCCTGGTTATTATCCAAGGAGTTCAACATTTTTTCAGTCATATGTTCTACTTATGCAATGGCACAAGCATAGCATTGATTACAACCCTCATGAATATTCATTAATAGCCTCTGAATAACTTCTACCCCTCCCCAATCAATTGGGCTTCACAGCTCTGGGTTGGGAAGGTGCTCTATGGACCTGTATGGTAGATGTATGCAACATTTATTAAAGAGAAGTATATCACTAATTGGTCCTCTGAATCTTTTTGGTGGAAAAAAGATTATAAGGATTATAAACAGTTTTCCAATTAAGCCACTTTTTATTTTTCTCATATGATGTAAGTAAAAGAAAAAAAATGTTTGAAAGCAGTAATAAAATGAATTACTTAGAAGAAAAATTCTGAATAGAGTAGAAAAGGCCTAAAAGATAAAGTGTAAGATAAAGAAATCATTAGGTAATCACAGATGGAGTTGATCACTCTCTTGTACAGTTGTATAGGCAGTGGTTATACTGTAGGAAAAGGTTCACAGAGGTGAGTACTTTAGATAGAGGGGCCATCTTTCTTATGAGTATAGATACACATGCAGTAAAAACATATTCATTCACTACATGTTAGTGGTAGACTGCATTTACTAGTTTCTACTGGTGTCTCTCCCTTCCTCTCTTTGATCCTGTTTCATACTCATTGGGGATTTGATTTTTATTTTGCCAATTCACTGCTCCGTTCTTCACCCTTTAGGGGCAACAGTCAGTGAAAACCATTTAGAAGTGAGTCTGAAAACATTGTTCCTCTTTCCTTTTCCAAATTAAAATACTCGAATTCATGCTAATCAGGTGGGTTGTCAAGTCTGTCTATCCCATTTGTGACACTGGAAAGATGCCTGGATATCCTGCTGAGCCAGGTACATGCAGGCTCTGAGCCCGAGCAGCCACAGGGCAAGACAGGAGGGAGATCCTGCAATTCATGGAAGACCTGAAGGACTGGGTAAATGGAGGAGGAGTTCAACTGGAGGAAACATGATAGCACTGAAACACAAGTCAGAAAAAGAAAAATATATATATACATGTACGCTTAGTGGGCTACAACTATCAAGAGACCTGATAAACACTTGGAGTTATTACATGCAACTTGGGAAGAAGCTAGATGTAACATGTTGTGGGATTAGCAGGACAGGAAACATTTTGATTTGAGTGTAATATAAGCAGTTGGCTTTTTCTTGGTTGACAAAAAAGCAAACTGATTATGTATATATCTGAAAGATGGGAAATGATGTAGCTGTAAGATATCCAAGTTAATGTTATGTGAGCTAATCTAGGTAATGAGAGCTGCATAGTCATGACAAAAGAAAGATCAGGAGAGTTAATTTACCTTGATCTCAGCAAGGTCTCCTACTATCCAGCACAGCTCATTTAAACCTCAGTTGTGGCTACAATACACTTTAGTCTGCAATGTAGACAGTTTTCTGATGTTACTTTGATAAAGGATAGACAATAAGGATAACCACTAAACTTACAAGATATAGTTATTTGTGCAGTAGCTTATTCCCCATCTTGCATAAATTGCAGTTTAGATTTAGACAAGGCTGTGTATTACACATTTATCCATGTCTTGAATTTTTTTTAAAAATCCATGTCTGTCTATCTTAGGAAATTTGTTCTTACCAACTATTGCCAGATATCACAACAACTCCCTGTTGCTCATCACATTTTTTTCCACCCCATCTTAAATGAAACTCTAGTGTACTCATCAGAAAGCACCAATTTGCTCTCTCAGACCAGGAACATGTTACTAGAGTTTTCTTTAAAAAAAAAAAAAAATTACTTTTCAGCTGATGGTACCTATTCTGAAAATCAGAGTTATTGTGAGAATGAGAGCTCAAATACATGAAAGAGCCGGAGTACTGAGCTTCAATAACACTCCTCGCAAATCCTGCTGAATTTACAATGATCTGTGCACCTGAAGTTTTCTTCTATTTAGCTTCCCAGTGGGGTTTGATCCACCAGGCAGACTCCAAATCTATCTGATGGGCACTTATGAGCATGAACTTCACTTGATGCAAAGTAACCATTCAGAAAAAAAACACTGCAAAAAGCTCATATATACGTACATACATATGTACATGCATGTGTGCATATCTGTACACATACATAAACGTGCACATCTCAGTAGAATGACTACTGATTTTTCCAGAAAGTGGGATGAAATGTTTCATTACCTTTATATAACCAACCCATCAAACAAACAAACAAAAACCCTGCCAAGTACATTTTGGTGTAAAATTCACGTCTCGTCTCCTAGTCAGCTCTAGAATATCCCCTTCACTTTTCCTAGCCAGTAAGTCTTAGTATTTCTTGGCATACAGAAGAGCTTCAAGACTGAGTAGGGCATAAAACCCAAGTCCTATCTCTTTGTGGGCATCTGTGCTAATCCCAAAGACATTTTACAAAGGCAGCCACCACGTTCTGGTTCCAGCTATGATATTAGAAAGGCAGTGAGCTTAGCTAAGCCTTTAAAAGAGCTGATATTCAAATTCAGAAAAAGGTCTTCGATGCTAGATGTACCTTCAGACACATGCTTTAGTGACTCACTCAGAGCTGTGGATCTCGTTCCAGAAACCACACATATAAAAGGTATTGAAATACCTTGAGCAGTAGTGTTTGATTCCCATAGCAGACCCAATTGTCTTTTTGGAGGGAAGAAAGGAGGCAAAGAATGAGGGAAGATTATTGCTTTCAGGTCTTTTCGAGCAACAACACTTTGGGAGTATCACTAAGCAGAGAATGCAATAATAGAAATTCCAACAACATAAATATTCACTCAGACTAATTAATTAGGCATCACAATTGCATGGTGTTGGTATCAAATACTTTCTGTCATCAGATTTCAAAAGGACTTTTATCTTGTTTCTGTACAGGAATAAGAAAATGCAGCAGTGTAAATATTTTAAACTGCTTATAATTAAAACTTCATGTGTTTGGCAAGAAACTACTCTAGCAAAGAAGGCCAACTGTGTACTGGTTATACTGCCAGTGTGTCCCATTTCATGTTAACAGCTGAGCTGTAAACGTTGTGTGGCACTGCTTTGCCACAATAAATAAATAAATAAATAAATCTTGTCATTCATATTGCATCAGTAGCATCAAAGAAAAATAATCAAATGTTCATCAAGGGCCCCCCTCTGCAAACACTCCTCCTCCTCCCCCTTTTTCCTCCCCCCTGCTCCCCAAACACACATTTGACAATAGCCAATTTCTGTGAGGGAAGCAGTAAAATGCCCTACCTGACTGATGTTATCATACTCTGCATGAGAAAAGGACTAAAGGGCTGAAATTACAGATGGTATTAAATGTTATTTTAATGAAGATGCACTGTAATATGAAAGAATCAGCCTGATGGAGCTCTCAATTAATTTGAGCAGCACAGGACAAATTCTGCTCTCAGTTACACCAATACAGTACTAATTATATTAATAGAATAAAGTAGAATTTGACTATCCCTTCTGGAAGAAAGAATAGCAATCGGAGATGGAAAAGGAAAGAAACAATAACCATGCACCATACTTTGTTGTTGAGTAATAGATTTAAAAATCTAAATCTCAAGTTGCCTTGGGAGACTGTGCCATGTAATGACAATTTCTGCCGTACCTTTTCTGAGTCTTGGAGCTGCTGCTTTAACAGTTCTAGGATAAGAAGGACTGCATACCCTTCACCTAAGTGACCATCAAATACATATACCTACAATCCATTCCACTGCTCAGCAACATCAATTGCAAATGTGCTATTTACCCAAAAGGGGGACTAGAATATTTGCATTAACCTCAGCAAACGCATCCTTCCAGTCTCTTTTTTTTCAACAGTGCCTGGGTCAAATTTCTACTACAGTCACGTAAGCAAGTTTCACTAGTTCCATTTTCTTAATTGTAATAATAGTTAGGGATTCCTTAGTTACCAGTCTCATTTGGATTACAAAAATCCTCATTCTAAGGCCACTTTCCATCTCCACCCTGACAACCGTTTCTTCTGTTCTAGCCTTTATAACCATTCTCAATATTTATAACTAGCTGCTAATACAGTTGCATCCATCCATTCTTGCTTAAAGGCAGCCAGTGAACTAGTATTTTTTTCCTGTCCCCGTTTACTGTTAATTACAAAATTCCATTTCTATAGGCTAAATCATTCATAATAGCACTGAGCCAAGGTCCATTCAATTTGCAGAGCTGCACGCAGACATTTTATTATTTTTACTAGTGCAATTATTTTCTTTCATCTACACAGTGAACCAAGGTTAAAGTCAATGATATACAATTTGTTTCTACTCCAGTTTAATAAGGTCAAATGTATAATGATTCTGTAGTATATTATCATAAATTCATTTTCCACAATAAAGTTAAACTGATTGGGATAATGCAGCATACAAGTTTTGCACACCGATTCATATCTAAGATCAGTCTTTGTGGTCAAGTTTAGTCTGTATTGTTTGTTGTGTTCATATCTACCACATACTCTCAAAGAGTGAATACAGGGGTCAGATAGTTATTACAAAGTATTTCAGAGCATGATCAGAACTCAACTCGAAAATAAGGTGTTATCATACAAAATCAACAAAATTAAACAAATCACAGTAAAAATATTATCTCATTTCAATGTAATTGCACATGGTAATACCTTTGTAACTAAAAGAATCATGATATTTCTTTGTGGAATCTAGCTTTCTAAAGAATGTATAGCTTTTCTAACATTTATTATGGAGTATAACATGGAAATCACTTCTAGCAATATAGAAAATAGCAATCACTTCTTTCTGGGAAACTGAAACTTAGCAGTTTCAGCAATTAAAATAAAATCAGTGCCAGCACTCTACAGTTAGAAAAGCAGTACTTAACAATATCTTCTTTTAGTCTGAATACAATATCCTAGACATGGAAATATATTGTATTATTAACTTGCGTGCACACAATAGCATACACTGTCACAGGAGTTGTCATGGTGAGTGCAATGAATACATATGAACAAATATTAGACACCTAAGGCCATTCACTGCTATTATCCATGATGAATTACCCATTGATGCTAAACTAATCAAATCATTACATTGGCTGAATATTCTTAACCCTTTAATTTTGCAAACAGAAGATGGCCTTATGTTTTCATACTGATGACTCTTTGATTGTGTTAATTTGTTTCTTGGACTGTTCTCTTGTCCATGACAGATCTTCATCAATATCAATGTTGGATCCACAACTAACCATAATATTTAGACAATGCTAACAGAAAAAAAAAAAAAAAAAAAAAAATAGACTAAATCTGCTTTTTTTTTTTTTTTGATCAGGAAACAAGCTGTCAATAATACTGATAACATTGCCTTCATATCTGTTTCCTACCACCTCCAAACAAACCTCTTGGATTTTTACAAAGATGCGTAATTGAACTGAATAAATAATTTCATAGATAAATAAATGAGATTTAATATATTATTTTAAAATGTAGTAGTTACTGTGCATTACTTTACCCTGTAATGAACCATGTTCATTACAATTTTCAGCATATTATTAATTTTTAAGTCATTAAAATACTAAACACTGTGGGCTTGTGAAAAGTTAAATTGATTCATTATGAAAATAAAGCAAGCTGATTTTTTCTTTGGTAAGAAGTAAGATTCTGAACTGACAATCAGGCAAAACAAACCAGAATGAATGAACATAATATATATTTTCCATCTTGCTATATCATAGTGATATTTTCCCAATAAATGTTCACCCAACTTTAATACAACATTCTTTTATTTTGAGTCTTGAGGGCTTACAAAGCTTGCTTACTTATTTTTTCCTTTGAAATTCTTCTAAAATATCAAATCATGTGAAAGAATACTCCCCACCCCAATTCCAAGGCAACCTCCAGGCTTTCAGTATATCTAGTGCAACTTTACAGGAAGAAAAAAAAAAAAAAAAAAGACAAATATATTCTTTTTGAGTAGCCATGCAAGGGAAAAGGAACTATGTTGCAGACCATTTTTATGAGTATATGGTAATTTCTCAGAAGTCTATGTTCTTTCAGAGCAGATTTGCAGCATTCTCTTTAATTTCTGCAAGAAATTCTTATATACCTGTAAGAAACAAAGATTTGGAGTTGCTGATATAGCTAAAGAATGCTCTATATACTTAGATTCAGCTTGCTCTTTTAGGCTTCCTTAGCCAGAATGTTCAAGTGACTAAGAAGGAGGTAATGAATGTTTTTGTACTTGCTCTAAATATTACAGCTGAGGAACTGGAAAGACTTAAAACAGTGGAAAATCCTTATGGTATGTGCAAAATAGGTACAAACCAAAGCGACTAACCTTTGTTTCTTTTTCCTATTTCAATCAAAAATACCTGGACTTGGAAGAGCCTCTTATTTTTAAATTATGCTATAATTCACCAAACTTCTCTCGCATTGATTCATCAGCATATGGCATCACTGAACTATTTGTCTTACAGTCCATAGTTTAAACAAAAAATGTGTGTTTCCAGAGTGAGGAAAGAGGCAGTAATCATCACAAGAGTCTGAATCAGCAGAAGATATCCAAGGTTATCTGGGCTACAAAAGGCCAGAAGGAGTCTTAAGCCAACCCTGCTGTAGATAATCTTTTCTTTGTTAGGTCTTGGAACTTTTAACACACAGCAAGGACAAGTACGTTCAGGAACGATTCCAAATATGATCCATAATGATTCTTTAAAAAAATCTAATCATATCATTTTGTCTAAATTCAAAGTTCTGATGACAAGGTTCCATAATAACAAACAAGTAGTTCTGACGGGACCGCTAGCCACTACTTCAGCTAGTGGCTAGCTTTCTGCCTCATATTAAACAGCCTCCTTCTGCTTACTGATACATAACTAGCCCTAATTCTGAAGATCTCTAGCTGCATGATAAATTATAACACTCCTCAAATGGAAATGCATAAGCAGACAGCACCATAATAGATAAAAATATGACAGGGACACAGTGTAATTTTCTCAAGACATCACACCATCTTAAATCAGATCTTCTATTCTCCTTTCCCAGAAGGCTCTTAAACAATTTGGTAATTATTTTCTTCCCAGAAGCATATGGTAATACTGGCTGCTAATATAGCTATGGTCATATTTGTGGGGAATTAACATACTAATTACAAGAATTTTCTTAGAGAAACAATACATGTTTTTAATTGTTATGGTTGTGTTTCTTCTGCTTTTATTGAAACCATAAACAAACAGTAAATAAATGGCACAGAAAATGTGGCATTGAATGCAAAGTGTATTAAAGGTAACCTCAGAAAATTAGAGCCAATCAAGTACAGAAGTGAATAAAGAGGTGTTCTCAACACATATCATATTGCAAAGTTTCATGCTGATGCCAGAAGATACATGACCAAGAGCAGATCAAGTTGCTGAATTTTATAATGAGGTGAAAAAAGGGAGAGAGACACTGAAAATTTGCTGCAAAGCATTTTTTAACCAGGTAGCATGCAGCAAGATAGGCGCAGAAGACTGGGTGGCAAACAGTCTGCTGGAAGGTAGCTGTGGTCTTTGCAGGGAGACTGCCTGCAGGAGCAAATCGCACCAGGGAGCATTTGCAGCCACAGATGTATGGTAGAGCAGAGCAAACTGCAGATCACAAAGTTCAGGAGCCCTGTTGAGCTTTTCATCTAAACATGATAACGTTCCACTGCGGAAGTATACCTTTCTACAAGTAGGTCTTCTTTGCCAGGGATACGCTGTGGCCAGCGAACAAGCTCTTTCAAGGGAGCTACTGCAAAGCTGTGTCAGTGTAACTGAGCACTGTTGTGTTTTCCTTCCCTTTCCTCCCTGTCTTCGATTATTGCCCAGTAGGGGCCATTTAGATTTTTTCTGCTACTGATGACATTTGAGAAAGCACTGCAGTTAGTAGATGTGTAGAATTTCAGAGGAACATTTTCATATGATAAATTACTGTAGCATGACGCAGAGAAGAGGTCCCCCCTGATCTGAGGATGCCATGCACAGCACTGCACTTCACTGGCAGTGCGCGTGCTGGAGGAATGCTTATGCAGGAGTGCCTTTTAAGTGCTATACAAAAAGAGGACAGTCAGTCTATTTCAGCATACTGAAAGCATACAGATATAAGATCTCTGCACATCACTCCTTCACAGGAAAAACAGCACTTTGGTTCAATGTGAAATTCGAAGATTTTTCTTGGATTATACTATATAGAAAACTACCTTTAAGGAAAATTATGTCTATTCCCTCTGAGTAAACATGACTCAGGGCAAACTCTGGCCTTGCACAAAAGTCACTGACGTCACTGACATTAAAGCTATGAGTAAAGCATGTAGGATTGAGACTACTGTCAACTGGAGTTAACTGCCATCCACTAAAGGGATTTATATTTTTGTACCAATTTTTAATACAAGATGATGAGTACTCTAATTAAAAGATATTTTTTACACTTGATTTTATGTATACTGTCATAAAACTTGGCAGACACAAAGGGAAGAAAGCACTGCCAATAATATATTTTACAAAAGATCACTGTTCTTTGCTGTTGCAATAGGGGATTGTTTTTTTTTTTTGTTTGTTTTTTTTAAGAAAAAAAGTTCCTCACCTCTCAAATTTTATTTTTTACCTTTGCTAGAGTAGGATATACGAATACTGAATTTGATATGAACTGAATGCCCTAATCTTATTTTCCCATATGTTCCTGACTTCCAATTATCTTTGTGTATGTTGTGGCAAAATTAATTGTTGCGTATGGATTTTAGCTGATTGAATTTCATCATAGATAACTTACTTATCTTTATACTAATTACTTATTGCTAGCATAAAATACACCTACAGTACAAGATAAATAAATAAATAAATAAATAATGGAGTGCAATACAAGCACACTGGTTATGGACTGGTTATTAGAAACAGCAGTGCATTTGTGGCCTGATGTTCAACAGCCATTAAGTCCTTTTTGGCTAGGCAATTCTGCACAGTTTGCAGCATTGCTAGGCATCTACACTCAGTTTGTGGGCCAATTACTTTCAGCTCATATACTACTACAAAACTTGCAATCTCAAAATTCCTATACTTCAAGGTTCAATGCAAAACAATTTGGTGGTGCTTAGTGGTTACCTATAATTAGACCATGAACTTGGTGCTCTCCATCAGGAATTAAGTGCATACATATGTTTGAGGAATGGAACTTTTCCTGCATGTAGGAAAGATACATATTTAATTTCAAATAATCTGTCAAATCATCAAAGTGGTTATGGAAATAACCTGAAATGCATTTAAACTGCAACAGAACTGTATTTAAAAAAAAAAAAATCCTATTAAAAAAGAAAAGACAGATTAAAAATGAAAATAATATGTGTATTCCAACAGGTATATTCACTTTAAGTAGCTCCTCCGTGAATAACATTGCTTGCAGGGTTAGTTAACAGACTAAATGAAGTCAGATGATAGCTCAAAATAAGATCTGGGCCTTATATCATCTTCTAAAAGCCATCAGATCTATTTTAAGAATCAGTAGTAAGAACAGCCTCCATTTAAAACTTCTCTAGAAGAATTAAAACAATAAAAAATAGATGCAACTTTTATAGGTCTGCTATTTACCATAGAACGTCTCATTAGAGCTGAGTAAATCCATAGGGTGAAGGAGCCTCCTTTTCTAAATAGCATCAACTATAGCTTACATGCCTATGGAGAACCTGGTCAACGTTAAATAAAGCAAGAGGCACGTGTCACTTAAGGAGAGGGAACAGCAGCTGCACACATACAGCTGTTCCTCAGTGCCAAACAGGTGTTTCCACTTTTATTTGCCACTTGACATTTGGTTCTCTGCTTTCACTCTCTTCCTCACTTGCAAATCATTATCCCTGCAGTACAAGTTTGATAGGCCACAGGGGAACTATCTGACAAAGAGCAGGTTTATGTTTGGTGGAGGGGGCACTGCTGGCCAGCATGTATGCTGCAGGCTGTTGCAGGAAAGACTGCAGCATCCTAGCTTACACTTACAAGTTGATACTCCAGGTGGAGGTGGTGAGACACTGGAGACCAGCTGTACATTGAGGGAGTAGCCCCATGAATCTGCAGGAACAGTGCTTTTGACAGCCACCAACAGCTGTCTAACATCCTGTTCAGCGACTCATTGATAAGAGCTTGCCTGGGACTCTGGACTAGCCTTAACAGCACATTGACATTTTCTGTTGGGGCTGGGGTAAGAGTTTACAGCACTACACAAAGCTATTCAAGTATCTAATGGTACCACTCAACGTCAAATGATGTGAAAAGTGACAACAGTCATATGAACCTGAAACTCAAAACCAAGGAAATTCAAATACCTCCCCTTCTTAAACACATGGGAAATGCCACAGTATGTTACCTGAACCCATCACATGCTTGCGCATGGAGGAAAAATATCTGGATTTATTTGTAGGTTAAAGACCCACCTCACTAAGAAGAGAGGATCTTCCTAATTCTGCTACATAAAACGTAGCACAATAACAATGCTAAATCATACAACTACTATCTCAGAGAAAAGCGTTGAATGAAGACATAAGCTATCAGCAGGCTATATGCTCTTCCATGTCTCCAAAAAATGCTCAGAACATAAATAGTGTTCACTGATATTCCTGTTTAATTCACTAGGATGGAACGTGGTTTGTTATCAGGAAATACAACTTCTCCTGTACTGCACTTATGCTCTGAATACTTCTTTCCAGGCAGATATGCCCTGCAGTTTTAAACATCTCACCATCATTTATCCTAGCATCCTTGCTTTACTTTCTGCCCCACAGCTCTGTGCATGGTAGGCAGCCAAATGTATGTTTCTAACTTGAGATCCCATGGTTTTCTGCCTATACAGCTTGAGATTTTGGCAAGACTTCATATTAATCTCATTATTCAGGGTCAAATAAAAAGAAGGCAGCTGATGTGGGGTTTTGTCACTGTGCTTGTTCTTAATCTAACGTGTAAGTATATAATGTTCAAGCCTTGTATGGTCATCTTCTCCTCAGATAGTCTCAAAAGCTCACTGAAGCATGCCTTGCTTTTTTTTCTTGGACCTTGTGTGCTGCCTTTAATTAGTCTCTGCTTTTCCAAATGCTCCTCTCTTATTTTCACATAGTGTTTGTACAAGCCTGAGCAACATTTTGCATGGGTTTTCAGCTAGGTTTCAAAATTAGCGAGTACAGCTTTTTATACTCAAGAATGTCAATAACAAATAGTTCCTTTATGATATGTCCTAAGGTCAACGGTCAAAACAGCAATGTGTGACTATTGCTGTTTATTTTCCATGTTTCACGGACTCAGGAACAATGAGGACTATTGCTAAGCAGTTCCAGCTCCTCCCCTCTCTTCTTAGAATTTCTTTGATGTGAGAAGGAATCTGCATTTTTTTTAGTGAAGACATCTGTAAAATATTACCACATTTTCTGCATAGCAAGTGACATACCCCAGCCTGAATAACATTACTGGGCAAACTGTTAGAGACATTAAAACAAACAAACAAACAAACAAAACAACAAAATAAACAAAAACAAACAAACAGTACTATGACCAGCATCACTGCTAGAGAGAAAGCATGAGTTGAGAGACATTGCATCTGGAAGATATTTCCAGTTCTGAAGTGAAGTGATAACAGCTTCACAAAGATATGCCAGTTCATGGTGTGTGCCCATGTTCTCTCTCATTTTCAGAAGCTTTTCTGTTTTAAATGGAATAGAAATTAATTTGATAATTTTGGACTTTCCCCTAGTCTTTACATTACAACATGTACTTTCATTCTAAAATGAGAGAAATGTTGCCATTAGACGTGTCTGGAGAAAAATAACTCTGGAAAAATAACAAACAAACAAACAAACCCTTTGTAGATTTTGATCCATTTCCAGATATGGAGCATGACATCCCATTGCATCCTATAAGCTAGGCTTCTTGGTTAGAGCATATTTTTTATGTTACACCTAGAGCAATTCCTCATTTCTGTCTAAAACACCAGATAAGGGGCCCTCAATTACAACCCCCATAATGCACAAGCTAAGAAAATGCAGCTTACATTTGTTTTGAATCAATTAAAAAGTGTTTTATGCCATTTTGCTATAATGAATCATTCCAATTTAGGCTGAATCACTGCAGAACACTTTGCTAACACTGACATTTTCCAGGAAAAAAGCTTTTTCTTTTAACTAGACATAGTTACCTAACAAGCACAACCCAGTAACATATTCTGCAGGTAAAGAACAGAGCTGTCTGGATTTGTACACATAATAAAATCAATACCAAAGCTTTCGAATAGAAGTAAATTTACACTTTGGCCTTTCTATTCACAGGTTGTGATTTTCTGGCATTTTTTAAAATATGAAATAGAACAAAAGGGAAAAGAAAGAGAAGATAAATACTATTTTGTAGTTGATCACATAAATGTCCTTTTAATCAAATAATTATATGCATATCAGAAATGGGCTTGACATACTGTTCTTTGTTAACACCCCAATAATAATTCAACAGTATTTATTTATATAAGATGTAAGCTGGTCTCTCTCTACATATTTATTAAATTCTATTCTCATAGAGAAAGGCAAAAGTACTAAATCAGATCACTACTGAAATGGGTAGACTACACAAAATACAAGTTCTTTATTTCTTATGGTATAACTGTGAAAAATAAAGCCATCCTGCAGAAATTGGGCAAGTAGAACAATTTTAAGTGAAACTTCAATAAAAGTTCAATAGCACAAGATACTTTTGCCTGCTAGCTTAAAGGTCATAACCTCTCTAACATGACTAATAAACAGATGCAATCACCTTCTACAGACATAAAACTTGGAAATATGCAACATCAGCTTCTGTTATTGCACAATGAGTAAGATGACTCCTTTGCCTTCAGTGCATGAACAACTATGACCTATCATGCTAGTAGAATAGATACAGCAGACAATGAATTGTCTGCAATATAGCTGTAATAAGTAGTAGTTGAGTAGCACTTCTGAAACTGTGGCAAGGAATACTTAAGTAATATCATTACCAGAATGAAGATTGAATTTTTTCATTCAACTACATACACATCATGATGATCTTTTCTCATGAAGGAATTTGCATTCTTAATCTAAAGACTACTGTTTGGGACAACCATTAAGCAAACAAAAGCTTACAAGTGCCTATGAGTTTTTCTAGTAATACAGACATCTACAAAAGTGAAGCTGAAAGAGACCTTGAAACATCCTCTGGCTGAGGCCTTTGTTCCCCAGGCAGAATCAACTGTAAACATAATTTCTAAGATATACTGATAAAACTGTTTCTTAAAAGACCATTGGTGGAGATTCCATACTGTTATTCCAGACCTAATCATCAGAAACCTTTCCTTACTAACACAAAATCCCTTGTTGCAGCTGCTCTTCAGCTTTCCTTTTCCCACCTCAGTGGACACAAAGAGCAGTTTTGTCATCTAGCTCCTGTAGACTCTTGCAAAAAAAAATCCTGTCTGCCTGAAGTTCTTTATTATATCAAACCAACGCTTCACCATAGTCCAGACCATGAACTATTTAACTTCTTCCAGATCATGAACCATCTGGATACATCTTTCTTGAAGTGGATAATGTTTGAGAGTGCAAAAACATTGCCTTAGCCAAGATGTTCCTGGTATTGGAACACCTGTATTTCCTACGTATCTCCAAATGTATCTTATGACATTGGTTCATTAGTTTGTGTTTTGTTTTGCTTTTTTTCCCCAGCACTATAACTGAACTGAACATTGGTAGTATTCTTTAGAATGCCATTTGGTAGTTAAACACTGTTCACTATTATCAACATGGTTTCCAGGACTTGCCTTATAAAACTCTTGGGATAGTTATGCCGATCATCCCTTTTACACCTTTAAAATTCTGACCTCCATTCATTGACGTATCTTGCACTAACTAGATACCTAGTTAGTGCAAGAGCACAAGATCAGGTAATAATATGGGGAAACTGCAATTTTTTGTGTAACTTCAAACATCTGATTTTACTTTGAGAATACAAGTTATGCAGAGGTGCTGAAAAAAAACAAATAAGGATTGCAAATATAGGGTTGAAATACATGGGGAGGGTATTCAAAAAGCTGGAGGAGGAAAATGAAGCAATGAATGAACACAATCCCAAGCAAATAGAACAGTGAGGGTTATAAACCTCTGTATTCCCACCACAAAAAGCAAACTAGGTCAGAATTTGAATTAAGTTAATTTCAGATAATAAACTAATTTCTATCCAGTTCTGCTGCACACTATAGTTTGCTTGTGCTGTTTTATTCTCCAAAATTCTACAGCTGGAGTTCCAAAGATGGCTCAAAATACTTACTTAAAAAATTTCAAGATACTAGAGTATCTTGAATATGCATGAATGTATGGGCTTAAAATCAACATAAATATAGATGAATTGTCTTTTTGGGTCACAAATATTGTAAATTTGAAGCTGTTTGGAAGAGTCTCTGGAGTTGTCAACAGTCATTTTAAGACTATTTGAATCAACATCAATCATTCGATTGGCATCAGAAGGCAGAAAAATTCAGAGACTATCCACCTTGTTTACAACAGTATGGTATGGGGCCATTAGCATCCTACACCCTGTTCTGAACAGCCAGCTAACAAACCAGAAGCTTACAACTGTAAACCTCATTCCTATCTCAAAAATCCTTCCTTACCATTTACGACAATTATCACGGCAACCAGAAGTATTTTTACCTTATAATTCCGGAGGTGCAAACAAGCCCTTCACATTTTGTGTTTATTTTAACAATGTCACCAGTAACCTTCAATAAAGAATTGACCTTATATTGTATGGTACACGCTATTCCTGTTTGTTCAGTCGTAAACCTTTTGGTTCTGGCTTGTCCTTGGAAATCAAACAAAGAATGTAGAATCTCAGAGCCCAAGTGTTTTTGCTGGAACTAGAGTAATTCAATTAAAAAAGTTCTCCTACTAAGATGAATCACCAAAAAGTGAATAATAAGGGTATGATGACTCATTAAAGTGAGTTCTTTGATCTAAGTTAATAACAAGTATACGGTCCAGTATTTACAGAGTGGCAATACATGTAATAGAAGCTCTGTAGTTTATACTGAAGTAATTATTACTTTATATAAAATTGCTTGTACAAAGTTCAAAACAGATAAATCAAATTAGAAGATTATTATAAATTCAGTCATTGTGAAAGAAATAGCAAATATTTCCCACCCCAATACACAGAATCAAACATTTTAATTCTTTGGCCAATGGAAGGTGAGTTAGCTTGACTCTAAAACAAATGGATGGTAACTTTTTTCCCTGGCTTCCTTTAATATCTATGGCTTGGTGCTTCCTTACCAACTACACAATAGTTCGTGAACATTGGTGTACAACCGTTAGTAGGAAATATCATAAGAAATGTCAATGAGACATTTTCTTTACAAAGATACAACTGAAAAAAATAAGATATTTCTACATAATTGCTGTCATTGGATGACTTCCAATTCTTAGAAGATCCATGGGTTTTGGTACTTTCTGTGCTCTTCCATACTGCCTTCTACAAGACATACCCACGTTCAAAGTTCTACTAAGTGTAAAAGAGGTTGAGGAAGCTTCCTTCTGCATAAGGAAGGAAGCAAGATGATTTGTCAGTGGCATCATTCACCACTTTGAGCAGGTACAGGTGTCAGTATGCCCCTGAGCACAGCTAACCCATCAACAGGAGCAGGACAGTGCCAGAACTGCAGAATAATCCTCAGAACATTCAAGAAAATTTCAGTATATAAAAATCATGGGATCCTGAATGAAATTTCACATTTTTCCACTGATTATATTGAAAATGTGCCTTGCTGCAAATCTTAGTGATGTGAGTGTATTAATGCTTGATTTGTGTATCATAGAGTTGATTAAAGATCCACATCTGTGACCTGCTGTCCATATATCATTGAATTTAATGAGAATTTTGTGATTATAAGGCATGAAAATGAGGCCTTTAACTGAAGAACTAACAAAGCAAACCCTTAAGGAACAGATGCTGAGATCTGTACATTGTATTAACAGATATGAAGATATCAAATAATCACTGTATATTTCCCATTTCAGTTTTAAAAATAAAACACCTCGAATGTCATAAGCAGTGTGATTTAGCACAGAGGTGACAAGGCTGGAGATACATCTCATGAGTATTGACATCTTCCATGGAACTATGCAGACAGCAACTTTGTGACATGGGACAAACTGGGTGTCAGATAAAATAACTAAACATGTAACTTTAAAATGTGTGTGATCTGGTTACTTTAATGATTTCTCCAGGGTTCTCACATCCAACAGTGGTATGTAAATCTTATTTTGTCAAATTTAAAGTGGATTTTAACTGGATAGATTGTACTAAATCCATTTTAAAATATTATTATTATTATTAATAGCAAAGATTAAAAATAAAGCTCAATAACTAGTAAAAACTGTTCCTGCTTTCATGCTGGTTTGATTTACACATATACATGTTAAATGATACAGGGGGACTTAAGCACATAAGTCCTATTACTATTCCAGGAGTTACATTTCACAGACTCTGCTTCACAATGTGCCTACTATAGCTGGAGGTTTATGTGCTTGAAATATTTGTATTTTGTTAGGAAGAAAAATACTGTGCTACTTGAACAGAAGACCATCTCAAAGTGAAAGTGCTCAAACTAGTTTCACTTCACACTTCTAGTTCATATGAAAGGTTGAAAGGTTAAAAGCTTTTTATTTATTTTTATTTTTTCTTTTATGAGCTGTTTTTAAATGAGAATCCTTCCTAACAGACTGCTGCAGGTCTGAATTAATATATGAACAGAACAAAATTCATTTTAATACCTGGATCAATTCAGTCTATTAATACTCTTTTATTTAGTGCTGAACTGCATATTATCTAGTACTGCAGCTTAAAATTTATCCACAAGGACAATGGACTGAAATAGAGTGAGCTGTGTGCACATTAAAAATGATCTGGAAAAACAAATGACCCAAAAACCAGTAAAAATAATAAAGAATTTTGCATAAGTAGAGAATTAGAGATACATTTTTTTATCCTAGTATGTCTTTGTTCTCCCCAAACCTGTAGAAAGCTTTCATCCATATTCATGTTACAGAAAGTTCCCTTTACTCCGATGAAAGCTGAGGAACACATGTACTGGAACGGGAGAGTTCTATGTCAATTATTTTGCATGGCACTGAAATGCAGCCAAATGCACCACTGTGAGTTTTCGACTGATATTTGCTATATTCATATACTTTTTTCTCTTTCTGCATTGACAGAAAATCAACATGGCTGGCTTAAAAGAGAGAACTGTTGGTACTGGGGGAATTTTCATGTTGTGACTTTGAATCAGCGCCTACTGACAACAGTGAGTTCTTGCTCATTTGCTGTTGCAACAGGCCTAGAAAAACAGGGAGATGAAACAATCCTGCTTTCAAAACTGATGTAGGACTACTTTTGAGTCCAAGTAAACTTTATCATCTCTACAATATTTAGCATATATATTTAACATCTCTACTATGAACTTGTTGAACTAGGAAAAGATAAGATGCTACACACAATAGTTCACAGTAAGCAGCACGGATAAAAGTTTTTTTTTTTTTTTTTTCTTTTTTTTTTTTTTTTTCCATTATAAAGAATTAGTACCAGGCCTGTCATCAGATACTGTCTTGAGCCAAAAGACAGGATATTATTAAAATGTTCTAACATAAAAGATTGTCTGATCAGATTCCAAATTTAATCTGTATCCATCTGTATGTTCTTTGCATCTCTTTCATCTTACAGCCCTTTGTAGATTCTCTGTATGGATGAATGTATATGGATGACACTGCTATTTAAGTTCATTCAATCTCCACTGATTTATATGGATCTTTCTTGAGAGAGCAAAGAATATATGCTTCCGAACTATACAGCACAAGAATGTTTTAGTTTGGATTTTTTATACTCTCTAGTAGTAGCAGGTACCACTTGTATTGTCTTCATTTATGACTGAGTTTTAAACTATTATTCATTAAATCTATTTAGCAGTTATTTTCCTGAAATTGCTAATAAAAGTCTTTAACAGAAAAATAAATTCCATAGATTGAATTAAAAACTGAAGGATTTTTTTAATTTGAAAAAGGAATATTTAGGGGCAATCGTTAATGGAAAAAAATTAATGAGAAAGAACATTTAATAAAGATTATAGCTTGCTGAAAAATTGTAAGTGGCATTCAAACTCCTTCTGTCTGACCAGGTATAAAGAGAACTCTTAATTATGTTATCTGGAATAAAAACTACCCCATAACTGGATCATCAAGACCACCACAAGACCATGTCCTTCTGCATTGTTAATAAGATAATGAAGACTCCTTTGAAATGGAATGAAAAATCATTCAATATCACAATTTTGTTTCAAACTTCTAATTCAAGCCTTTTTTTTTTCTTCCCTTTTTGTAGTACTAAGTAATATTTATTCTCCTGCCTGTGTAGAAAAGATTAAATGCATAGAATGCATGTCCCCAGACCTACAAAATAGTTATAGGTTACAGTAACATTTACTGTCCTCTCCTGAAAGATACTATATTTGTGTAAATGCCGCAGCTTGAAAAGCTAACTTCCAGTGATAGACACTCAAATGTCCTTCTACAGTGAACAACATCCTATCCCACCCAGGTGAAATACTCACATTTTTCTCTACTGAATCTCTCTGACTGCTCTCTAGTTATTATCCTTCCAACAAGAATCATTCTATGTCCCTAAGAACTCTGTTGCAGCCCATGTTGCATGAGGAGATAGTTCTGCTTTTTCTGTACATAAATGTACAATTACCTATTTACCCATTCTGAATTTACAGTTGTAGATTATTTGTTATACGTGATGCTTTCAGTTCATGAGGACAAACACAAAGGAAACTACCTGACAGAAATGTAATACTCAATAGCACATACGCCTTTCCGATTCAGCAGATACTAGTTCTCTTTACCCTTCAGCTTGCTTTCCTCAGGGCAATACTATAGATTCTTCATTTACCACACATTTTTCCCTAGTTATTCATTTCAAATACAGATTCCCTTCCTTTCCCCTATCTAAATTTTCCAGCTACTAAGGAACATTTAAGCAACACATTTTGAATTATTTTTATTAGATAATTTAGCTGAAAACCTCAAATACTGAGGGGAAAGAAAAGGGAACATAATTCATGTATTGAATTTCTTCTCTGGTTTTCTTGGGAGTTCCCATATGTGGTCTCTTCACAGAATTCACAAGTTTTTTTTCCCCACAGACGAAGCTAAATCTCTAAATTTCTGTTGTGTTTGTTGCTTCCCTTTCTTACATATTGGAATCTCTGTGGCCTCTATCAAATCTTCAGAACATTTCTTTATTAACAGATCTAATAAAACTGCTCTTTGCCATTTTTATTTCATCTGTTCCTACCATTAGTTCTTTTACAACTGAACAGCACATTTCCTTTGTTTCCACTGCTTAATTATTTTCCTAGATTTTTTTTTTTTTTTGAGCTTTATATTAATTTAAGAAACATTTCAAATACTATCTTTATGTTCCTTAATTTCTACCTCTCTGTCAGGACATCTTACTTTTGATTTAATCCTATTAATACCAATGGGAAATTCATCCAAATGTCATTTCAGATTATTAGAATTAAATGCCTACTATGTGTATTAAGCGTAACCTAAGTGGATACTATGAAGAGAAAAGCATTAATTCACATACAAATAAATAAACAGGAGAATGGCTTTAGATCATGCTATAAACTAGGAGGTAGGACTTCTAACAGTTCAGAAACATATATTAAAGATGAATGAATGACCTTTCATGCACAGATTCTCCCACACTATTCTAAAAGAATTATTTTCCTTTTTTATAATAAGAGCTTGCCTACTTCTTTCATGGTTATTTTCCCCTCTTGTTTGAGGAGACTTTCAGTAAATTCTGATACTGGGGAGTGTGAAGAGGAACAAACCAATTGCCACTGAATAAAGCTTTTTATCCAATTAACCACTGACTGTATTTTCAGGCTGCCCAGAGTCATTTCCTTCCACAATGTCGGCAACATCATTCTCAGCACACAATGCTCATCAATGCCGAATACACCATAGGATGCAATAAACGACCCCGGAGTTGCTTTAACACTAAAATGCAGCTGAGTGATTTGATAAAATCAATAGTAATTTACTGCAAATGTGTGTCAGTGCTATAAGCATTATTTTTTTTTGCATAAGAGAGAAAAGCTAGAAGAAATCCTAAGGAAAAAAAATAAATAAAATAAGCATTTGATTCCCTCACAAGATTTTACAAGAGCTCCTGTTTTTTTCTTTTTTTTCTGGCAATGCTTATGAGTTTGTCACTATTAATGTATTATCAAGAGAAGCTTTCTAGTATGTGAGAGGGGGCAATCCACAAGGACCCACTGATTCTAATCAGTCACATGGATTCCCCAAGTGTAGCTGGAATCATTTGGGTCTTGACCTCTCAGTTCCATCTGTATGTGAATATGGTTTTGCTGTTCCAGACTCAAGCTGACTGTGAAGCAGCAAGGTGTCAAACAAGAAGTTTGAACACTGTAACTGCATTGCCTACATCTGTTGGCTCCCCAAAATCCAACACTTGCAGTATAGCTTTGAGTGACATTGAGAAAATTCATCAAATCCTAAACAGGGTGATGATGAGACCAAAATCCCCCCAGATGGTGAGAAGAAGGCATGTTAAGGTATAGCATCCCACCTGCTATACCTAGTGTTCACAGAGAGATGCTGATTTCTCTCTTTCTTACATTGTCCTTAAGTGTTATTCCACAACATTGCTTGATACTTTCATGTAGGGAATATTAAGGGATGTAGAGACCCCTGAAAAGTAGATACGAATCTCAGAAAGACTTTTTGTTGCCTACATGACTGCTAGCTACCTCCATTTCTAAATGAGGCTGTCTCTCATTAACAGCATACTATTCCAGTATCTCCCCAAGGTTTGCTTAGCATCCTGAAATCAGCAACATGGCAGCTAAAGAACAACTCATACCCCTCTGTACAAAACCGCATTTCTTGGTAAGCAGTCATTTTATTACAAGGAGGACAGAAAAAAAAATACAGATATATTTCTATTTTTATTCCTTCCAGTATATGAGATATGGGAGCAGCTAAGGAAAAAAAAAAAAAAAGTAATTCTCAAATTTATATTTAGATTTTGATGTTTTCTTATGTACTTAGGTAAACTTGTTTCTAATTTTGCAAATCAATTAATTATATTTTCTAATAAATAAATCATTGTTTTCTTTAGGCATAATAAATACTATGAGTCACATTGGATAATACAGAGCATAAACTCCACTGATTTTTCAGAAGAAAGAGTTCAAATAGACTATTATTTTTAGGTCAGAGAAATGTGAAAGAACAGAGTTTCTCTTCCACTAAATTGTGGTGGTCAGATGAAGGTTGGTATCATTCTGTAACAAGAAACACTTGTTACAAGAAACAAGAGGTTTTTTTTCTGACTGAAGGGCCAGAGCACACTGAAATCTTACAGGAGTAGCTATCCACTATATCAGAATTGTCTTGCTAGAAGGAGGCAGCAGTTTAAAAGTAAAAATCTTGTAATGAAATTCAACCTCCCTAAAAATGTTTTCAGAACACATACATCCTCCACATTAGGTATGGCTGATAGCCATCGAACAGCAAGATGAAATAGCTTTTAGACCTGTCTCCAAAAAGACCATCATATCAGTTCCATGTATTGCAGCTGCAGCGATTAGGGAAAAAGAGCTGTAGATCCAGCTGCACCAGCTGTATAAATGTTACTTGGTATTTTTGGGAAATAGATTCACTCCTTCAGCTCTTCCGCTTATACATCTCAAGTCATCAGGATTTATGGCTAAATTGCCTTTAATTCTAGATCTGTGAACTCTTAATCTTGTAGCACATGCTACAAGACAATTTTATTATTTACATGCCTCCCTTAAAAAAAAAAAAAAAAGAAAAGAAAAAAGAATTAAAACAAAAGCAGTAAAAAATACCTTTGGTCAGAGACCAAAGCACATTCCCAGACCAGAACGCATTATTATGAACAACTCATCCCAACCCTTCAGTGACCTTATTTTGGCACTGTCTGGCCAAGTGGCTCAGATCACATTGACTGCCATATTTAAAGAGGTAGATCTAAACCCATTAATGCCTTCATCAGTAAAACTCCCTGAGCTTTTTGATCACACAAGAGCCGGCAGCCACATTTTTTTCCTCAAAAAAAGTAAATCGATAGCAAAGTTACATGTTTCAGCTTTTTCCTAAATAGCAATATTCTTTTCAGAGGGAGGCATAAGGTACTGTAAGGTATGGAAGAATGTGATTGGGGTTCAAAAGTGTTTTCATTTCCTGCCACTATGTGCACCATGTATTTACAGCAGCTGTTTGAAATCTGTGATTACTCTGTGCTCTGTGTATGTATCCAGGAGCTTTTAACAATGGTTTTCCATTATATTTTAGATAAGAAGGGATTTGTTTCTCTGCAGTAAACACAGTCCTGCTTAGTTAGGATTCCCCACCCTTTCTGCAGTTGCAAGCAGTGTATGATCTAATTTTTTTCAGGGTCCATTAACATTCACATAAGTGCTTCTTAAACTCCAGAAAGTTAAGCTCACAAGTGTCTTATTCTAACTTTCTTTCTCTAGGATAAATAATCTATCAACTGTATGTTTTAAAGAGTTTCTCTTAATTAAAGAGACTACTGACAGGAAACTAAGAATTGAGACATGAGTTTATTTCCAAGGTTAGAAGTTATTCTTATGCCCTCTGATAATGTTGTGCAGTGCTTATGAAGTGCTGTGGTTACAGTAGAAGATGATTTTACAGAAAGATTTCATCACAGGAGAAGCCAATATGTACCAAACGCATGTTTCACTTGGTTTAGATGTAAGCAATCTCTAGTTGCTTAGATTTCTTCTAATTAAAACAAAGCTGGCTGATAAATGTGCTTTTTAATCAATAAATATTTTGTAAGTTTTATTTGCTTTTGTTGTGAATACTGCTGGTAGTAAAGAAAGTTGTTTCTGTTTGATTTCATTTCATTTTAACTTCACATGGAACTTCAAGATGGTATATCCAAATTTCCTAACTGCTCCATTTTGATTTCTTTTCATAAAATAATATTTCAACCAAAGAGATATTGACACAAAAGGATTTGCTTTTTTTTATTTTTTATTTTTGCCAAGACTATTTTTTCCAAAAGAACTCTTTAACTGGGGATCTTCTGACTAGCTCTTGGAACTCACACCCCAGCTAGGAGTCAGTATGTCTGACATAAACTCAACTTAATTTCACTTGATCCTATAACTTTCATAAATTTGCACAGGTTATATCTGTTATATCTGTTTTGAAAATGAGCACTGATAAAACCTGAGAAAACCTGAACTAGAAAACCTGCTGTTATTCACAAACATTTCTAAATCATC
Source organism: Heteronetta atricapilla (assembly GCA_011075105.1). Lineage (NCBI taxonomy): Eukaryota > Metazoa > Chordata > Aves > Anseriformes > Anatidae > Heteronetta > Heteronetta atricapilla. The sequence continues at coordinate 11,394,046 of CM021734.1, forward strand.
TAGATTTATCTAAGCAGTAAGTCACTGCAGATTTGACCACTGATCTAAAAGGCTTCACCTTCTCATCAGCATCTTGCTCCCTTCAGCTGAGTCAGGAGAATGGCTCAGGCTGACATTCCTCAGCTACAGCAGCATAAAATCAACAGGATTAATTTAAGCAGCTTTCTTTGAAAGCTGAAGGTAAGCTTTAACTTGTTTTACAGTGTAACAAGGAGTGCTCACGTGGTCTACTGTGCAGAATTCAAGGGAAGGCAGTAACAAATCACTAAGAGGACATTTCCCCCTTAAACCTCCACAGCCATTTCTTCAACTATTGGCAGAACAGAACCTCCACTGAATTTCACCTGTCAGCTGAGCAGTCACCCATTTGTTCCTCTTCGCTATCTCCTGGTAAGAGATTTTTCTTATCTTTCCAGCTGAACAAACAATGCAAGAACTGAATCTCTAGCATTTTACTTGTAAGATGATAAGTTCATCCTACTTCCCTTCAGAAAAGCCCAAGCTACTAGTGCATCACCAAAAGAGAAAAGAGTGAAATGAATGTAAGATTGAGAAAACAGTATTTTTACCAAGAAACTGATACTTTTGTTTTGAATGGGAGTTTATTAGCAAAACCATCTGGTGCAAAACTGAAATATATACAACTTAAGATTATTTTTTTGAGAAAAAAAAAATTCCCAACCTCACCAACATGTTTCCCAATGATCAGCTGATCATTGTATTCAATGTATTCAAACCATCTAACTTACAGAATAAAAATGTCTTCTCACTGTTCTACCCAAGCAGAATAATAGCAATATCCTTTAAACTCTACAGAAAGAGCAGAGCTAAAAAAGGTTTAATAAAGAAATGCAATATAGTAAGTACCATAAGCACATACCTCCCTGTCTGCCATAGGTAAATGATGTCTAATTATGCCTTTTCATCAGGCTGTTTTCCACAGAACTCTCATTGCATTTATCATTTTTGAGCTGCCAGAAGCAAGGAATCAAGCTGCGAAATGCTTGTCTTCTGCTTGGGCTGCCAGAAAGGGATACTGGGTGCCTCTTGGCAGTTGCCTCCATCCCTGTTGCTATGGGATAAGAAACAACATCAGGCTACACATACATACTTCCAGGCTACACAATAAACTTCTCCCACTGCTTATTCCCTTCCTCCTGTAATATCATTGCTAATGCCAAAGCTGACCCCTCAGGCTTTGTCTAGAATGCTAAATTAAATGTGCTTGATGTTGGGTTATCCAAATAAAAGCTAATCAAATTAAGCACAAAGACCCTGCAAGGATCATAGAAGTGCAAACAGGTGCAGGAATCCAAGTAACCAAATTAGTGAGCAACAGAGTAAGCCTATACCACAAGGGCTACTCTTAGGACTGTCAGAGGAGAATGGCTGTCCACAGTGAGAAAACTACCTAAGTGACACAGCTTGAAACTCAGGCAAATGAAAAGAGATTACTCCCTAAAGGGATACAGGGCTCATGAGATGTAGGGAGGAAGAAAACTATTGATGGAGGAGAGAAAATTTGGGGATTATACAAAACTTCTTATGAGATGTTTAGGGGAAGGGACAAAGAAGAGGAAAGGAAGGGATCAAATCAGACTGAGTTAATTTATAATCATAAATTAAATATCCCTAACTAAAATACAAAGCAAGAGTTAGAAATGTGGCTATATGTTCCATCAGTGTATTCATATTTCACAAAAGATGAATTCTCCAGTGGCAGGACAGAAAACATATACTGAAGCTCTACAGCAGCTAGAACTAGCTCTAGAACAGCTCTACCTAGAACTTCCTCAGGTTGGAATAGCCAGAGCCCCATCACCTAAACTGATTATACTCTTTACTGGCATATTTTGGGGGTTACTTGGTCCACAGAAAAGGGAGATATTCAAGAAGAGAAGGCTAAGAAAAATATTTCATTGCAGAAAACTGAGATGGGAATTCAGGTAGGACATCAATCAAATGGAATGACCTCAGGATGCTTTTGCGCTTAGCTCCAAGGAATTAAGAATGAGTGGGAGGAAAGAATTTGAATATTACTTGTTTTTCTAGAAAGAATGAAATCTGAGAAACACCTACATGAAGACCAAGAGAATTTCTAAGTGGATTTAGATATTATTAGTTCTGCAGAGGTCAAGGAGTCCCTTGTTTTTGAATGAAGATTGCATTTGAAGAGAAATCTGCAGTGGCAGCTAATCTAGCAATTACCTTCCTGATTACTTGTGAGACTATCTAAATGATGCGCTTATCTCCCATGATTGCACAAAAGGGTAGAACAAGCTTGTTTCAAGGTGAGAAAATTTGATCCTTTCCTGATAAAAGAGGTAAAGGAGAAAGAAAGAGCTCACAGAGTATGAAATTGGTTAGGGAAATGTGCCTTAAGCACATGAAGATAGCCACAAGGGAACTAGAACGAACGAACTCTGAATAAATCACCAACGGTAATAGGCCTGCTTCCTTTTTGCAAAATGACTTCTAGGATGTGTAGTAAAATGAAAAGGTAGAATGATTTTGGGGTGTAACTTACCCTAACTCTCATTTAAATGAAGTAAGTATCTTATACAAGTATCACTAGAAGTTTTTAATCACTTCCTTGCTTTATGGAAAAAAGCAGAATGGTGATCTCTGTACAGAGAGCTACTGTCAGAAAGGGCAGCTAGAAGGCTGTATTAATAGAAATCACTGTTCCTTGATGACCATCTATTCTTCCCTCCCCTCAGGATTTTGGAAAAGGTACTTTAGATTCATAGATGTGGCAGCTAAAAGGAGCAATTACCATCATCTAGTCCAACTTCATGCCTCCCACAGGCCAAAGAACATCACCCAGGAGCTCTTACTTTATGCTCATAATTGTCAAGGTATAATGTCTTTTAGAACACTCTCTACTTTTGATTTAAAGACTTCAAATTATAGTGAGACATACAGAGAAACTAAATTAAAAGTTGGACTTTATAATAGCCATTAATAAATATTTTTTATCCAGTCCATTTGTGTGCAAGAGTGCTATTAGCTTGAGGTATAAGTTTAGCCAACTGTATTACTGAGAGAGGATTTATTTTTAAAGAAGTTACTCAAATCATTTGACAACTTCATAAGCAGTCAGTGTAAAGAATGCCCTGCAGTATTACATGAACACATCTATTTAAATTAGAAAAGAATTTTTTACTTAACTGTGAAAGGTATTTTTCAGAAAATTGAATCATTCTAAACATCTTAACTACAGAGATGAACTATAATGGTATTGCTCTATCCTTGTTAGAATATATAACATTCCCTGGAAAAAAATCAGATAGCTATTTAGAACTCTGCCTCTAATGTCCTCTGAGCAAATCACAAATATGTACATCAGTTTAGTTGTCTATTGAAGAGGTATCACAAGATTTACCATGCAGAGATAAGAATATACATCTTTTCCAGTGATTGCTAAATAATTAGCTATTTTAGAAAGATAATGATGATGTAATAAGACTGTGTACCATTTTCAGTATAGAAGCTTCATATGCACTTGACTTCACTAATATATTCTCTATTAAAAGACTGGATTACCTAAATAAATGTAAATGTTCTTTATAAATTTGAACTGCCATTAGATAACAGCCTATTTAATGAAATCACAATTGTTTCATTATATATTAAACATCACAATTTTTGTCTAAACTTTGAAAAAGTCCATGCATGACTTCCTATTCTTACAGAAACCTTGTAAAAAAGTTTTGTTCATGAAGGAAAACAACAACATAAATTGAATTCCAAAAAGCTTTGATAAAGCATGTCTTTTTTGAAAAGCAACTTGATTTTTCACAATCACAAGGAAAAATAAAGCTATATGAAATATAATAATAATAAATACAAAAACTAATGAAATAATAATTCAAATGACCAGAGTATAATTTTCTTAAGTTTCAACTATTAAGAATAAGGTGCACTGTAAGAAATGATAACATATAATTGCTTTTTATTTAAATTAAACCTGTTTTTACTTCTTTTCAACTACAAACAATACAGACCACTATAGGCATTCACATTTAATGTATTTTTTTATCTTGCATATATTTCCCAGCCACTGCCATTGCAGGGGGCAACATTTGCTGGCAAAAGATCGGGAAGACCTCTCCTACTTGTTGTAGGTGGCCCTGGTACATAATGTTACCTCCTATGTTCTCATGAGAGCTCGGATAATAAAAAATGCTCCAGAGTGCTAGACATTAACCATGTGGTTCACCTGCTGTGGGTCACACACAGTAACCTTGGGTGTAAAAGATGTACTTCAAATGTTAGACTATTGATTCTCTCCCCTCCTGTGATACACTCTCAACTCACTGATACTCATAAATAATAAAGGAACTTCAGATTCTTTACAGTAAAAACAATTACCTTACAAATGAAAGCATAAAGACAAAACATATATTAAAAAAGTAATTTAAACATTTGTGGTATGCTTTATTTTGCCAGGTTATCTGGAAAAAACTTGCATTTATAGCTATGCTTATGTCCTGTCTTGCTGGGTTAAACAATTAGAGTGCATTAGAACAGATGCAACCATTCCTTGGATAAGATGAATTGAAATTAAAAAAAAATTACATTCAGACAGTCACCAGATACAGACACAATAACTTTGATTGTTTTGCATCTTTTAAACTAAGGAATCATTTTACACACAAATGTTATGAACTGAAACAATTCTGTACATATCTGATTGTGCCAATTTATGGTACAGTCCTGTTTACACTGAAGTAAACATCTTTTTCAGAGGGAACAGTACTGGGCTTCTATAAGCTATGCAGTTTTCACAGTCTTTTTTTTGATTGAAGCAATATAACAGTACACACAACCACACAAGAACAGCATGCTTATCAAAAAAATTCATGACCCTACTAATGGGAAAGCTTAGGCATCAAGGCGACTCAGTGACATGAATATACTCATTTCCATTTTCAGGTTTCTCTAAAATAAGTTAGACTTGATCCACTGCTGAAATAACAGCTTGAAGTATTTACTGATCGATAGGTACTATACCTTTCTGCAGCATCAAGGTCCAATTAAAAAATATGTAAAGCAATAAAATTATTAATTACATATTGAAAAACATTGTTTTTAGGCTTGTGGAAATCTGACAGATTGAAGCAAATTATCTCTTTAAGGAAGGGTCCACATTAAATCCTTCTAGAACTGTAAAACATAAGTTTTACACTGTCAAAAAACAGTTTTGAATCACAGATGAAGAGAGCAAAGAGAGTATCTTCTGAACTGTACTACAACAGTGACAAAAAATGCAGTATGGGCCAAATTCTGCTCTCATGCATGGGTGCCTGATTTCTACTGAAGTTAATTTTATGTGCTGAAAGAAAGTAAATTTACTGGTAATGAGGAGCCTTGTTTTCCCTCTCCCTCTTACTTGTGTTCGATCCCAGCATTAGCTGAGAGAACGAGCCAATTTTATGTCAATTCAGAGTATATTCCAATTTATGATCTCCCACTGGTGAGGCTATTATTTGTCCTTCAGATGTTCTCCTTCTCTGTATACTATTAACCCTGTATGGATTAAAAGTATATTTTTTTGTATACAGTATTTCCTTTGCAGCAAACACATGAGAAATGCAGCGCACTATAACACAACATTTGTTTTGCTCCCTTTTCAAATTTCACTTCAGAGAAACTAGGTATATGGGGACAAACATAATTTTAGACTTTGACTTAGATGGTCTCATTTCATGTAACAGACTGAAAGGCCTAATTGCTGAGTCAGCATTTGTTCCTTGCAGTCGGGTCCTATTACAACCATTAAAGTCATGGTGTAAATCTCAAAAGCCAGTTTGAGAAAGCCAATTCCAGTTTATCCATTCTTCAATTTTAAGATATTTTCTTCCATATACAAAATAAATAGACAAGGCATAATTTGAGCAAAATTCTTATTTCAAGAAGCTTGTGTACCATCTCACTTCTGTTCTGTTTAACAGTGGTAATCCTAATTTACCCCATTGTGAAAGCTAGAATCAGACCCTTTGTTTAAAAGCTTTGCTTTGTAATTAGGTAGTCACACACATGTAGCTAAAAACAAGATCATAATACTCTATGCTGAAACATATAATTGAAACAGGAACCGGGTCATGTATTCAAAAGCCACCTTTTGTCTTTTATACAAGTATTTTTAGACTTTGTTAGTATGCAAATATACAGATGTGCCTACATCATTGCACTCTGCTGAATGAGTTATGTCAGATTTAACAAGCACTGCATCTTTGTTAATTACAATACTTAGAAGAAAATTGTAAAGTATGTTGCCACACAGTTAATATGTGGCTTTAAAGCTCATATTTGTACTGATGGGAGGAACTGGCTAGATTATCAAGACCTATATTTTACTGTGAAGCAATGAGACTGTTGCAAACCCTGCACTGACTTGACAGGTTGCTGGCAAGCATGTAAGAGTGACAGAAGTACAACCACACCACCACACCACTAGTTAACTGACTGACTCCAGACACCTTGGCTCCATCCTCCCACCCAAGGGTACAAAACCAAGGTACCAGAAAGATTAAGCTGGGAAGAGTTCACTCTTACCTTGGCACTAGAATAATTTGCTTAGTAATACAGGCATTGGGATTTCTACTCAACATTATCTGCCTATAGAAATGCTTCCAGAAAATCATTTTGAACTGACAGAACATGGAGGATGCAGGAATTAACAAAATTCAATGAAAGGCTTACCTAAGAGAGTTTACTTTCAGCTTTTGTACTTGTTTCCTTTACAATATCAATACATTTTTTAAATCCACCTCCCTCTTTCTTAAAAACAGATTACTGCAGTCACAATTTCATTACTATAAATTCAAGCTAGTCCTAGTTGCTTCGTACAGACTTCAGGTTAATTTTTGATATTTTGCAAGCATAGAATTCTATACGTTTCAGTGAAAATTATGCATGAGAAGTGAAAATTAGATCTGAATGTGTCCTCAGTCTATTTAAGGGAGGTGCTTCTTAAAAGCAGTTCTTTTAAGAGAAATCCTCAAAGAAATAATGATCCTCTTTCAGTTTTTCCCTTTTGTTTACCAAATCCTCTAAAGGTATTTCTCTTACTTCCCCCAGAGCCAATTCACAGCTGTATTCTCCCCTTTATTCCATGTCTTCTGCATGATTTTGACTGCATTGCCATACGAGACGTTTTACTGCTGATAGTTCTTTCCTTCTCAGACTGTTGTGCCATCTGAAAGTAGCCTCTTTCCACCTCATTGACTTCCCAACCCATTTCTAAACATATCCTTGCCTTCTCCCTTGCCTACAGCTCTTAATTTCTCATTCTCCCTCTAATATTCATTTTTTAACTTGGTCAATTTATTATTTACAACCACTCTGCAGAGCACTCCAGGATGCAGCTATACAAAAATAAATAATATAATAAATACAGGCATGAGTTTCACTGCTTGGAGGTGAAACATTTTGAAGTCAGCTGAAGTTGTCCCTGAGTGATGGTTTCAGGTCCAGATGCGAAAATCCTCCTGCATTTACTCAGTCTCCATGGGACATGGTTGTTTTCTGTTATACTTAAGGTTCCATCTTTGTGAGCACTTTGCCACTTGTAGAATCAGTTGCTGAACACGAATACATACAGAGTACTAGCTAATTTTAGCAAATTACTGTTCTTATTGGCTATCATAGCACGCTGAGATTTCTTTAACATGAATTTTTGAATCCAGCTCTTCAATTTTTAATTAGAATTAGATATTTGGACATAATATTGTTTCTGGGAAATTTTCCTCTGTATTATAGTTTGATGACTTTAAGCTGGGAAAGAGTGGAAAGTGTTCCAATGAGCTCTTCCTCTGGAACGTGAACACCAGTGAAAAAATCCCAGAGCATTTACCAGATCTGGTCATAAAAAATATAATTTCCTCTCTGTTCAGGATCACACACAAGTGTGGAAGTTTTCATAATGTACTGGTAGACAGAATTATTCTGGAGTAACAAGAATCAGAGGGAAAAGATTATGAAACTGTATGCACCCTAGACTCTTTTATAGCATAATTCCTTTAAGTAAAAGACATTAAAAGCTTACGTAGGCGTATTGGGTTTGAAAAGATCTCTATGTCACAGGAAAGACTGCCAACTGTTCAGTTATGCTGGGAAAAGAGACACTGTGGCACCTCTTCAAAATGAAACGTGCTTAGTTGATCTGGGCCACTGAGTGTGTTCTGATCTTCCCAGGGTGTGAGACTTAGGTTGAAACAGGCACACAGCACAAGAGCTGCTCGTTTATGGAAGCTGCTATCTGCTTAGGAATCAGCTACCAATATTAAATATTTTTGGTTTAGACTACCTACACTCAATTCACGCAGCAGTCTGGTTAACTAGCAAGCGTCCATCTACATTGCTTGCACACCTACAGCAAAAGACAGAGAAAGGGTGGCAGGACAGCTACTGAATAACTTTTTTCAGAGACCTAGAAGTTACAAATTCACTGTTATTATGAACTCCTATTCTTAGAGAAGTCCAAATCTTTCACTTAGGGATTGAACGAGGCCTTATATAAAACCAGTGAAAAGTAAATAGCTAACCCCTGCTTTACTATTTTAGGGGATTTGAACAGCAGACTGTAAATGACACTAAATGACATCTTAAGGGGGTAGAACAGTTATGAAATGCATGCTGCTGAAGGAAGGTTTCTTCTGTTTAGATTAAAAACTATAAAGTTTCTTTTTGCTAAATCAAATGGTACTATTAATAACACAACCAAGGGAAATTACATAAGAGCCCTTCTAAAAAATTTCTTGTCATGGGAACTTACATTAAACAGAGTCTCACTTTGTTTTCAGTGAAGGAGGTTGTTTTGTCAGCCAGGAAGCACTTGCTTATAGTAGCAATAAACCCTGCCATCCCAGGCTGCCTACCAAAAGACAGTCAGAAATCAACTCCACAAAGGACAATAAGGAGCTAATTTACACTATTTCCCAGAGCTAAGAGGAGCAAGGAAGCAGATATGGCTGAGTCATAATTTATTTTCTGTACTGCTGTGGAGATAGTTCAGCTATTAGCATATTGTAATGCTATGCTATAATGTCTGTCTTCATTCAGCAAACATCCTGCCTGCTCCCCATGAGGTACTGCCTGGCAGTAGAGTTTAAATAAAAAGCAATATTGTCAAAACATTATAATAAGCAAGCATGGTAGGTTAATCAGCATAATTTGAAAGTTTCCTTTAGTGCTTTTTAAGAGTTGGTCATTTAAATTAGAACTGTAAGTTGAAGTTTTATTTAACAAAAGGCATGCAAACTATGACTGGATTGGGTGCACTGCAGAATTCACATAAACACATCAAGGCCCCATGATGCTCTCCCTCTGCTCTTACCATACACGCAAAATGTGGTAATTTTTAAGAAAAGCCTTATTATTGTTTGAAAGCCCAAGACAAAGATTAGCTAACAAGAAATTAAGCAATTTTGTTCTCTGAAGCCTGTAATTTGGGGGTGACCAAAAGCTTCTTTTTAGAAAGACTAAAAGGGTAACATGAAAAAAAAGTCCCAAAGCATCTCCTACATCTTTTTCTCCTTGCAAGCTCTGTCTGCCAACGATAGTCTTTGCTTTCATGGAAATTACAGTCATATTAATCAAGTCAAACTTCAAAGTACCACTAGCATTTTAGTGACTGGGATTCATACATTAATTTTAATAGAGGGATTGAGCATTTCTCCTAATATAATAAAATATGAAAGAAGCTGCAGGAAGGGCTGCCTTACATTCTTGCTTTTTCCTTCTAGTCATCTTCCTCACTTCTTTTCTCCTTACAGTCACATCAAAGGTCACATTAGTCAAATGCACATGTATTTCATGAACTAAGGTGTAGTAAAACAAGAGTCAGTCCACCTACTGTATGGATTTTTTTCAAGAAAAAACATATTTTCTGGCATGCTGCAGCTACTCTAGACTCTAGAAGTTTTTGTTGGCGGTGTTTTTTTCATTATTTTATTTTATTCTAGCCTTTGTTTTCTAGTTCTTGTTCATCTGAGCAAGAATGAAGTAAGGAGGCTATTAAAGGGAACACTATGTTATGTGAGGAGGATAAGGTTCAAAAACACACATTGGGATAAGCTTTGGCTTATTATCTTTTAGTTGCAACAGTTAACTGAATATATTATAGGGATATAAGGGAAAACATGTCTATTTTGTTAGGAAATTTTATTCAGCCTGTTCCTAAGGAATTAATATGGTCTCTGTTGTTGTTGTTGTGCTGACTCATAGGAGATGGGGAGAACAGGTAAGTTTTTATTTAATCCTAGAACTTCCTTATCTGTAAACAAACCAATTTAAATGTCAATTTTCATATTCATTGCTGTTATCCTGGTTTCTCAGGAGGTAAATCATGCTTGTGAAATGGCCATAATACATTAATAATACTTATTTTTTTTCTCATATTTTTCGTATCTCACTACACTGTTTTACAGCAGTCTTTGAGGTGTCACTACTAAAAACTGAATCACTGTTTTTAATTCTTTAGGATTAAGAAAATAGAGGAGAATGTGGATATTTTCTCTGATAGTGACACATCTGCCAATTACTTTACCCATTTATGCCAGTCCATCAAGCTCTTAAAACAACAGGTAAGGGGGATTTTAAATTGTTTCCTCCCAAATACTCCAATCTAATTAGTTTTAGAATTTAGTTTGTACCACAAAACACCATTTTGAATCTGTACTGCAGTTTTATGATGAGTATTAATCACTTCAAATGCAGAAATAATAAAGCAACTTACTGTTCTTGATATTTTCTATTGTACAATATATTCCTGCAATACATGCATGTCATACTTGTGAGAAAGAGGATTTCCACAGACTGCAATAAAATTTGCAAGCCCTTTTCAAGAGCACATAATAGCTAAAGCTTGTGAGAAACGATTGATCATGAGGCTGAAGAGGCATCAAACAACTGAACTGATGGAAAGGTTAGTTTCTGAGTACTTTAATACTAGAAAAATAGTATTTGTAAGACAAATGAAAATGATATTACCTTAAATATGAATATTAGTAACTTGATTCAAAATAGTAAGGCAAATCTGTAATTATTTGTCTGAAATACATGAGCTTTTTCTACCATTGACACAGCACTGGTGATATAATTTAGTTAAAGAGCCCCTCTTGTGTTTTCAGAAACCTTGTAGAGAGACTGCAACAATTGTCAAATGACAATTGTCTGCAACAATTATACACTTAGATCAATGCCAGTAATGCTTAGGGTCCCAGCACATGACCAAATGTATCTGGCATAAAACCGTTTGCATACACAACAATCTCTCTTGACCAGCTACCCTGCTTCTGCCAAGCACACAGAACAGTGTCCTGCTGCTCTCAAGTGTCCCTTTTTCATATGACCTCACTGCGAGCCCTTTCCCTGCAGCCAGAATCTTGGTGCACAGATGTGAGGGACAATTCATCACGGAACTCGAGGACTCCCTTTGAACAAGGTGGGTATTTTGATTGACAGTTTCTCTGCAATTGCTTTCTCATTTCAGCACCAACTCAAAAAAAAAACCCAACAACAACAAAAAAAAACCAACCAACCAACCAAAAAAAAACACATGTAAGCAGGTCTTAAGCAATAAAAAAAAAAAAAAGCATTTAAGCAGGTCTTAAGCCATAAGTGCTCTAGCTTCTTGTTAAAAAGCCCCGAACATTAAGGAAAACGTGTGCCAAATGTTGAACACATACATATCTCCCAGAACTGGGTGACCCAGACACATTCTCCAGTGCCTAGTTGAATTAACAGCATAAAGTTCTGTTCTAAATAAAGGCACTGGTACTTCTTTGCTTTGTATATCTGTCCTTATTGCAGTGCTTCATACCATGCAGCAGAGCAGCTTTATGGCAGGACAGTGCAGTGAGATCACCCACAGAGACTCAGATACAGGCAGAACTAGAAAAGGGTACAGGTTCCCTTCTTCCTCCTCTCTCCCCATCTCTTCCTCACAATACTCAGTCTTCCTCTCTCTTACCTTTATAGAGAGTAGCTATGGCCATAGTTGTGATCATTCGTGCTCCACAGTGGCTCAGATATTTTAGAAAAAAATTCTGAGGAGACTAAAGCAACTGAATGGGTTTACAAAGAGGTGTAAAGTGGAACTGGCCCTGACAATAACTCTGAAGAATAAGAATAATCTAATCTTAGATCCAATACAATTCTTGTAAGGAAAGTGATGACTTGGAGCTGTCATATAAAACAATGGCACCATTTCTAGTGTTACTGAGACACGGGAGGATAAACATGATAACAGAAAAGAGCTAGTAAAATCGGAAGCATTTTAAAATGTCATGGTTTACAAAAGAACGAACATCTTATAGCTTTGTCATGATCATAAAAGACAGTAGATTGAATCCTTTGCATAATAGTTTCAAACTTCATTGCCAAAGAATGTAAAAGACAGGCCTAGAAGGACCAAATGAAATTCTGTCAAATCACTACAAGGCTCCATAATATGCCATTGTAAAATCAGTGGTTTTGCAATAAAGAATCACAAAATAGCCAGACTGCACCTTCATAACATTTCTAGCAGTTTGTGTCAGTATTCATTTACAAAGTCTTTAAACTTTATATGTGTAGCATAACTATGAAATACTAATATTTCTTACTAAAATTATCTGCTAACCCGGCTCTATTATAGCCTTTTCCTCAGACATTTTGCTTGCTTTTAAATACCAGAAGACAAGAGGCTAATGATGGCAAACTCCACTTGAAAAGTGAACACTCCTTTGTATCAGAATATTGTGGTGAGCACCTGGCATCAAATTTCTGGTCACCCCTTTGTTTCAAAAAAGGGAAAAACTTACACTGTTCATTAGGCGAGAGCCACAATTTTGAAATGGGTGCCCAGTGAAGCTTGATTTTCTGCAAAGACACAATCTTCCACCCACTGTCAGAAATTCATGATCCTTTTACCAGACTAAGCCAGAAGGGTATAATTGATTAACCATTTCTAAAAACTGTAGCTTTTCTTTTTAGTCAGTGCAAGCAGTGATTGTGACAAGATCCCCTATCACAGCCTCCTGCAGTCAATTATGGACAAAGTTATAAACCAGCAAAGATAGAGGTTCATAATGGAGATGATGACCTTTAATTATGCACAGCATGAAGAAAAATGTTATAATAAAGTTAGTGGAAAAAATCATGTGCCATTTGGTCAAGTATGTGCTTGAAGACTTCTCCACTATGGATGAGCCAATGTGCTTGGTTCTAGTTGCTCAGAAATTTGTTATCTTAAGGCCTTTAAGTGTGAAAATGCTTTATACCTTAAATCCACACACAGGTTTTGATTACGCCTGATTTGGAGTGCCTCTGTGAGAGAAGTAAAGATAATAAATATCACTGATTGCTGATTTACAGTTTTGTATGCTGTTTGTCTAAGTCTGATGAAGCCAAAGAATGAATGGACACTCCAATGTAAGCACCTGATTTCAGCAGACTAAGTTTCTATGCAAGCACCAAATTGCTGCATGATCAGTAGCAAGATAAAAGCTTCTACGTTAGAACACCAGCATTTGAATGCTCTGGTTTTGTCCATACTATTAAGCAGTATGGTCCAACAGGCACTGTTAATAAACCAAATGTGTTGCAAATTTACTTTCCCCCTAAAGGAATATAGTTCAGAAATCCCCAAAGCACCATGTGAAAGAAAACAACATGTGGCAAAAGGGGCTGGCTGGAAAGTTTACCTCAAAACTGCACTGCCACTTCCAGCCAAAAGAGAACTTTAAACCAAGGATTTATCTTAGTCAGATAGCTAGTGGGGCTCTTAAGGAATTTGTTTGTTTTCTCAAAGACCTAGATTCTGTGGCCAAGCATTGAAGAGAACTCATGAAAGCTTTAAAGAATTTAAGAAAATAATTCTTCAGTACTACTGTTTTTTATTTATTTACTTGTTTTAAGATTTAAGGGGTTTTATAACAGTCTCACCATGTTCTCTTTGATATAAATCTCTGAACATGTTATGGCAGCATAATCTCCATTAAATATGAACTTCCTATTTGCAGTATGTCATGTAGATGCGAGTTACTCACAGGATTGGCTTCTTTTTAGAAGAACACTAACACATACAAGCCTACAACTACTATTTCTTCAGCCTAAAATTCTTAGTTTTAGAGGGAATATTGCTGTTCAGCGATGTGTGCATTACAGACCCCCAAATGACAACACAAGAAAGAAACACAAGGTTTTGAATCTGAAAAGGTTTCCAAATGCATATCAATTATGTCATGCGGTCTATTATTACATTAACAACACTCCAAGCTGAAACAGGTAGGAAGGTCAGATTTGCAAAGACACGTACAACTTTTAAAGACTCCACATAGAAGACAACCTTTAACCTAAACTAACAAATGTTTTCGGATGTTCACATTCTTAAAATGCAAGCTGAACTTAAAATTATTATAAATGGTAAATATTGATTCTTGTTTAAAATATTAAAATGTACTTACATTTGTGCATATTAATGACTTTTTTTTTTTTTTTTTCCAAGTTAGCTCGAGATTTCATACAAACAGAATAGTAGAACGGTTGAGGTAGGAAAGAACCTCTGGAGATCATCTAGTCCAAACCCCTGGCTGTAGCAGGGTCACCACGAGCACATTGCACAGGATCATGTCCAGGTGAGTTTTGAATATCTTCAGAGAAGAAGACTCCACAACCTCTCTGGGCAGCCTGTACCAGTGTTCTGTTGCCCTCACAGTAAAAGAAGTTTTTTCCTCATACTCAGATGGGACTTCCTCTGTTTCAGTTTGTGCCCATTGCCTCTCATCCTGTTCCTGGGCACCACCAAAAAGAATCTACCCCGACTCTCTTGATATCTGTGTACATTGATAAGATCACCTCAGTCTTCTCTTCCAGGATAAACAGGCTAGTCTTGTGTCATCAGCAAACTTGCTGAGGGCGTGCTCTGTCCCTTCACCCTGGTAGCTGATGAATAAATTGAACAAGACTGGACCCAGAACTGACCCCTGGGGGACACCTTTAGCTATAGGTCTCCAACTAGACTGCAGTGCTGATCACAGCCCTCTGAGCTCTGCCTGCAAATCTATAGTACAAGTAAGCAGGTATATTTTAGAAAGTATAATACCTATATATGCAGAATATATAATATATGTTAACATGCCAGAGTTGGAAGCATTTTAGTCTCCTTTGCTATATATCTCTGGACCCAATCCCAACATACTTCACCAAGCAATGTCATGCTGCCTAATTAGTCCAACTAAAATCAATGTGAAAGAGACATTTAATGGGATAAAAGCATCAGAAGGCAGCATTCGGACACTGCAGGTAATTTTAACTAATTCTCTGTAATTTATACACTTAATTCACAAGTTACCTTGTTCAAAGCAACATGATTAAGACATTCACTTGTGACACATATGTTTCACTTAGAAAGTTGGTACTACAAATGGAGGTCTTACTAGAGGGGCGAGGTCTTTGCTTCCTTCGTCAGAGTAGAGAAAGAGAGGTGCACAACTGAAATTACTAGGATCATGAATGAAACATTATTTCACCTGAGTATTTCTGAATCTGCCATCAACCGATGGTTAAAATAGCTTGAGTTACAGGTTGCAGCTTGGAGAGAACCTATGATCATTGTGCACAACTGGACATTTTTTAGGTCTCTAGTATTAGCTTAAAGATGCTAGGTAAGTGCAGCTGATCTACATTGGTTGTTTTGCCTCTGGTATTCCACAGGCTTCAGAGATGGTACATTAAATTATGAAATTGAAAAATTCTTTAAGTAAGACTTCCCATTAAGATATGCTCAATGTTAGTCACAGGCACGTAATTTTCATTTACACATGTATTTCCTCCTAATGCATAGGTACAGTTGCTTTTAGGAGGATAAGGGAGAGCTATGTTCAAACTATTAATTATGGGCAATAATTTCCCACAAGTTTAGTCATTCCCACTTCAACATAGTTTAACTGCAGAACAAAACATTGCTTGCGGTTAATGTGGTGTAGGTGAAAGTGGTACCAGGGCCTCAGCTGCATGTTTTCATTCTACTTTCTGAAAAGTAATTTTCTTAATGTGGTACCACTTCTTCATTGATTCTACCATGCCAGAGACTAAGCATGTATTCAAATGAAACGGGGGCCACATAGTCAGATCCTCATGCTCCCAAAGTGAAAAAAACAACAAGTTCTATAATAGGCATTTGCAGGGAAAATAAAGTGACCTGCTGGGAGGTTTAACCCTAGCAGTAACGTTATATATTGGTAAGATTACAAGAAATCTTCTTACCGTGTCTGTAAGAACATGTTTTAGTGAAGTGTCCTTGCATAACAAGGCAGTTGAGGAGGAGTCAATTTCTGGAGATATTGTTTACCAACAGCTTCTTCTTCGTATACTTAGGACTTTTTTATTTCCTTTGGCCCCAAATAATTTGTATTTGCTTGCAAGTTAAGAGTCGTCCTACTAAAAACAAATAATTTCTGTGTATATTTCAAAATGATCTTCAACACACAAAACATTGTCATGGATGCCTGAAGACAGAATGGTATCTTCATAAAAATGCAAATTATTCCAATTATAATAGCAATCAGAGTCACGGAGAGCAAGGGATTTCTCAATTATAGCTCTTGTGTGGCACTCAACACTCCCACAGAGGCATAGCAGAGAAAAACACAACAATTTAAATAATACCGATGTCCATTCCCGTTACAATTCCTAATGGCATGAATATTATTTAAAGACTTTGAAATGAGTATCCCTCATGCTGAAGGAGCATAAGTTGTAAGTGAAGCTTTTGATTGGAGCTCATTTAAATATACTGCCATATGATTTTCAGAAGAATTTTACAAGTCAGACACAGATATTGAAAATTATCACAAGCAGTATGTGACAGCTAGGTCCTAACCTCAATTCCTCTTTCAATAGCAGGAAAAGATCATATTTTTTTCAAGACATAAAAAATTACAGGCCAAATATTACTCAGTTTCTACTCTTTGGACAAGCAATCCAGGGCTGTTAATTAAGGCTAGTAATATTTACCTCAGTCTAAAAACTAGGTATCACCTTTGGATCTCAAAGCACTCTACAAGAGAAATCCAAATTTTACAGATGAGAAAATAGAGACACAGTAAAGGAACAGATTTACTTACTGGCATTTAATATGCTAGAACGGGGACCTAAACCCACATTTCCCACATGCTAGTCTGACATGCTGTTCCTCTTCATCTGGCTTTTCTCCAAGCTCAGATCTAATCCAGATTTTAGACTACATGGAAGTAGGATCAAGATTACTGTAATTTATCTGTCCACCTTAATGTCAACAGGGTGCATCACCCATGAGAATCCTAGTCCAGGGCCTAAGAATTTTTCAGATATAAAAAAGCTGCTCTTAACTTTTCCATACCCTAGCCCAACAAACATACAACTATGGTAGTAGCTTTACTCCACCAGCTGCTACCAGTGAAGTGCAATTTATTGGACAAATATTCTAGCTGAAAAATAATTCCCTCTAAATATTTTTGGATGCTGTTTACGAAGACTCTATTGTTCAGTGCAGAATCTGGATGCATTTTTTTTTCCCACTTACAGTCTTTGGAAAAATGTTAATATTGTAGAAAAACTAAGTAAGATTTATGTTAGCAGGGTCTCCTCTCTCTCATACTTTGTGGTACACAAGTAGCATTCAGGTCAAGAGGTTGCCAGAAGTTACCTATTAACTCCCAAAGTTCAGCTTTGACTACAGGCAGGTTTTTCAAAGAAACAAAGTCCATCTATCAGAAGGAAAATGGCAATATAGGAATATAACGTATAGTTACAGTTCAGCCTACTAAGAGGACAGCTGATGTTCAGAAGGTAAATGTTAATATTTATTGTTTTTAAAGTTGTGGTAAAGTAAACTGCAGCATTAGAACTTCATTACAGCCTGCACCAAAGTTACGTGAATTGCTATGTGTTTTTGTATTAAATTATGAACACTGTGTTTCTCACAATATGTGTTTACCCAAAGACAACAGAAAACAGTGGACTGAAAAAGGTTAAGGTAAGGACATCTCCTTTCTGAAAGTGAAACAATTTATGGTGAAATTAGCTAATAATTTCAATTTGGATTTATTTTTAACATTTTTCTAACAAATAAAATGGTATAGGAATTTATTAATAATTAACATTTCCCCAATTTCAAAACAAGTTTCCCTCTAAAAATTTTCTTGTGGAGTGGTGACTGAGAAGGTTTATGAATAGTCTGTATATGACAAAAAAAGGAAAAGAATGAATTGCACCTATGACTAGACCCAGCATTCACAGATATCTTGTACTTAGAAGTGTAAGATATCTGTGATCACATTTTTTGTGATTTTTAAGCACCTATATGAATATACACGAAGCTATATTTTAAAAATACATGTAAAAAATAACATTTTTTCCTCTTTTTGCAGGAGGAATTTCAGTATAGTACATCTTTTTATTACTGGGTGACCTTTATCTCCCCCCCCTTCCCCATTTGCTGCACACATCTTTAAAATGAGTGAAGACTAAGAATATTTTTGGCAGAATTTGTCATAACAATTCTCAGACCAGTTCTCATACAGTTGGAAACGTAAGCTTGGTTCCAGAAGCCTGAATTATCCTTTTTTTTTTTTTTTTTTTAATATATATATAGTTTTCTTCTGCCAGCATGGCCATAAGCCTGACCTCTGTTCATAATTCTTTAGCCTGAGATATTCGTTACAACAAAAAATAAGCAAAACAGAAAGAACAAAACAGTCTTTGAAAAGGTACAATAACTAAGTTCAGAAAATTTTCTATGATACCCAATCCTCTGCCCACAGTTTGAGATTTATATCCATTTTTCCCTCCCACAGGTATGTGCATCTTACCCCCTGGGGGCTGCATGCATGGAATGAAATTCACAATCTGCTTTCAACGAGAAATCCAGTCTGTTCTCCACCACGTACAGAAGGCACTATATCCTGTCCAGAAGTTTTCCTCACACTTTAGTGCTTACACTCCCCCATCTGTGATGGTATACCTTTTCCTCCCTGACATCCATTTTATTTGATTATCTGTGAAATGACTTGTTTTATGAAAGCTGAATGCAGCGTCTGAGCAGTACACTTCACACAGTATGTACAAGATGCATAGACCATGAGACCTAGCACACTACTTTCATTGTATACATGTTAAAACATATTTAGCATATCTATATAAATGCCTAATAAATGTTCTGTCTATAAAAAAAGAAAAATCCTTAGGGTTAAGGATGGAAGAAATGTGAGGTACTGAAGGAAATTCAGAAAAACAAAGGGAGAAGAATATGAGGAAGAATATCCTGACAGCAGTCCACAGGGATTTAAACATGGTCCCTTAGGATACAAGAAGGAGCATGTAAGTGACGAATATTTATGATATAGAAGCATTTAAAAGATAGGTTGGGAAAAAAAAAAAGTGTTACTGTCAGACGTTCTATATTGAGAACCCTTTAAAACATTTAAAAACTTTTCTAAGAGTCATATCTATGATGAAACCAATTTCTTAAATATGTAGTAGGGGAAAAATGGAGAAAGACCCCTTAAGCAAACTTATCTAACCCACTTGAGCTATTTTTTAAACCATCATTGCTAATTATAACCAACAATACTTTAGCAGTAAGAGATTCTAATGAGGGATTACATAAACTTTCTTCCCCCTTGCTAAGCATTACAACAACAAAAAAAGACCCCTTCAAATGATTGCTCTAGTAAAGTCCCACCACAGGTCATTGTTTCTAGTGGCAAACAAGTCCATGCATGTAGCACAGACAAGTCAGCTGAAGAATAAACATACCAAGGTCGGGATAATGTACTGTGATAGCTCAAAACCCACTAAGCCAATGGCAACTGGTAATGCAGACTGAACCTTCACGGCATGAATAAGTGTTGCTGTCATGGGCACAACAATTCTACTGCCTCTATAAGTTGGGATTCCCAAACGCCATCAAAATCATCCATTCAGAAGTTTTTGATTTAATTGCTGGTTTTGGATCTGACAGTCTGGTTCAAAGCTTCTCAACTAATGCAGAAATGATTACGGGCAAGAAGCAAAAGGCCAAAACGCCCAGGTGCAGGTCAGGAAAAAACACCACAAAGATTTATCTTAAACTTAAGACTTAATAAGCAGGGATGTCATTACTCAGTAAAATAAAAATAAAAAATGTTAGCAATGCCACAGCAGTAAAATCCAACATGTTCCCTCCATGTTATCACACTTTAAACTCTATAAACATTCACAGAAAGAGGCTTATTTTTATTAGGAAAAATTAGCCCTCAGAAACAGTTGCAGTATTAAGTTTTCAAGTACATTTTATAACATTAAGTAACTTGCATATATTCAGACACATACTGTTGTGGTTTTCTCCTCAGGGCTATTATCCTCAAATAATGGAAAAGTCTCTTGCCTTAAAACCTGTCAAAAGGTTTACATTTCAATTAATAGCTTATTTTACCCACAGGAAGCAAACATTTGAATATCAAATTTCTGCAGCATGCTTCCAAGCAGCTTGCAGGTTAGTTGAAACTTTTTGAAAACCACTGTATCAAAAATATTTAGTCTAAAATAAGCACATCAAGAATGCAATGCCAATTTTATATTTTTATCTTTTAAGATTTTGAAGAAAATCACAATGCCTATTTGCCTTTGCACCCTACTTCAGGGAAATTCAATTATATGTTTTCACTACTTGATTATCTTATTGACACAGTAAGTCATCACTGTAACCTGCTGCATATCATGGCATTTTGCTTAAGGAATGTCAAAGCATTTTCTTTTATGTTAAATTGCAATCATTTTGCTCTTTGAATGATCCTATCAGTTAGAATCTTCATATTATCTTCTTTATTTAAAATAAGAAAATAATAATATATGTAAATAGAGCATCAGCATTTCCAGTCGTACGTGGTTATTTCAAATGTGCATTTTAGGAGGTGCTCTTGGTGTGGGGAAGGAGAGGATTTGAAAACTAACAGAAAAAAAAAATACTTTATACTGGATCTGATGAAAGATAAACACTGTAAGGTTGGAGATTAGAATATACAAAATCATTGAATTTCTAGCTGCTAAGAATTCTGCAGGCAGAATTTCCTTATTTCCCCGGACAGAAGAAACTATGGGATATTCAAGGCTTAAGATAGCTAAAACACGTGACCCATGACTAAATGAAGACATTAATTGAAAAATAAACCTTTTATCTTATAGAAACTCCATTTGCATGCTCCATCTGTATCCTTCATTTTCATGCAAGAGTAACTGTAGGAAAGGAAAAAAGAGGAAATGGGAAGAAAAGTCTATGATTTCCACCTGCCTTGACCTCTCTGCACCTCACAGCCTTGAATGATAGAGGGATTAAATAGATAAACAAATTTCTAAGAGAATACAGAGCTGCATATAAAAGCTTTATTTCAAAAAGCTTTGAATCAAACTCTTACAGACAGTTTAATATGCATTATATCTAAGTCATTTATCCAAAGAAATTCCCAGTTTTACAGAACACTCAAAGACCTCATTCCTTCAAATGGAGCACTTCACCTGCATTTTACCATTTGAGAAAAATGCAAATTGGGAAACTGAAAGTCAGACAACATTACATCCAATAATAATAATATAGGACTATTTATATCTAACTTAAATGCTTCATTTCTATAGCAATTTGAATTCAACTTACCGCACTTAACACGTTTTTCTGAATTTGCAGTGTGCACATATAAGTATAGATACAAATAGCTGCTTTGGAGTATTAAATTATATCCACCATATAAAATAAAGTATGTTCTCTAGCCTGGTAGGAATTAGTACAAGAGGTGCCCCGTAGAAGACTGCACAGGAGGTAGATGTTACAGTCATTATTCCCAGAAGATACTTTTATTAAATATTGCTGGTCAGAGCTAGCAGTTTGCCACAGTACAGATTATGAACATTTATGTACTTATGGTCCAACAAAACTCAGACTTAAACACTTCATTAAGTTACAGGGCAAGATTCTCCCAGGATCAAATACTGTGGGTACATTAGTTTGCATCCATTTAGATCAATTAGAGTCCTTAGCATCTAACTTCAGATCAGGGACTTAGAATGCCACGATTCAAACACTTTCAGACACTAAGCTAATTTCAAGTGCTCCAGCATACCTTGCAGACTTCAGTGTCACTATTGGTTATCCTTAAAATTAGCAATGGACCAGAAGTCATAAAAACAAATTTCAGAGTTGTGTAATTTTTCAGCTAAAAGCTGCCTTATCGTTTCCTTTTTCTAAAATTTACATTTCTACCTGACACTCAGATCCCGCTAGACTCTGGTTTTGCTTTCACAAGACAATTAAGTCATGACTTTCAACTCTTCCTGTTTGACTGGATTTTGGAAAGGATATTTCAGTAATGACACAGAGACTTTCTCCCAAGTGGCTTGAAAACTATATCTTTGGACTACTGATGTTAAGAACTTATGAGATGTTGTCTTAGCATGAGCTGCCTAAAGATCCACTATGAGGTAAATTTCTGAAAGAGTAAGTCAAACTCTCACAGTCAAACATTCATTTAGGATTATTCTGAGGACTGTGAACCATGGAAGGATAAAAGCTCCAAGAATATTACGAAATCTTTTGTACCATGAAAACTGCAAGAGTTTTACTTTTGTGAGCCAGAACAATGACTGGAATATTTCAATACAGTTTAACAGATCATTGCACTTGCCTCTCAGGAGTCTACAGCCAAAACTACCATAAAAATGAGTGCAAGGTTTGCTACTATAGACTAACAAATTAAATTTGTGTCCATTGGTGACAACTCTACCACATAATATTATATGTGGTTCGAACTAGACCTAGCTGAAAAGTAGCTTTAATTTGAAATTGACATTTCAAGAAGTCATCCCACTTTGACTCAGAACAAAAGTAGAACTCTATGAAGATATCTATGAAGAATCAAGAGGTAGAGGGAATATTCAATTTAGCCCATGGGTTGGTGCAATTGGAGCCCAACTGAAACTTAGCCCATGTGAAATTGGAGAATGACACAGCAGCGATGTGAATCCAGCTATCCCACAACCTGGGTGAATTCCTGCAGGTTGCTGGCTCTGATTTCGTGGTCCCAGTGAGCTCTCTCGAAGTTCCACCCTGAATATCAAAACCTTTCCCAAAGTGAACAGGGCATTTGCAAAAACATTTAAGACCACAGTTTTTAAGGGAAAAGTCATGGGGAGGAAAGGTCCCACTTATAGTGCACTTCAAAGAAACTGACCACTATTTGTAAAAGGTACAGTAGCTCCAGCAGCTTTTTTTTGAGATAGTGATAAAGAAGGAAAAAAAAAAAAAAAAAAAGAAAAAAAAAAAAAAATGTTTTTTATTTTTTTTTTTAAGACCTCCTGGAAAAAAAAAAAAAAAAAAAAAAAAAAAAAGTGATATTTATTAAAAGAAAAATAGCTGTCAAAATTTACTACCAACTCCAGCTGAGAGAGCTCTCTGGGATACACATACAGTTGTTCTGAGTGACAAAATCATCAAAAGCATCACAAGAGCTGCATAGCTTGTGATATTGTGTGATAGGACTCTTTATAACCTATTTTGCAAGTTGATGCAATCTCTTTTTATTATTAGATAATGTAAAAGTTTGTGATACCAACTGAACTGGGTCTGCTGTCTGAGAAAGGAGTGAAACAACTTCTATGCAGCTTATAGCCAGCACTGACGCTTTGAACATGCGTATCAACTGTCAAGAAAGAGCTCCACATCTTCAGAAACACGGTATTTTTAGGGAGATTTTGACCCTTCAGGACTTGAGCCTTTTAGGTGTCTCTCTAGTGACAGCACAGACAGAAAAGAGCTTCTGAAATGTTCTGTATTCCATCCCTTCTCTGTTTCATGACTGCCAATCCCAACTCTGACCTCAGATACGGCTGCAAAGCTGTCCACAGCAGGTACTGTACTGAAGGCTACTGAACCAGTGCCACAGTTGCAGCTGGTACTTGGCATGCATTAAATGACAGATGGCCTTGATTGCAAGCAACTACATAGTGCACTTTAGAAGAGAGACATATGCCAGTTTACTGTGCTTTGAATCTTGTTAAACACAAAAGACTCTGGGGTTCAGACATCCTCCCCAGAACATGCAGTTAAATCAAACCTTTAACAAATGAGAATTGGAAAACTTAAAAGGACCAGTAGGTTAAAAAAATAACAATAAAAAAATAAATAAATTGCTTCCCAAATCAAAGCAATGCAGAAAGCCAAACATCTGAGATTATAAAATGAAAGGGATTAGACCTCTTTTCCTCTTTTTTTTTTTTTTAAGCATGAAATAGCAGAAGGTGATAGACAAATGAGCTTTACTTAATTTTTAACATGCCACCAGAGCACATTTAGCTATTTTACTTCTTGACCAACTACATTCCTCAGTGCCACTTTTGCCAGAAAATCCTCACACTCTTTTCACATTTAAACAAAGCCTTGGGAAAACAAACATAGAAACAATAACAAAACACAGAAAAACCTCACTACCTCTGTATTTCTAAACACAGTATCTTCTAACTTTATTCTCAACAATCTCCACCAAAAAGCATTCTTGGGCACAGAACCTGAGGTATTCTGAAGCCACTGGGTTTGGAAAACTGGTCTTACAGAAACCGCAACAGAAAAAAATACTGAGGGCCTTTTCCTGCTTGTCTTCTGAATTCAAAAATGATTCTACTGTCTGGCCACACTACATAAGTTTATGTAGTTAATGATTGGAAGGTCATTGAAAGAGCATTTCTAGGCTGATGTTTATATTTTCTAATATGTCTTTCAGAGAAATGTTCTAGTTTTAACGTAGAAGATCAAGGAACAAATTCAGGGTAGACAACAAAGCTCTGCACAATTTAAAAAACTGCTGATCCATGTAAATCCCTACTGAAGCACATCAGTAGCATATTTATACTGCAACAGCTATACTAATTCAGCTATGTATTACATATGCAAGAGAGGAACGTAGAGTATAAGTAACAAACATCAATCCCTCATTAGCACATGAGCATAATGCATAGAGTTTACACCATATACAATGCCACAACCCTAAAAATGTGTTCAAATATAGGAAGAATATGATAAAATAAGTTACTCATTATACTGTGAAAACCATAAGCTTCCAAGCATTTGCATGAGTAATTTCACTTCTAAGAATAATCCCACGTAAATCAGTGAAACCACTGTACATGTTCCTACCCATGAGATACAGAAGCATTTCCAGGCCCAAAGCTATACAAATTATATTGCTGAAGTGAAATATAGGTCACAAGAAGTGGAAACATTTCTGTCAGTGTTGTCATTTTGGGGTCTCCCCCACATTCTGAATGAATATATTATTTATGGGAATCACTTTCATCCCCCAACAAGAGACAACTCTACTGAAGATGTGGAATCCAGAAAAGATTCTGAATAAATCAGAAATGGTCCTTTTTGATTCTGTTTAATTGTTCAAGCTGAAAGAACTCTAAAATCTTTCACTGTCTTCCACTAATCCTGCTGCACATTAATTTAGGAGCCCAGGAGGCAGACAGATAGGAAGCATCACTCTATTTTTATACATAATAAATACCTAAATCTATTTTTTCCCTCCAGTATTTTTTCTCTATTTCCATTAGCTATAGACAGGTTGTACATTTGCCAAGAAAATTAGTACAATGCATGTTCCTTTCTATCCACATAGTCTCTAACCCAATGACTGATGCTGAAAAGAAAGTATGTAGTGTGCCTATGTCAGCAGCCTTGCTGTGGTGTGATACTGCTAGCTGCCAGTGTTGCTATACTCTACAGCAATTATTTATGCTGTGCTTTAAGTACGCTCTTACAGCCTAGAGTGAGGCCAATTCCAAAGAGGAAAAACTTACAGTACAGCAAGCAGAAATACCCTTGGACAACTTACCTCCAACAATCATCTTTCTTTCATTTATCTGCACTTGGTAAAAACAAACAAACAAACAATCAAAAAACCAAAACTCTGTGTTTCCTTGCTGTGTTTCCTCCTTCTTAACTTTTCTCCTTTTCCCTCTACTGTCACTTCCTGGAGAATGTCTTCAGGTGCTCCCAATTAGCAGCCTGCAATTTGTAGCTTTACAAATTACCCTGTATTAGTACTCCCTGCTCTTCCCCAAATAGATTTTGTCTCAGCTTGAACTGGAGTGGCTGCATTGCTCTGTTTCTGCATGCAGCTGTGAAAATCTAGCCTACTGTAATTTCTTTTACTGTGTAGTTTGTGTTCATCTTGGAATCAATGCCCTACCTGATGTAATATGTCAGCTTGACTTAAAGACTGTCACAGAACAAAGTTCTGGGTACACAGCAAAACTCATTTCCTTTTCAGTGGTCAGATTATAGTCCTTATCTTTTTGACGCTTTACTTAATGTTGTAGTTACTCCTGCTTTCAAATGCAGAGGTCACAGGCTCAATAACCTTTTCCAAGGCTTTCAGCATTACTCTAGTCCAAAGCCTCCCTTGCAGAGGCCACGGTTGGAACAATACTTCTGCAAAGCTTTCTTGCAGATTCTCCCACGAACACCAAATTCTAGAGTCTCATTGTAGAATGAAGTTATTCTGCTCACAGATGCCAATGGTATTGCGTCTCCTATTGTTTTCAGTGTGATCACATGCCCATAAGGTGCAGCTAGCACCTCTGTAGTCAGTAAACCTGCCTTTGTCGATGCAGGAGCCCGCATTTATGATACTTCAACGTGTAAAACGGTGCCCCTCCAGGGAAACATAAGAGATTTTATGTAGCCATCTTTCTTGAGCATGAAATCATGATTTTCTTTTTGGGAAGACTGATCAGTATGGCATCTGTTGAAAATCTTTTTTGCATGGTGCTTGACAACCTAATGTGTTGTACTTTTAGTTCACTTGGTGTAGCAATTTCATTGCAGCTTTTGCTCTAAATTGGCATGATCAGGATCACAGTGGGTAAAACTACATGACAACTGTGGGAGGATTGTAGGTTTTTTTCCACTAGCTTTCACTTGAATTTACCGTTATACTCTCAGACTTCAGTTAATAAGTGAAAACAAAATGCTTATGAATCACCTTTGCGAGAATTAGGTAGAAAATTTCATAAACTTTTGGTTAGGATGAAAATAAATAAATAGGCAGTGGTGCACCAGGTAGTGAGCTTAAGCAACCAAATCAGGTGGGCAAAAGAGATTAACACATTCAGTGAAATTGGCAAATGTCAAATCATTTGTTCACTTCAGTATTTTAATTGATACAGGCTGTTGCTTGACATACATATAATGGAAATGTTTCGTTTTCTGCATGTTAATTTATAAATTTATAAGCAAGTCTTTGCAATACTATGCTGAAAAACTATTTCTTTTTATTTGAGTTTGTTTAGTCTGGAACTCTTTAAAAACCTGTCCTAAAACAATTACAACTGAAAACTTAAATGTCAGCACGAATAGCTGGAGCTAAAGGCGCTTAAGCACTGACCATGGCAAAGAACATACAGGTAGAATAATGCAGGTCAGTTAAGCCACAAACAATGATGGATTGCTGAGTTTATGGATACTAGGCTGTTTTGTTCAAAACACCCTGGAGGTTGTTTGTAGAATACAAAGGGAAGTATTGTTCAATTGAGAAAAGAGTAAATGTCTAAGAACCATATCAAATATTTTAAAGAAGCATTCTTCTTCCTGCTTCAGGGACTTTTGTGGTTATTTTGCTATGAAATAAAGCCCGCAAGTGTGATCAAGATGCTAGGAAATTATTACAGTGCTTTCTGCCAGCTCATAATAAGCCAGCAAATTAAATATAAAGTTTAAATGAAAAGGTCATAACTCCCAACTTCATTTCATATAAGAAATGAAAACAAGCTGTCCAATGACTGTAACCTGTAACATGACATCAGACAAAAGGAGGAGAATCAAATGTAGAGAGATTTAATTTTAGGGGTTAGTAGGGACTCATCATCAGTGACAGCCTTCAAGAGATTGGAGAAACAGCTACTCATATTTTCAGCCCTAGCTCATTTATTTTAACCTGTGCTACTATGCCACTTCCATTCATTAGACCTTCTTATTCCCTTCCCTTTGTTTACTTGTATGATCCTTTTTACCCAGGATGCCCCCTTCCAACAGACAATACAATATGGCTTCAAGATAAGCACCATAACTGACAACAAATGAGATATATTTCTATGTATAGGCATGGACACAAGAAGTCCATCCAACGTAGGTTTCCCCCTCTTCCTCCACCCCCGTCATATCTATTATCTGTTAGTACTGCAATGTTTCTCTTTGCAGAATTTACTTCTGTGTACAAGAAACATGCACTGCAGTTAAGAACTGTCCTATGTCCACTAGAAAATAATCCAGGATTCTGTCTAATATAAATATGAGAATAAAAACTACTTATTTTGTTCTTTCCCCATTTTACTGTATTTTACCGAAGTAGAATCATAGAATCATAGAATATCCCGAGTTGGAAGGGACCCATAAGGTCCAACCCATCAAGTCCAACTCCTGGCACCACACAGGTCTACCCCAAAGTTTAGACCATGTGAATAATTGCACAGTCCAATCGTTTCTTAAGTATGTAAAATACTGTTTATGGTTGAAATTTGTGATGTCTGAACTACCAAAGCAAAGCTTTACTGAGGGGTGATTAACCTTATCTCCCATTTTGTACACTAGCCAGTAAAAGAACAACTTGGGCTTACTTTCAAACAGATATTTGCTCAGTGAACAAAACCCTCCCTCAGTGCTGTGGGAAATTATACTCTATTTCAAACTACGCTGCTTTGAATAATGATCTCACTTTTTTCACACTTTTCCTTTGAAATTTGTAGGCATAAGCCACGGATCACTGACAAAGGGAGAAGCTGTGTGTATAGCAGCTGGGTAAGAAATATCACAGCTGGAGGAAGATGGATAAAAAGACAATGAATGTTCAGGATTTTTCTTTCCTATTTTATCTGTTCTGCTGAACAGGGTATTTCACAGTTACGTCTATTGTAGACCTAAAATAATTCCAAATTCATATTTTACTTTCTGCTTCAGACATCTGTGTCTACTATTAATAGATATTACAGTAAATAAGGTGTTTATGTTTTGCTGAATTGGAATAAGCATGCTGAAGTACAGTTAACTGCAGAATATGCAGAGAAACTTGATAAAGAAGCAACTGGCTTATATTGTTTTATTTCTTGCTCTAACAGCATATACGATATACAAGAAATTGCCCCCACACCTATAGGCCTGAACATTTGAGTGCTGTCATTAATGATTTTCTAATAGGACTTTCCAAGAGGTAAACACTGCACCATTTGATAGCATTTCAGTGCCACTACTGAACACTAAGGAAGAGGTTATTAGGGCAAAGAGCGGGATATTATTTCTCCGAGGTGTGATTTACAAATCTGCCAGCTCTGACTTTTAGTAATCAACCTATTTTGGCCAGGAAATGCAGGTACAGCAAGGTGCAAGTGAGCAGGTACAACAGGAACAGCCAACCCTCCATCCTCACATTAGAACAGAAGATTCTGTGAACAGCACACCTCATTAGTCCACTGCTGCAGAGCAACATCCTATCATATTTTACTATCCATCTGACTTCTGAAACTTGCAGAACTTTCAGTCTTTCATGTCTTATTATAATAGCAGGTTGAAGGTGTATCACCCATTAAATTATAGTCAAAGAAACATTTATGCCCAACATATACCCATGCATTCAACAGTGAACCCACTGGCTAGGAGCTGCTGCATGTGCACTGCCCAGTCTAAGTTTACTGCAAGTCCATAACTGAGAAACCAATGCCTACCAGAAAAGAAAAAGTACATTTCAAATATTCCATGCTAGAAGGAAGTTAAATGGGTTAGATTTAGTATGACATTGATTTTGAGTTGCCTTTACCCTGTACTTTAATATCAGCCTCAAGTTCCACCAACAGATCAAAATATCCATCCTTGTTTTTTCTTCCTTCTCTGCCAGACAAAATTGGATGTGAATCACTATTAACTGCATCCTGGCTGAGATGTGTAATTGAGGTGATTGTGCATGGAATGCATCTCAGCTGGATTTTTGATACATGATTTAGTGTCTCCTATTTATCTTTATACTTTTTTTCAACTTCAAATAGGTTTAGTTAAAGGGATTGCCATTTATCACAACATACAATGTTATAAGCGACAAAACTTATCATGGTATACAATCTATATAATTTAAGTGTAATACTTTGGTCTTTACAGTGTTGTACAGAGTTAGAATAGCTATCTGACAGCATACCAAATATATTCTTGATTGTATTTGTAAAGAATAAGTCACAAAATTTCAAATAATTCAAACAAATATTACTGTTGGGAAGGGACATACAAATATATCACTGCCAGTTACTAGGCTTTCTAGTAGCATATAATATTTTGTACGCTTCTGTGGATGAGATAATTTAATTCATGATAAACGCATAGCATATTCATATTTACTTGTTGCAAGTTAAAAAACAAACACACCAAATGTACTTAAATGACTAAATTCCTAAGAAACTAACAAGTTATTTAACCTTTCTCTCAGAGAATCTTTGTTCTTTTTTACTTTTCCACTTTTGAGGAGGAATATGTAGATGGAAGAAGAGGATCTGACTTGTGTAAGGCTCTTTTTTTTTTTTTAGGAGTTTCTTTCTTCAACCCCCCCCCTTTTTTTTTTCACTAGCAGTCAAGCATTGTCCATAAAACTGAACTCAACACTCAATGAGCCATAGATTTTTAGCTGATCCAAAATTAAATCTTTACTCATCTCTCTGTGGTCCAGTCATCATAATATGATAAATACGAGCAAAGAAAAGGGTTCAGCTTCTGCCTATTTTCTATGGTACTTAGAGCAATAATGTCAGCCCTTAGCTTTATACCCAGGAAGTCTCCTCAGTTTCAGCTCTTTCAGGTCCTCCTCAAAAGCCTGCCTACTTTTTCCACTTTCTTTCTGCATAACCTTGAGCACACAATGATGTATGTGCTATTATCATTACTCGTTCTATTTGACCACTTAGCATCTCATTAATTATAAAGTTCTTTCCTTTGGCCTTGAACAAAAAATTGTGTGGGTGTCCCTTCACTTATTACTGTTCAGTGTGTTGCTGCAGATGTTTTTCTAGCCCTTCACTAACAGGCCGCTTTTCCTCATTTACACTCAACAACAGCTTCCTCTTCTTAACCACAGAATGTTCACAGAGCTGTCACATCCCTAAAAGCCTTTCTGACTGACATTATCCACCCACCTTGTGTCAGTTCAGGACCTGTCACCTGTAATGCTTGTCCTGATTTTTTCAGGTTTCCAGTTTTGGCCAGTGTGGGAGCCAGGCTCCTCTTCTTACTGTCAGAGCTCTCACGTTGTGGAGAATCTCTCTCTTCATTAGAATTCCATCCTTGTATTGAGAAACTTTCCCAATGGAAATTCCTACAAGCAGGTTTTGTTTTTGGGAAGTTCTAGTCTTTGTTGGAAAAGTCTTAGAAAACTTTAGCATTGCCCATTGATTTTTAAAATTTGTTTTTATCCACTCTGTGCCAATCAAGTCTCAGTTTATGGAGAGACTATTTTTATTGCATGTTGATAAATGGGATTTGAGTCTGGCTTGGTTTCCTACTCAAAAGCCATACAGGTCCCCAGACAGAATGATACCCACATACACACACACGGTAATGTAATGGCCTGTTCACTAATATTTTTGTATATGAACATGAGTCATAATTAACAACAAATGTTTCAAAAATTTCAAACATAATCAACAAAGAATTAACAAAGGATGTTTCTTGCTTTTGGAGTTCAAAGTCTCATGAATACATGAAAAAAGAATAAAATTGGAACTGGAAAGAAATACATAACGGACCAAAGGTGCTTCAGGATGCAGAGAATGGGCAGTTTTTCCTGACCTTCAGTTTGCAAGAAGAGGAGTCGAGGAAGGGAGGTGACTTTCTTTGGCAGTAGAACAAATACCCTGGCGATACACAGGTCAAGAGGTAAAGGTTATAGCCTCCTTCCCTATAAATAATTGATTCAGCAGATGACCAAGAATTTTAGCAGAGAGAGAGCAAGAGGGTTTGTTATGCAGTAGATAACAGAGGCCAGTATTTAATTTGCTTGTGTAGGGCATATGCTGGTAAGGACATACCTCAGCACAGTTTGCCTTTTAAGACAGTTTAGTTTATGAATGATAGAAGTCTATGTATTCAAAAATATCTGCATCCTGTGGCAAGATGTGCATGTTGCACAGCAAAATATGCATGTATGAATAGCTCCTGAATTTCTCACAATGGTAACAGCAAGATTAAGATACTGCTGAGGACAT
The DNA here is from genome assembly GCA_011075105.1 of Heteronetta atricapilla. Taxonomy (NCBI): domain Eukaryota; kingdom Metazoa; phylum Chordata; class Aves; order Anseriformes; family Anatidae; genus Heteronetta; species Heteronetta atricapilla. The sequence goes on from CM021734.1 coordinate 11,426,335, forward strand.
GGAGATCAGGCTGGTTGTAGGCAAAACCAAATATATGCGCTGGCCACATCATAACACAGCAAACTTGATCCTGCTCATTTGATTAAGGATCAAATTAAATAGTGGCCTCTGTTATCTACACGATGACAAATAAAATCAAAACCAAAATACCTGTCCAATTATCCTGGGCCAATAAACAGCTTACTCTATGTAGCAGCTGTTTTTTTGTTTGTTTGTTTGTTTGTTTTAACCCTTACTATTTTATTTTTTTATTTATGTATTTATTTGGGAAAAGCTTGCCAAAATGGTAAAGTTCAGAGTAGTAGCACATATTTTTAAATTGGTCAAAGTTATTTGTCTCAGACACAATACAGGAGTCTATTAATCACAGAGACTAGGGTAAACTTTCTTTATGGAGTGGATATCTTCAATTACTCTCCACTAAAGCTTGGCAAAGCTTTGGATGTTTATGGAATTTGAATTGTTGACAGAAATGGTCTCCTGCAAAAGTCACATAATTTTATTATTATAACAGCTACAAGGGATTTGCTAGAGTTTTTCTTTACCTTATTTGTGTTTAAAATGCAAACACTATTGTACTTCATATAAATTAATAAGGTTACATCAATATTTCCAATGTGAAATAAACAGATCTAAAAGATTCTTAGAAACAGCACCTACAATTTAATAAACTACGTTATTCCTTGAGCCTGGAATAATCATCCAACTTTCTTACCAAATCAACTACATATTAGATGTCTCAAATTTCCCAAAGCTGCTGGGTACTGCTATTTCCTATTCAATTACCAGTGTTGGATAAATCAACCTCACTAAAAATCCATGAAGCAATAAAATAGTTCAAATGCGAATCCCAAGAATAGCAGAGCAATGTTTACTTGTAACTCGCTGACCATCACTTGAACACTACAGAGTGTGTGTGCTGCTAATTAAAAAAAGCAACAGATAGGAATGTGTCTTTTTTTTTAATCTAAAGTGATTGTTTTAATGGGTATGCTGGTATAAAGAAAAATTAGCCTGATCATACAGCAGATGGGAACATTTTCTTGATATATTTCTGAATGTTTGTGAGATAAATGTATCGTTCCATGTAATTTTGTAGCACCCGGCTGGTAATTATATCTCTAATACTTTAGATGAGTGTGGACTCATATAAATGTTTGGAGCATCTTGCATAGATTGGTCCTAATTGAATGTTGTAGGTACCTTATTAAATAGCATTTGTACTAAGATGAGGAAAGAGAAAGAGGTTGCCCATTTACTTATCTAAATTTCTTGTCATGATTGAATCTTAATTTTTCTCTCCTCCCCCTCATCTTTATTTCTTTTTCAAGAGAAATGCAGGATTTGGCTTCACAGTGAAAATCTAAAAGTCAGTAAGCTGAGGAAGGGTGCTTGAAGGATCATTTAATTGTGAAGTGTTTCATTTAGAGTCTACTCAAGTTTCCAGCTGTGAAATTGCAAGATTCTTATATGCCAGTACTCACAGCAGTATCTTAAGTTTATATAGGATTGCTAACTTCTGAAAAATTGCTAACTGTTTAAAAACTTGTCAGTCTGGTACTCACAAAATCAGGACATTTGGTTTAGCTGGACTTTCCACCAGACTTTTATTTTTAAACTTTAAACTTTTAAACCTGTACACTGTGCATACTTACAGCTTCTCTTTGCCATCAAAATGCTATAGGGCCTTGGTTTAATGAAAATTTAGGTTCTTTCAAAATAGCAAGAGCTTGAGAACAGTTTTGAGTAAAGTCATTGAACATGATAAACACCGTAAGAGGTGAGGAAGATATGTGAATGTAGCAACAATAGACCAGACATTTCTTTCCTGCACTGTGTGGTAAAGAGGGCAGTCAGAAGGTCCTAATGAGAATTTAAACAAGGTCTAATTACTTTATAACACCTTTTTTTTTTTCTATGAATATAAGTAAAATACGTATAAATAATTCCAACAGTTTTCCTGACACTGAGCTTAAAATGACTATATTTTGATAAAATATCCACATTTAGCAGCATTAGGAATACCACTAAGCTGCCAGGTCTGTAATTTTAATGTATATTTGAAGTCGAACAATTTTACATCATTTTTCTCAAGACTGCAAATATGTTGTGTTTATCGACCACATACAGACTTTTTGATTGCAACCTATGCAATGACAAATGCTTTGGCCTGTAAAGAGATGACTGGAGATGCCTTTTGACATGTCCTGCAGTATCTTTGGTACACAACTCAAGTTCAGCTTTGTTCCCAAGCATGGTGCATGGGAATATTTGTCCCATGCAGCTGTAAGCACTAGTAATACAAACAGAGAGGGCAGAAATGCTGCTACTTTGGGTGTTGAACCAGCTCTACCTGGAGGCTAGTTCTTCCCTGCACTCTCTGGGAAGAGCTGAGCTTGGCCCTGACCCCACACTGCATTTCCAAATGACAGTAAAAGTCAGCCAGCATAGCGCTTAAGTAAACATACTTAGAAAAAAAAAAAGCAATGTGGGATGGTAGCCAGGGATGCAGGAGGCTTATCTAAAAAAGAAGAGATAGCACCTCTCTGAACAAGCAACAAGCATACCGCAGCTTCATACACCATATTCTTCTTAAGGACATCTATCCAGTTCCTCTGATCTAGTGCTGAATCAAGTGGTCACAGGTGATTTCTCTGTGCACCTGTTGGAGAGAATGAACTCCTTCTGTAGAAAGGCTTTCAGCTACCAAAAAAATAATAGAAAATAATTCCTTGTAAATATTTTTTTAAAATAAATAAATTGACATATTTAAAGTTATATATCTAAATAAAACATTTTGGTTTTCAAATGAAAACAGAAAAATTGCTTTTTTGGTGTGTGTGTGTATGTGTGATTTTGTCAGGCGTTAAGGTGGAAAAATCCAATTTGTCTGCTTGGATAAAAGGTTTTGTAAGAAGATTTTTATCAGTTATGTGTTTCATTCTCCTAGTTTTCACTTCATTCCAATTGGAATGCGGTAACTGAAATTGTATCAAAACCTAAACTACAGTTCATGGACCTATTCATGGTGAAAGCTGCAGAGCTCAGTTCATGATGATTTACAGCCACCTAGCTTATGCCTAGAATGTACAGTTGCTGAGTGGCTTGATTTCATCTTCTACTCTATAAGACAGTCATTTAAAATATTTCCTAAAAAAGCCAGGTAACCAAAATACATGTGTATGTGTGTCAGTGTACAGTAATCTATTAAAAAAAACAGCCATGCTGGTTAATAAGATTTTTCTGCTATCTGGAAAAGGGAATACATTTTCAGCTAGAAATCATGCTATGTGAGTTTTAGTTCTTTAGAGTTAAGATTTATATACACTTCTGAATATTATTAACCTGTTGCAAACACAAGATATCAGGCTCTAGAAGGCACAAGAATTAAAGTTCCTTGCACAGCAGCTTCATTACATATGCAGTGCAATTCTGCTTTTCTTTCAAACATATTTTCTCCCTCTGTCTTAGTCAAGTTACTGGCTTGAACATGTTAAGAGGAAATTACATCTGTATAGCGGAGCAGGACTGTTCGTTTCCTTCTTGGTATGAATACCAAAAGTTGCAAGGCAACAGAATCAGAGCACCATCATTTCTAAAATAGGCAGAAATTTTGTAGGGAAGCATGCAAGTTAATGAAACTGCCTTTTTGTACATATGCAGTAGGATCCTATTCGAGCAAATAACTTTCTTCTCCAGGAACCTGCAGCAGTGGAGAAGATCAAAAATTTAATTATTTGTCTGTAATGTCAAGAATGAAAGGATTCAGTAGTGTGACTTTGCAGACGTAGGCAAGCACAGTGTTCCGTTCTTACTCTTGTTTTCAAAGACCCCACTCACCAACTGGTAGTTCAAACTGCTTCTCCTTGGGGTACCATCATAATAGGTATTCCATGCAATGTGTTTTCATAGTCTCACTTTACCCTGAAGCTATTATTTTGGCAAAAAATTAAGCCAGTCCAAACTTAATTTTCCAGAGAATCAGCAACATCAAGTGAGAGCAAAATAAGATCTTCTCACTGAACACCAGCATGTGGAATTACAAACGTGCACTCCAGTAATTCCATCACCCCTTTGCTGCCCTAACATTTTTATCATACAGAAAATGATATTCAGTACTAAAGGACTGACATCAGAGCCAACACGAACCAACTGTTTTGTTACCAATTTACTTCACCAAGATCAGCAAATAATACTCAGGACAGGCCAGACATGAATTGATCATGATTACTTCGAGTCATGTGTAAGGGACGTTTTTGGTGATGTAAACTTTGAGTAATCTCAGTCCTAAATGAGTCACTTTGATTTACTAGAAGTAACTTAGTTTTCTAATAGTTCTTCTCCAGTTGTCTCCCACTGGGAAAGCATCCTAAAGCTAGCTTTTGACTTGCAGAAACATTTAGTAACTTTTATTTTTCCACAATTATGTTTCCACCTCCTCTTATGTTCAATTTAAGTAAAGCTAAACAGGAAATCATTTATTTTCTATACAACTGCTAGGAGGAGAATGAATTAAAAGAGATTAAAAGATTAGGCATTTGCTTGGACAAGTACAATTGTGTTATGCACTTTCCCTTGGATTAGCTTCAGTATTTTTACCTATGTACACTTAGTGTAATAAACTGTAAAAGTGAGTTTAGTGTGAGATGATCTGATATTAAAAAAAAAAAAAGTGGGTTATGTAATTTATCTTGTTTTCTGTTAATGGGCTTTACACAAATAAATATTCGCAGCTGCAAAAAGCACATTTGCAGTCTCTTTTCCTGAACACAGAACTAAAAAACAAACCCATACACAAATGGTTTTCCCTGATAGTATATTTTCTCTTCAGCAAAAACTATTACCAGTTATAAGGTATTCAGAACAAGATGTTATGTACAAAGAGAATAAGGCTATAGATTAAATGTAAATCATTTACTTCTAGAAGCCACAGAATACATTCCAGAAAATCCAAGGCAAAATATATATATATATATATATATATATATATATATATATATATGAAAGGCATTGTTGGGGTCCCAATCCAGCACAGTGCTAAAGTATAGAATCTTTTCCTTATTTCATCAAATGGGAATGGTCACATGCTTAGAAGTAAAGCATACATGCAAATGACATACTGAATTAAGGATTTATAGGAGCAACTCTGAGTAAAGAAAACCAGATGGGAGAACAGAAGCTTTCATGATACAAGATAAAAAATAGGTAACATAAAAGCAACAATAACAAAAACAACAAACAAAACTATTATATATCTATTATGAAATATTTTGAAAGTTAGAATAGTTCCTTTCATATATTGCATGTTCTAGTTATGTTTGTTTATCCAAGCTGAAGCTGAAGAGGCACTACTTAAAATGCATGTTACAAGTGTTTCTAAATATATCAGAATTTTGAAAAACTTTCAGAGGTAACCTGTAGAATAGACTATGAACTATAGGAATATACATCAGAAAATTTCAAGAGGGACCTTCAGGGATTTCAGATGATAAAGACTGAAGATGCAGATACTTACATTCCTACAATACAAATCATCTAAAAAAAAATCCATTCCTTTACTTTGCTCTTACAAACATTCTCAACTATATTTTGCATGTCACGGAATTCACAATCCCCTGAGACATTGCATTTTCACTCCATTCCAGATTATCATTACTACAGTTTACCCACTCTGTACACTTTCTTCTATCTCCCTTGATATTTTAACTCCTTTCTTGAACATCAGATCTGTTGCATATTGCATAGTTCCACTTAGTTTCTGAAAAAAACTCTTTGACAGTCTTCTAATAGAAGACCTCTAAACCTTCAGACCCCTTCAGACCTCTAAACACAGCTACCCTTGTTAGGAATAAAGTAGGATAAACATAGGAGTACAAACTACAAAATTACAGATGGCATCTTCATATATGTACCAATTGTCTGAAGGTTTTCTTTTCCTTTTTTCTTTTTCTTTAATAGTAAAAGTACTCCAGAATGATGTCTGAGTCTCATTCTGCTTTAATAATTGAGGCTGATCCTTAGCCCAATGGAAAAATTCACCTGATTAAAGATAATGTTAAAACAAATCTTGTTTCAGTAGACTTTGGATCAATTTCAATATTTGTGAAGTATGGTGAAAATCAACAGTATTGTATGAATATTTAGCATTAGTATTTCATATTGAAAGCAACCATTTGTTCATCTATGCCTTAAAAGTCATGATTACAGAAATCTGATCCAAGTATCAGACTTTTTTTTTTTTTTTTCCTAAGGGTTGTCATCTTCATGGAAAGGGGAAAACAAGTCCCTAAGAAGGTGTTAGAGTAAAATTTGGCTATAATTCCTATGACCTCCTGCCTCAGATTGCTTTCTTCTACTCCAGAGATTCTACTTTCCATTCTCACAGGCAATAAATACAGCAAGAAAAAAAAAAAACTGATGCTATATCATCTACCTCCTCCCTTAGTCACCCTCATATCCCTTGTAAAAGATGCTTCCAACCCTACTCAAAGGCAGAAGGTCACTCCCTGCAACTGCTGGGCCAATGGAGATTGTCGTCCCAGATAACCATCTGCTGCCCACCAGTCCTGTAATGCTTTCTGTAGGAAGCATTCAAGCTTCTGTGCCATGCAGCTGAGTCACCCCAGACAGTGCTAGCATGAAGGCAGGGGCAAAGTTTAGCTCCCAAATCTCTGCTAACAGTATCAACCACACAGTAAAATAGTAGAATATGAAGGTTAAGAAAAAAAAATCTGAATGGTTTTATCAGTTGTTTCCTGCCACCCCAGATAAAGCAGCCCCAGAGGTTATCACAGTTCTATTCTAGTCTGCTTAAGAATCAAAATGGCATATTGAAATCGTAGAGAGGTTACCCCTTCTTAATTAATTTTCCTAGCAAAAGACCACTGGTGTGAGCAAAGATCATAAAAAGGAAACCTCATTGGAAAGTGCCTGAACTCTTTTACACACTTTACATATTAATGCTGGAAACCTGACTTTTCATTAAAGGATATGTAAATCACTGCAATATCAAGCCAGCAGTAACTTACACACTATAAAGTGTTTAAATATTTTGAAACAGTTGCCACGGCTACCACCTATATTAGAAATTATTTTGGTTACTACTGAGGGAAATACTGGTACATGTCTGGGAAGTCAAAAGAGCCCACTCACAAACAGCATATTGGGATTCATCTCCTGCATGATTGCCAGCAATTAGCCCCATAACTCTCTCTAAGATTAATAAGAAAGTTAGATTTCAACATGTTACATGAAAAATTATTCACATGGCTCCCATTAAAACTAATGAGAGTTACAATGATTAATCTTCAGGCATGCATATGAACACACATACCATTAGCTGAAATCTGCAAGAGCGAAGGAGTGGAGAATTAAATTTGAAATACTAGTTAATCTGCTTAATTGTGAGTAAAGTTGTTTACTACCTCAGTATAATTAAAGAAGAAAGAATAAGAAAAAAGACCAATAAATATTTCAGAGCTATCATGACTTTCATTTCCCACTAAGATTTATGAATTACTTTCAAAGCTGCAGTAAATCGGGATACTCATAACTTTTCTTTTGTCCAAAACACTATCTTGGCCTGTCTCTATACTGCTTGGTGTCCTGGCAAAAGATGCTCTTCATGCATTCTGTTCCTGTAGAAGTGGCTGAAATTCAAACTCAAATGCTCACATTGCAAAACTGTAGTTTTACAGTTTTCTGGAAGGGAAAATTTCATGTAAAGTTGTTGATTAAACACATTAAAAACAAACAAACAAACAATGATAACAAACAACAAAAAATATCAACCAAACTTGATGAAATCTCACGCAGATTCATGCTCAGCTCATCGGCTAGGTTTTCCTCCCAAGCACGCACCCTGTTACAGAGAACTAGCTGGAGGTCTTGGTCTACCATGGGGAAGATATCACTACTAGAGCTTTTTTCTCTTCTCACTATTTGTACAACTCTCTTTCTAGAGACCCAAATAAAGGCTGTCTTACAATCTTCCTGCTTCTTTTTACATAGTAGCTATAGTCTTTCCTATCCAAACTCTCAAACAGTTTCTTGTTACCTTTGTCTCAATTTCAGCCTTACAAACTACAATTACATCCTACTCACTGTGATGACTGCTTTCCTAACTGGTCACTTTGACTCTGGTGCCACACTTCGGATAATTCTACAAGCTCCCCTTTATTTCATTTAATATACACAGCTCGTCTGGCTTGTCTTCACTTCCCATGTCTTTGACAAGCAATGCACTCACATTTACTAATAAAATGCTCACTTTCCCTTCAGATCAGTCTCTGATCAGTCTCTTGGTTTATTATTTCCAAGACTCGCATACTTTCACATTTGGGGGCAGCTGCCTAGCAGCCACAAGTTCCCCCTGCCTCTTTATAACCCTTTCAAATTCCTTGTACTAACTGCTTATTTCTATTCCAGTGTTGTTTGCTACCACAAACATTGGGTTTAAATTTCTCTGTGCAGGTCTCCATGCTGTTTATGGAGCATCGAGCCCAGTGACAATGGCTGGGAGCACATCTTGCTGACACTAGAGCAAGACAGGAAATAAAAGGATCTGTCTCCACATTCTGCTTGTTTACTATGCTATTTACACTGGCTTTTCAAATGAACAAGATTTCACAGTCCACACCACAAATTCACAAGCCAAAGTGTGAATGAGAAGATTTGATATGTCAGTTCCAAGGCACACATCATAACTGCTATTTCAAAGTCTGCAAATTACATTTACTTCTCTGACAAACTGAGAAAAAACAAAAAAAAAAAACAAAAAACAACCATGATGGCAACCTAAGAGATGCTTGAAAGCTATATCTAATATTCTTCCATGCTAACAAAGAGAACTCTTCAATATAGGCTCTTAAATTAAATCTTTGTAATTCAAAAACAAAACAAAACAAAACAAAAACAAAACCAATAAACAGTACAGTGAATTTCTATGGTTTAGAAAGAAATGTAGAAAACGGAAGTTTCTGATGACAAATGGATACTCTCAGGACATCTAGGTATACAGTGCTACTCTGAGCAGGAACAGACTGGTTGCTTCCAGCTGAGATGCTCTGTGCACACAACACTTGACGGCAGGCCAGGCTCTGTGTGGGTGATTACCCAACTTAACTAATTACACCCCATAGAACACTTCATTACTGTGGCTACCCTGGTGGGCTTCTAACAGAGCTTCCTCTCCTCAGGACTGTGCTGAGTGTCTGGGATCAGTCCCCAGCTGTTTGAACTAAACTGAAGGACTCCTGCACATACCCTTCCTCTCCATAATTGTTGATCTGGGTGCTAGCTCTAAGCCTTTAGAAGAGATACTGCTTTCTTATGAATTTAGTTAATTTTCACCATCTTCCAATGGCTATCTTCCTTTTAGCTGGAATTAGTGTGTAAAAACATGGGGGTAGGCATTTAGAAGTTTAATACTGACACTAAGCTATAACATCAATAGCTGTTCTCATGAACTACTGAAACAAAACATGCACTTTCTGCATTGTAAGTGTTCCATTTTTTGACCTTTAAGATGATCTTTGTAGAGACTGTTTTTATTATAAAATAATTCTTTTAACTTCTGTCTCTTCTTAGTGGCATATGTCTCTGAAAGAGAAGAACAAGATGCCCATCCATGCATAAGCAAACTCAAAATGTCTCTTATAGCAGATTTAAGATAATGTACACATGCCTTTGTGGAATGAGTCTGTTAGGTTTTGAACACTTTTAATTCCAGAATCTGTTAAAGATTCCTTTCCATATTGTAAAGCCTCTGTACACTTAGCCCATGACTTTTAATTTTCTGTTCTGATCCATGCATTTCAAAAAACTCCTTTCTTTTATTCACCTCTCCTTTGCTTCTTGCTTTTAATACCATCCCTCCTGAAATTATTCCTCACTTTCCTGTACCTCTTTTTCCATTCCCTTGCCATAGTCTGATCTTTTAAATATTTTGGGGTTAGCAACTGCACAAAACTCAGTGTGTCCTCTAATGTCAGTTACTCATTTTAGATTCTACTCCACATCAATAGGAATGTTGTAATAAATTCCTGTATCATACTAGTAGGACTGCATGTGTTACACTGCACAGTGCTGATGGAATAAACTGCAGACCATATTTCCCTTCCCTGTAAAAGTAACCCAGAACCACTCAAGACCCACAGTATAAAAACTATAGATTTAGAGGGCTTAATAGTCATATCTGTTAGTGGTCCAGCATTCCTACAGTGGTGGTTTTTATTAAGAAAAATAAGGTCCATGAGTTGTCAACAGTTACAGCAGCATAAATCCTATGATTTTTCTCTTTCCTTTACAAGACATATCTCTTCTAATACAAGGTAACAAACCCATCAGCAGGACAGTTGACACTGACTTCAGTATCTAAAATGACTTAAGTGCTTAAATAATTAACAGAAGTGAAATAAATATATCGTTGGACAGAAGAATGGTCACTAACTTTTACTTGCAATCAATTCTCAGGCCATGCCAAAAATACAGTGATATCTGTCACTCAGTTTCCCTAGCTGTAAAATGGAGATAATTTTCCTTGTATCATGGAACCGTTGTGATAAAATATTTGCTGTATAAACAAAACAGTATGTAATTTTATTTTCATAAAGTGGTATACAAATGTCTGACATAAGGAGAGAATAGGTACAATTTCTATAGTAAAAAGCTGTTCAGGGAAGTTATAGCTTTAGTTCAGAGAAACTGAAAACATTTTTCCTCCGTTCTCTTTTCTCTTCAGAAGCAAGGCTGACACCTGCCTGGCTCTCACTGAGAGAAAGAACTCAATTTCTAAGCAGGTTCAAGGGGAGAAGACAACAGGAGGCTCATGAACCACTAGAGCCCTGCAGCAGATGGGAAGAGGGGAAAAGAAATAAAACCAGGTTCTTCTGCAGAGTGGAGGAGACACAGCAAAAAATACTTGGTGTTCTTCTCCAGAAGTTTTTTGTTGTTGTTATTATTTTTCAAATACCATTGTCAGAGTTAAGAAATAAATATCAGTTAAATAGCAGAAAGTTCAATCTGCATTACTGTAGTGGAAACTGATAGCTCGGATTTCAGTTGTACAGTGCAGGAACAGCCTAGTTCTGTTTGATATAATTTATCAAAATCCAATTGTCAAATGCTAAAACACTCACTAACAAGATGTATTTTAGAATAATCAATCTTACTTTTTACAAACAAAAAACTGAAGGGGATAATATACATCTGCCATTTCAAAATATTAAATGAAACAATGTTACTAGTTACAAAAGAAAAAATAAAATGAATTCTTCAAAATGCTTCATTACATTACTTCCCAATCAATTGCTAGAAAGCCTTGTAACATTATAATGGCTGCAGACATTTAATAGATTCAGCAACGTGTTCTAAATAAATATTTGTGGCTACAAACTGTTACTACATTGAGGATTTTTTGAAAGTTTGCAACACCATTAATGTATTCATCTATCTCCTAAGCACTACAATGCAAATTTTCACTTTTTTTTTTTTTTTTCCAATTAAGTGTCTCTCTCCAGATTTCTTATTCACATTTTCTTTGATAAAAAAAGTATTTTCAGAAATGCTTGCAATGTTTCCCCCCCTGGAAATTGCAGCAAACTCTTCAAGAAAATCAAGTTCTGTTTAAGTTAAACATGGTCCACAAAACCAATTTTCTCCCATTTTTATGTAAGCCTACCAACTAATCCTTTATTTCAGAAGGTGCAAAGCTGTACTTAAAAGGCAAATTTGGTATTAAATCTGTTCAGTTCAGACCCTGTATTGTAAATATGGCTTGCAGTGTAATTTTATATATATGTATTTCAGCCATCTCCATTTCTTTCAAGGACCAGAAATAAATTAATACATCCACTCACTGTATTTTGCTAATGTTATTGAACTTGTTTCCCCCACTCCCATTTTAAATAATTGTGGAAGCAGACCAACATAACACTGAATTCTTTTAAAAATACTGCATCTTAATCACTGGAGAATATTTTCCTGAGTCAAATGGCATTCTTACACAGTGGAACCCTGCTCATTATTCTTTTTTTGTGTGTGTTTTTCAGTGTGTACCTGTCTTGGATTTTCATTTTTCTCTAGCCTAGTGATAATTTTTCTATGATTTCACTGAACAAATCTCAGTTTGACACTATACACTGGATTTTTTTCAACCTTCTCCTCTTAAGCACTCCCAGGACCCATTCCCTTATTGTTTTCTGTAGCAAAACTAATATTGTTCAATGAAAGGAGGCAACAATTCAGCCTAATGTTGGTTCTTAAGACATACGAAGTCTAATCATGATTGAACTGTAGGGACCTAATATTCAATTATATTCTTCTTCTCTAGGAAAATCTTTTATATCCAGCAGAAGATGCATTTAAAATGGAAAATTATTGAACTTGGAGGTTGGTCAGAGACTTCAGTCTAAGGACCACACCTCTCCTGATTTGGATTCAGTTCTTTAAATAATAAGCAAGTTTTTCAGTACCTAATCTTGGTGTGAAGCCCAGATTCCCTCACTGAAGGTCTGCACTAGGTTTATCTAGATTTTTGATTAATCAGGCCAAGATGTAATCCAAAAGCACTTTGGTTCTCTTGAACAATGAAAACCTGAGTGAATAAGCCCTGTGGAACCAAGACTGGGATCTCAGCACTTTGGTACTCTTCCTGGCAGCAGATTCATGGGGCAAGTCAGGTCTTGCCAGGCTGGTGCTAAGCTGTAAGTAAAAGGCTTTGTTAGTTGTGAGAATTCATGACTTCTTCAGGTGCCTTCTACACAAACTCCTAGTTCACGACAGCTAATTTAGTCAGACTGTGTTAATGCATCAGTCCTCATGCAAAGGTCTCTCAGTATGTGCCGGATAGCAGAGGTCCCAGAATACATGCCTCATCAATATAAAGGCAAATTCATAGAAATTTATTAGTTACAAGCAGGATCCTACTGAGATCAGTGGAAATTACATACCTAAATACCTTTCAGGAAGTGGAACTAAAGTTTTAACTTCTAAATCATGAGAATTAACAATATATTTCACATTAACAATTAATTCCCCAGCATCTTTAACATGTAGGTCATTCAAAGATTTTTTTTTAGCACCCATAAACAAGTCGCTCTTTACTAATTAACCACAACTACTTCTCTAGATCTTGTATTTAATGAGCATTAGCCTCTCTATTTCAAGCACAGATTAAAGAATAATATTTTGACAAGTGTAAGCATAGCTACATCAAACCCAAAAATGCTCTGTTATTTCAATTTTTTAATTATTTTCTTGCTAAACACTTCAGACTTATGTATAAATGAACTGAAAATCAAGTAATTTGCACTAGAGAAGTTTTGAGACACACCTATGAATAATCTGTTTGTAATCAAAACCACTAAAGTGAACAAATAGAATGCTGTATTTCATATTCACATATGAACAAGACTTGTAAAGGCCTTAGAGTATCTGCGTGGTTCACAGAAGACATTAACTTAATTACAACATCAAAGATACAGACCTCACATAAAATTAGTTTTGTGGTTTTGAACAATGTCAATTACATATTCTATCACTATCATGAAAACATCCCAATATTTTTATGGTTCCCGTTCTCTTCATTCTATTCTGTTCATCTTTAATATATTCACCTTCCACATTAGAGGGAAGTGCTGGTACCTCCTGAAGCTAAACTCAGAGACACACGGCAAGGAATGAAGTACCTACAACCCACAAAAGTAATCTTCAGAACAGCTGCTTGTTTTTTAGGGGTGCTCTGATTTACGCTAGGAAAATAATAATAAAAAAAAACACACATACACACAAACAAAAACAAAAATCAGATTTTCAAAGTTCTACCTTCATGTGTGCTCAGAACTCATGCAGCCTCCAGTGTGATTGAAGAGGCAGTAGTACAGTCACCATCCTGATGCCATCTGGGCTCCAGAATGCCAGAATCATGGGGCTTCAGTCTTTGTTGCATGGGTGCACTTCCCAACTTCCTACAGAATCATCAGGAAAGGATGGTGGGAATTCATCTTTAAGGAACTTCAAATGAGAAAGTATGATTCAGAGCTCTATATTTATGTTCTTGTCTGGAAGAAAGAAGCAGGTCTGTACCTGTTCTATGTGCTATACAAAGACTCTCTGAATGTAAAATAATACCTAACCAGCTTACATTCTACTTAACTAACATTTAAAGTTTCTCAGATCTAGTATTATAGCACTGAAGTCTAAGACTTAAATGTGTTCCAGGCTCTTCAGTCACTCTGTAGCAACACAGTGCCTGGATCCTCTATTTCCTAGATTGAAGTCCAGTGCACTAACTCCCTCAGCATCTTTGTAATTATGAACCTTTAATGAGAACACTGTCCCCTCAGGTCCCAGGTAATGCCTTAACCAACAACAGTTAATACATTATTGTTTATACATTAAAAAAAAAAAAAAATCCTCCAAAATTGGGTTTACCATCTGCCTTGACATGCTCAATAATGGGAAGTATTCCTAAAGGTCACAGTGTGGTTTTGTTAGGTTTTTAATTTTACTTTCACAGTCAAAAAGATGTTATTCTCTAGATTTTAAGTAAACTTTGAATATAGCTTTTATCTTTATTTCAACTTCCTAGTGAATGAGACTAAGATCAAAGACTCTTAGAGGTATTTGCACATTTCCTAGATGTCAGCTAACAAATCACAAGAAACTTAAAACTTTTATGACTCAAAATGCCAAACTTCCATATGTTTGGTATGTTTGGAGGTATGTTTGGAGGTATGTTTGTGTTTTTTCTTGAATTGCCTCATAAACTGCTCCCGTCGCATCTAGAAAGCCCACAACACAGGTTGCCTCTTCAGTCTCCTGTTAAGCAGAACTAAAAAAAAGAACATCAGTTTTCAGTACTTTGTACCACTTCAGTTAGATAGGAGCCTCGCTGGTTGAGGCTTGCAGAGATTTCAGTAGAGCCAGGATATCATCTTAGTAGCTTGTGGGGGAGGGAAAAAGATAAAAACAGCTTGGAATAGCAGCCAGCTAAGAGAGTGAATGTAACAAAAATCTTTATTCTGTGGTATTCCTGCTGATCAGAGACTTTTTTCTTTGATGTGCTTATTAACATGAAGAGATTCTTTACACCTTATTCAGCACCAAAGGGATATAAGGTTAACTTCCATATGAGGTTATGATTAGAAGTAGAATTCTGTAGACATGTAAGTACTGACATCATGTCAATTTTCAGCTTCCTTTACTTAATGTAGAGAGTATATTTTGGTTTTATTTTGAAAAGCTTGTTTTCAAGTTAATTTCTTAAATTAACATACATAAAAATACATTTCATTTTTCAGGGAAGCCGCTAAATTCTCTGTGGGCAAGAACTGGGCTGAGAAATCAAAGCTGTTGGTAATCCCAGAAAAAAGTAAAAGCAGTATCTGTGGTCCAACAATCCCATTCAAAGTGTTCTTTATAAATGTGTGCACTTCTTAGAATTAGATCTAAAATTTGCAGACACCAAATTTTAGTGTGGAATTTATATAATATAACTTTAGACATCTGTGGTGTTATCATCTATGTCTGATCTAATTATAGACTCCCTTTACAGGTAATAGAAAGAAAAAACACTTCTAAAATACATTTTTGCTGAACTATTTTGGTAATGTATCTTTAGATGAGACAAAGCATCCCTGGAATTGCCCAATTCTACTCCACCTTCTCTGACAGGAGCTGTGATGACTGCTTTATAGAATCATAGAATGAGGTCCCCTCCAACCTGAGCCAAAGATCACCTAGTTCTAACCTCTCTGCCATTGGCATGGATGCCACCCACTAGATCAGATTGCTTAGGGCCTTATCCAACCTGGTCTTGAACACCTTCAGGGACGGGGCAGATGTAGATACATGATATGTATCTATATCTTCATATATCTTTAACATATCTTTAGATGTAGATATATGAAATATATGTCATAGGCATCCAAAATTTAGCATAAACTCTTTTTTCAAGGACATGCCTATAAATTTTAGGCTACATCACAAGAGTAGCTACTCACTTAAAGAAGACCAGTAGATAGATGCTGGAAAGGTTTGCACAAATACATTGATAACTGTGTCTGCAGTTCTCACAGAATCATAGAAATATCCAGAGTTGGAAGGGACCCACAAAGATTGAGTCCAACTCCTGGCTCTGCACAGGACCACCCAAAAAAACCCTGTTCTGGTACCCAACCACCCTCTCAGTCAAGAGTCTTTTCATAACATCCAGACTGAACCTCCCCTGACACAGCTCCATGCTGTTGATATATATATCATGTTACTTTTCAAATTACAAGAAAATAGATGATTCAGAACAGGTGGAACAATGGTGGATGAGCATTTCTAATTTCAAGATTATTGTAGAATAATTTATTTATACTTAAAATATTTGTGATGTGAAAGAAAAAAGCCTTGAAAAGAAGAGAGGCATTGGGGAAGTCACTCTTCAGTTCATGAAGGAAGCCAGTGGATAATTTCTTTTGATTTATTTTGCTAAGGACAGGATTTAAAAATACATTTAAATATCAGCTTAGGTGCTGAGCAACACAACAGCCAATGCTTTTTGTAGACTGAGGCCTAAACAGATTATTTTTTAATTAATTCATTTCCAGCAGTGCATCTCAGTACACTGTGTTCAGCAATGGAAACACATACTGTCACAATTGAAAAGCACTCAACAAAAAAACATTTAGAACCAAGGAAGCCTACCACACAAGTAAAGTATCTTCTTTTCAAATTATTAGTGAACAAGAAACACAAAACTAAACCTATTTAAAGCAAACACTACTATTTCAGGGCATTTCATTCAGTAGAATTTCACAGAGAATCATCAACAATTAAGCACAATTATGTGGTAAACACAAATAAGCCAGAACTGACATTTTTCTTCCTCTATTTTGCAGTATTTACAACTATGAATTAAAAGAATGGAAAGATGGTTTAAAAAAGGTCTTCTGTTTAATATTTGAATACATGTAAAGAGAATATTCAACTCTCTTTTTCTTAAAAGACAGATGAAAATGTGAGTAAAAAGCAAGTTTCTTAAGGAACAGCTCTGAATATTCAAAATGTAGTTTGTTTAGAAAACTCAGGATTTTATCCCAGAGAAAAATCTATTCTGCCCTGGGTTTGGTATTACTTGAGTTCTTATTCTGAAGAAAAATCACTGAGATGCAGCTGTTTTTTAACTAGATTTCTCTCATCTCAGAATAGGAGATAGAGGGATTTATAGACTGCCTAGTCCCTATTTCTGCTTTTTGCAAAGCAAACAACCATTTGCACCACCTTACAAAGGTCAGCAAAGGAGAGAGAGAAGCTATCCCCAGTTCACCTTTCTTCCTCATGAAGAGAAGAGGCTTTGGGTACTAGGATCACTGCAGAGGGTGTGGGCAGATGCTGTAAAGTTCAGAAGACTGCAAGGGTGCACTGGCTCCATCAATTATACCTCCACACTATTGACCTATTTAGGCCTGATTGCTAGGCTTAGGGATAATGCATTTGTCTCACAGAGATAAATTTCCTCAGCAAATTATTATCTTTCAGATTTGTGCAGGTCATGCACAGTATCAGCTGCACAAACTTTTTTTTAGACAATCCAGCATTTATTTAGATTTTAGCATATCACTAAATACATTACTAGTAGATTATTACTGTTGGTTGAAGACTATATTTAAGCTATAGAGGGTACAAAGTATTTAAACTATATCTTTTAATTAATGGAACCTTACAAAATAATTACTTTATCTATTCACCTCTCTGAGACAGTACTCAGGTTTGCCTAATCTATATAACTGTCATGAATTTAATTGACTAGTGGTTTATAGGGATTTCTAAAACAGATTAAATCAATGGCATTAAGCAAAGAGACAGATTTCTAATGAGATTCATTGATTTGGTGGCTGATTTTTAATGATTTCAGAATGAGCCAGCAATGTCTTATAGAAGAGAATTACAGCATCCCAGCAGGACTTTATTGCCTTGTCTGGGGAGTACTGTATGCTGCTTTCAGTAAGGAATAATTCTTTCACAGAAGTACTTCACTATTTTGATTCCACAAGTGACAGTTAAGGATACGGTTAAAATAGAAATGGTAAAAAGCCACTGAAAAATTGCAATGAGGCTGTTCTTTTGGTTAAAACATCAAACAAAACATAATTGGCTGTCCTGCCATCCTGAGCCCATGGACACCCAAGATCTGCTGAAGCGCATTGTGGACCCCTCACTGATGATACTTCCTTCAAGTCTGTGTAGAAAGGACCGTGCAGGGAACAGCTCAACCAGGTGTTTACCACCAACAAGGCCAAGAGCCAGGAAACCACAGAGCAGACCTGCTCTGCCATACACAAAGCAGCTGTGTATGTTGCCTTTGTGACGCAATTCTCCACACAAAACTTTCATTCTCACAGTCAAATGCCAAAGCTATCCCAAGTTCAATTTGTCACTTATTATTCATACTGAAATCTGTTCTCTTTCCCATCCATGACAAATTTGAATTCCATGTTGCCTTCGCCCTTCACTGTACAGTTAAGAGGAGTGTTGTACACGGACTCTCATCTCTCCTGTATTTAACCTTTTGTTTAAGAAGCCAGAAACTTACACAATGTTTCAGATCAGATAAAGCTATCGTGTATCATGCATTTTTCCATTTTTTTTCTTCTAACTGTTACCATAATCCCCCTTAACAGATCACAGTATTTAGTTTCAAAATGTTTCCTGAAGTTCTCTCAGGATGCCTTACCTCATCCCCCAATTTTTTATTTTTATTTTTTTAAAGATGCACGTTTAAGCTTTATAATCATTGTTATGAAGCCACAAGTAGCCCACAAACTAAATTCAAGTTGCTCTCTCTGTCCCAGCTTCTCATATGACCCTGTGAGTAGATCTACCATTTTTTCTCTTATAATGTATGTGACGAGAGGAAAAAATAATTTCAGAATGTTGACATTTGAAAAGTGTTGACCAAATTCAACTTGAAAATGCTTGACCTCGAGGCTCTAACAGCCACCAGCATAAATAGCAGGGAAGTGCTACATTTGAGAAGTTGTTCTTACATTTGGGGTGAAACATAAAAGATTCACAGCAGCTGAGGTTACTAAATATGTAGTAAAAAGGCAAGGTTAAGCTTCCTGACAAATTATAGCACAAACAGTTGCACTCTGAGTTTTTAAATTTTCCATTGCTATTTCAAGTAGCTATTGCATTCCTTAGTTCCCTTTCTGGAGTACTGCTGCACACTACTAAAGAATTACCAACTTAGTAACAGTGCACACTGCGTGGATTGAAATGATCTCTACAGCTCACAGTGAAAACCACTACCATGGGGATTTGAGAGTGGTTTCTTAATACCAATACATCTTGACCCGGGGTAAGCCTGAACTCTGGCTAACCTAGAATACCATTCTAGAAACTTGATAAAATATTTTGAAAGTCCTTTCAGGTCATGCCATGAGTTGTTACTGCAAAAACATTTTTCATCTACACAGAATTCCTGAATCAAAAGACAGCAAAGTAATGACAAAAATAGCAGCAGCAAAAATTGGGAAACAAATACACCCATAGACAAAAGGATCAGCCTTACTTGGCTAATTAAACTCCTGTGAGCTTCAGCATGAATATGGTCTATGACAAGCCTATTTGGCCTGGACACTCAAAGCATCTTAAAAGACAGTCTTGCTCTGTTCCATTTACACTCACCTGTCTACCCTTCAACAAACCTTCTATTTCTCACTTCTAGTGTTTCATATAATGCAATGAAAGTGTATATGGGATGTGATAGGATTTATTTTGTAATCCTAGGGTATAACACTAAACATTCATGAAATTATACTGCTGTTAAGATAATAAAAATTCTACTCTGTCCTTAAACTCATTTCACTATGTCATGTTATAGCAAACAACAATTACCATGTTTTACATTTATTTGATTATATGATAGAAGAAGATATATTGCACCATTCTTCATAGTGTATATCTTCAGTGGGACAAGATCTTATTTTGGGTGGTTCAGTTTTACTGAGATTAATTCCCACAATTAGTCTCAATGAATTATATGTTTAATTAGGTGCCTATTAATTTTTTGTGCCTACAATGAATCTTAGTGCTAATGCTAAGGAAGCCAAAAATACATTGAATTAAAATATATGGTTGTTAAAGTTGATACTGTGCATAAAAAGCAGTAATGAACCAGATGCATGTTTAAATATGAACAATAATATTAATTAGGTAGTATCCTCTTAAAGGTATTTGTCAATCCATAACCCTGTAAAATGGGTATTTATCATTCTGTTTTCAGTTTGGGCCCTCCACGGGGTAATTCTATGATTTAAGGAGTGATTTTTCATTTTTGCACAAATCTCTTTAACTGTCTCAGAGAGACAGAGATTAATAGAAACACATAAAACACTGTCTTTTAGAAAGTTGTATTAGGTGCCTGCAGCAGGATTTGAAGGGTAGAGAACGAACTACAAGTGTAAGAACAACAAACATGTACCAAAACACTTTAGCCAGAAAGCTTCAAGCTGGCTTATTCTGATTTTCTGGGTAGCATGAAGACATACTTGGGAGATTAATCTATAATTGTGCTCATTTCTAACAAGTGTTTGTGAATACAGAACCCATAACATATCAGGGACATACAAAGAGGATGGTTCACTTCAAATTATTCCTCTCCCTATAGACGCCTCACCATCTGAGCCTGTGTCTGAGCTCACATTTTCAGCTTCCTACAACAAATGTGTGTAGTCCATGGGCCTATTACAAAGCTGCCAGAATACACTTTAGCATTTGATTTTTTCAGGCTTTATTTCTTTTGTCACTCCTAAACATTTTTTTCTTAGCCCTCTCATATAGTTTAGTTCTCCATTAAGGGCATGCACTGTTAATTCAGTGTGTATTTTTGGACAGAGTACAAAGACCAGTTTCTAAATGATAACAATTTATATTACCTGAAAACAAAACCAAAAAAAAAAAAATTGCACATATGAATAAATCCCAATGACTACAATGAGCTTCAAGGGATGGAGATTAATTTCCTCTGGCCTGTAATCTCATTGTTCCCTGTTGATTTTCAAGAGACCGTATATTAATGAACTTTGTAATCTGGAAGCACATTGGGTTTAAGAACTATTCAATTTTTATATAAGCTTAGAGTTTCATTAATTGTCAAGTAGAGGCTGAACCTCAATAAGAAATGAATCATTATTTCCCAACAAACTTGAATGAATATGTTTTTTGGAATGTGTTATTTGTGACAGCATTCTGCAACAGAGAAAGTCTTTGGCAATGTAATATGCAATGGAAAATAGATACTGATTTTTATTAGTATTTTGTTTTCTTGATTTCTTCCTGGCCGTTGTAGTTATGCAGAAGTGAGAATTAACCCAGATTTTTTCTGTTTAATCTAGCCTCAATGCTACAATGGAAGTACAGGAAATATTGCTATTGCTCAGTGCAAGTTTGAAGTAGAAGATTTGGCAAAATGATTTCAACATCAGAACTGCAAAGGATGAGAGCAATCCCCTTCTGCATGCTCCTTAAAAGGCTTAAAAACAAACAAACAAAACCCCAAGAACAAACAAACGTGAAGAGACACCTTGACCCTTAAATGATCCTAGTGGTTTTCAGATACCTTGTTAGCAAATAAGCTGCAAGGGGCTTGTTAAAAGCACATAGACTCCAATAGCTGCAGTTTGGATATGTCTTGGTTTCAATTTGGTTATTTCATTTTACTTGTTTTATTATTCTATATACTTAGACATGAATGGCAAAACACCCAGAAAGTCTTCCTTGGAAGAGTATGCCAGTAATTAAGGAAAGGAACACTTCAAATAAAACTCATTTCTAAAGGCTCGCCAACAACAGCTGTGTGTTTCACTGTGAGCCAAATTAAATACTACATAGTAACTACCCTGATGAGAAAGTTCTCATTGAAACTGACTTTAATGGAAAAATCTCAATTTCAACTCAATTTATTTTTTCATAATTGGTGGATGCTTTTGGTCAAATACATGAACATTGTAAAAATGTAAATTTTTACTGCAAATGAACTATTTTAAGCTGCCAACCTCTCCTATTTCTCCCCTTTGAACTACTCATTCTTTTCAAACAAGCATTTAAAAAATCTCTTGGTGTATTATATGGGAATTCATCTTAGATGCTTTCATCCTCTCCAATGTCTTATATCTGTGTCTGGTCTACATCTTCTATGATGATCATAACCAGGAAAAAATCACTAGACAGATCAGCAAGAGAAGTCAGAACAATTCTCAGAGACATTGACTAGCCCACCATTGACTAAGAGAAGTAGGAGACTTCTGACAAAACTTGGAGTCTGACAGAACTTGGAGACACCTGAATTGATACTTTTAAATTACTGGTTGCGGTTTTTGGAGATGCTTTTCTTTTCATTGTTATTAACCTAAAGTTGAATTTTTCTACAACAGTACACCATTTATCAGATTGACTTCAATAGTGAAACACTCATATTTCAGGCCAAGAAAACAAAGCTCTTGATACCATGTATTAAAAAATAATGCCATACATCTGACTAATTTGGCAATGGTCTTAACACACCAGCTGCTTTCTTCTCCCGCTGCAGACAAAGCTAAACACACTTTTGCTACTAAGGGGAAAAGAACTAAGTTTAGCTCTACTAATTGCATTTTAGTCACATGAATAGAGTAATTCACCCCACTTTCAAGATTTCAAAATCCTTTCCTTTACCTTTGTATATCTTTGCTCCTTGAAGAAAAAGGAAAAAAAAAAAAAAAAATTAAATACTGTCTTTTATTTCTGCTCACTCTAAAAAAAAAGAACTGTGAAATCACTGAACAATCACTTTGAATTTACAATTTAGTTTTAAATACTCCTGTACAAAACAGTCGACACACCATGATTTAAACAAAAGAAGCTCTTAGTTTTTCTGTTATAAGCCTAGAAGCTTAATTAATTGTAAAAAAAGTAGATTTCTGCTATGGTTCCCATTATATTCTATCAGATTGGGACTGAACGTTGGTGCCTTTTTTTTTTTTTTCATTTTTATAAGTTCTGACAACCCTTTATTTGATTTTCATTCATCTCATATGTATTAGAAATATGACCTGATAGCATCTTCAGGTAAATCATATTAAACTAGATTGACACCGAATATTTCTTATTATTTATCCTGCCAGTGTCCAGGTGATGAGCTCATAATACATTTATAGATGCTCTTAATACTTACACTATATACTCTGCTAAATTTGAAATCAAAATAGTCATGGTAAATAATTCAATACTGGAATTTCCATAGAGAAAAATTAAGACAAAATTATTGCTGCTTAATTTTTTATTTATTTATTTTTAAAGGCCTGAAGAGGCAGAGAGATTCTGTATTCATTCCATTAAATTATATCATAACCAATACATTACTGGATCACTTCTGATTAATAAAAGTATTTTTGGAGAGTATTGTCTTGTTCCATGTAATACGTTTCATAAATGTATATGGTAAAATTCTGGGGTGAAATTAATCCATTTTGGCTTATTACCTAAAATTGAAACTAACTGCATGGAAGGCATTCAATGAAAACAAAACAAAACAAAACAAAACAAAACAAAAAAACAGTCTGATCAGAATGCAAGCTTAACTTTACTATTTTTACAGTATCTGTGAAGTTTACAGTATCTGTGAAGTACCTAATGGATTTATGTTCTTGAAGTCACTGAAATTCCTGGTCCTTTAATAAATTCAATTTTGGGGGAGCAAAAATTATTTTTTAAGATAAACAGAAATGTTTATTTTGAAAATTCATGAAGACTGGGAATAAGACAGAACTGAATTTCAGCAACTAACCAATAACAGCATTTTGATTTTTCAGACCCTCATCTAGACAGTATACACAAACAATATGAATTTCAGAATTTTCTCAAAGTACCCATATTAAGAGCTTCCTCTTTTCCTGCTAACCCTGGGTCCTTCCATTGTTGGAAGCAAAGTTCTTATTACTTCTTCAAACAGTAAGCATCATCTTTTCTTCCTTCTACATCTGTTTGGCTAACTCTACTTCTTCCACCCTTCCTTGGTAGTGTTAGGTGATGGTTGGACTTGATCTTAAGGGTCTTTTCCAACCTAAATGATTCTATGCTTCTAAGAATGCTTCTTAGCATTAGAGTTATATGGATAGAAGCTCTACCAATAAATTACATAATAATAACAAGCTTATTCATTTAAAATGTCACAAATTCTTACTTTTGCTGCCTTGAAGGGCAAATATCTTCATTTTCTGCTTTGGATGTATTTTGAGATAAGAACAAAACTTTCTCATTTCATAGATTTTCATAGATATAATTTCACTGCATGCAGTTAAATGCACATAGAATGATAACAAAATACATTCCCATGAAGTCTCAGGCATCAGTCTCAGTTGCCTATGCCAGGGGACCAGAAGACTTACATTCTTAAGAAGGCTAGAAAAATGCCCACCGTGGTCCTGTGAAACAGAAAAAATGGCACACTAACTTTATACATGATTGTCCTACAAATCCTATTTATTTAATTCCAAATAAAAGGCCAGGCTTTGAGTGCACACATTTCTTTTTAAAAAGAGATTAATTAAAACAATTAAAACTTTTTTTTTTTTTTTTGGTGGAGATAAGTTTCATTCAAAGATGTATAGCAAGACATAGTCCTTTAGTCTAACTGAATAATATTTCTGAATCAGTATTCTCAACATATACTGCAGGTGCGATAACATTGGGTTATTTAAATAACAATATATTAAGTATAAAAGGTTTTCTTTGTCATAAGGTCCAGCTCTTGCTCCATACCTCATGCTTCCTTCCTCTGCATTTATAGATATGAATAAGATACCTCAGACTTCCCATTATGAAGAGTTACATTTACAACCATCTTGCAGATAATGGATGAACAAAAGACAGAATTAAACTCCATGAAACTCACTAAACATGAATACAAATAATGCTTAAGCATGCAAACATAATTATCATAATCTTTCCCATGCAGTGGGGCCCTCAAGAAATGAAGTGATAAAAAGAAAATAGTGCTATTTTATTATAGTTTTCCAACTATAAATGTGCCCTTTCCTACGGAAATCAGTTAATCAGTGCCGAGGTCCTTCATTTGCAAATGCTGAGTTTATTAGCAATTCCAGTTTTCCCCTATTAAAGTGACAGGAAGTAGGTAACTAATGATTCTTAGAGTTGTCTCTCTCTCCTGCAAAAAGTTTCAATTATTAAAAAGACAGTAATAATAAAAATCCCTAATTAAATAATTTTGCATGTATTTGGCACCATTTTATTATGTGAAGTCAATTCTTCTAATCACAGATGTGAAATACAATGGAAATAAAATAGTTTTAATTTTACTATGAAATAAGCTTAGACAAAGATCTTAAAAAAAAAAAAATATCCAACATCATTTTTTTTTCATAGTGGATATTGCTGGAAGATTTTAAAATATGTTTTTTAGGTAAATGTATACATATATTGGTAGTACACACTACTTCTTAGATATTAAGAATGAAAATCTATATAAATCCCAGGAGACAGTGAAGACTTCAGAAACAAGGGACTCTATTAAGAGCACAATGGTGCTTCTTTTCACGTCCCTGAGTCAAACTTCCTGCATAATTCAAAAGAAGTTACATCACCTTTCAATATCACTGTGTGTTATGCATTCATCAATTCACACTCTCAGGGGAACAAGGTATTTCTAATCATGAGTGTTCTTGGTGCCACCAATAAAGCACTCCTAAGGAATTACTGAAGCAGTAATATTCAAAGTTTTCCAAGCTGCACAAATTCTGATATTTATTTTCATCTCAAATCAATTAGCATTTCATAATTTCCCATGCAATATAGAAACTACCTCAAAAGAATGTTGCTTTACTATTTTCAATCAAAAACATACATTTTCAAATTATAATACTGTGCTTACTCAATAGAACACAATACTTAACATAAGCTGTACATTCCGTTAATTTCCTAATTCTTTTTGGGTGCTTTAGGAGTTAGCTACTTCAAATCTTTCAAATTGCTACATCTTCAATGACTTGTGCAATGGCCTTTACATACAAGGAATAAGTTTTGCTTTTTGTGGATCTCAGGCAAACCCACTTTCTGGTCAGTAGATAACAAATAGCTGAATAATGATTGCATTAATTCTTAATTATTTATTTTGATTGCTGTGGTGAAAAATCAGTTCTCCTGACAAAGGTGAAATTTCATCCAAGGAAAATTTTATTCCATGAACACTGAATAAAACTGAATTTTCTATTGAAAAGGCAACTGAAAAATTCACAATGGTATTTATTAAGAACATACTACTGGGAAGAATAATCTGGAGTAGTTTTTAGTAAATTTATAGGGAACAACCTAGAAATGTAGAATTTTGATGTTCCAGCTTGACCAGATGTTTGATGAATTTCCCTGATACACAAATTATGACCTCCATGAGCTATGACTATGTAGATTTACACTTATGAAAAAAAAAAAAAATATATATATATATATACTGAAAGGGTTGTTACTGAAAGGGTTGTTAGGCACTGGAACAGGCTTCCCAGGGAGGTGGTGGAGTCACCATCCCTGGAAGTCTTTAAAAGACGTTTAGATGTAGAGCTTAGGGATATGGTTTAGTGGGGACTGTTAGTGTTAGGTTAGAGGTTGGACTCGATGATCTTGAGGTCTCTTCCAACCTATAAATTCTGTGATTCTGTGATTCTGTGATATATAATTCAATTGTATTTTATTATGAACAAAATGTCAGTGGAACCATAGTAAAAATACATAAAAATATATATTACATATAGAATCAAAGTTATATCAGTAATCAGTACAGTATCACTAGTATGTTTAGTTGCTCTTTTGCATCTCCAACTGAATTTAAGTCTTTAGGAAATTCTTATGGAACTCATATTAACCAGAGACTTTCCTGTAAGATACCTTCTAATAATAAATGATAATGCAATTCAAACTAACAGGAATTAAAATAGTTTTTATATCATGGATTTAAAGTTCTATATTACTGACAACATGTGTTTAGAGTTCTTACTAGCATAATTAAAGCTGCCTAATTGCTGGAAATGGAAAAGAGTTCATTGGTGTGGAACACATACCTTCCTGCAGGCCTACATTACTGTAAGCACTATCCATCACTGTAAGGTAGTACCATAATATGCAAAGAAATCAGATCCTCTCTATTACAACATTTTCTTACATTTTATTTCCAGACTAATGTCCATCTGTAAAAAAAATAACTCCATATCTGACAGCCCTGAATAACTTCAGATGTCCTGCCATAAATCTTCCAAGAGTGTTTCAAGTAAGCAAAACAGAAATTACAGGAAAGGAGATGGAAGCTGGTATTCGAGCAAAACCAGTTTTTTGGAGTGTGTGGCTCTCTACTTGCTCCCTAACAAAACTCCCTATGAGAATTATTGAATATTTCAGAATATTTCCTATCTTGTACTGGGCTAAATCTTGGAATTTTAGAATGCTTTGTATTGTGAAAGCCCCAGTAATTAATAATAATCTGTGACTACACAAAATCTTTCATTTAGACACTTTGGAATGGCTCTGTTGTTGGCCTGCCCCCCAAAATACCACAATTTTTGGTCTTTAATTTCACAAAAAAACCCCTTCATAATAAAAAAAGTGTTTTGTCTTGAAAGTTGTCTCTCACTTAAAAAAAGAAAAAAATAACATAAAGACGATTCAAGAAAATGTCAACAAATTCCATACTGTTTTCCTAAAATAAAGATTGTTGTTGTTGTTTTTCATAATGACCCATTTTCAATAAGTGTGGTTTTATTGATGGCGAACTGGTTTACAAAACAAGCAAACAAAATACTTACAACTTATTGAAGCCACACTTCTAAATTCTAAGTTCTAAATTATTCAATTCTGATGGGAAGGGTCCAGCTGCCCTTTACAGCCAGTTCCAAGGGAATCAGTCCCCTGTGAGATCATTCTGATGAGCTCATCATGAAGCTCAACCCAACTGAGCTTCAGGGTTCTCAGGTCTTCTGTAACAGATTCAGCCTGGGCCTGGATATTTCCTTAGGAAATAAGAAGAACTGCACAGCTCGGATGCCTTGAGGAATGCTTATTGCAGTGCTACAGAGACAACCAACAGTATCTTGGAGACAGTAGCCCGCCTGCAGTTTTTTTTTATATACTCTTTGCTCTAACCCTAGAGGAATCATAATTTCTTTATATTCCAGACAATAACCTTAACTGTAAGTTAAGTCAAGATAATTGTAAGAGAGTTATGGTGGCTGATTTTAAAATGTATTATTAAGAAATAAAACAATACACTGGTTACCTTGTTTAAGCTGAGCACTTTGGATAATCAATATTCAAGACTCATTCATGAGCTTGAATTTTATATAATCCAGATCTCACTTCAATTTAACCTATTGTCAATTCTCTAAAAGTGGGATTTTTTCTTCTTTTTGCAAAACATACTGATTTCACTCTGTAATGCAAAACAAAAACATCAAAACCATACAAAGATTCTCAGTCATATTGATGTTTCTCTTTTAGGGATATGTATGTCTGGAATCTGATTTAATTAACGTAGTATATAACTGATTGTATTAAATCATGAATGATTTAAAAGCAAACATCAGACATAACTTTTTATTATTTATTTACACTACACCAACAGTACTGCTTACTGCAGTCTCAGAGGACTCCCAGCAGCCATCTGGATGCCTGCCCACGTCCCTGCTCCCCCCACTTAGATGTGGCCCACGGCAGTCCCAATGGCAAAACAAAAACCAAAAATATTTTCATAAAAGGGAAGGGCTTGATTCTGGCCAAGTAATAACAGGAATAACTCTAGTTGGAATGAAGTTTTCATTCTGAAGTTCTGCATAGATTAAAATTGATATTTATATATACATAAGCATATGTATATATGATCAAGGAGCTTAAAATGCTGAAGGTGAAGAGAATTTTTCTCTTTATGTATACAAAATCCTGATATATGGAAAAGGAAAGCAAAATGTATTGCTGGGCAGAACAATATTATAGGATTTTATACATATATGAAAAGACAAAAGAGATTGAGACTAGGAGGTAACAAATTTTATGAGAAGCAATTAATTAAAATCAAAAAGCACACATTCTAGCTAACCATCTGCCATCAAGGGAACAAATTTACCTGATATTAATTTTGAAGATAAATATAGAGCTGAAATACCAGATTGTCCTCAAAGTTTGCCACGTGCAAAATTATTCACGTGCAAAAGGAAGGAGTATGGCCTACAACTTTTAACATCTACTGCCTGGAAATGCAAAACATGCCACAGTTTGTTAGAAATAAGTGTTTCATACACACAGTGTACAGGTGCCTAATATTTCAAAACTGCCACCTCCATGTGAGACATATCCTTCTGACCTTTCTTTGACCAACACCTGGTACGGCCTAGTAGACTATATTGCCCAATGCAACTAGGCAAATAAAGAGATATGGAAATTTAAATATTCTTGATCGAAGGTAGAAGTAGCTCATACTATAACCACAGGCAATATTTGAATGTATCTATATTACGAATTAAGAAATGCCAGGGAAACAATAACATAATGAAGTACGGATGCCAAAGATCATAGATAAGAAACCCACAGCCTATCTTAAAGACTATAAAAATTCTTCCCTAAACACTAAACATATTATTGCTATTGCTACCAGTCGCAAGTTATCAAATGGGGCAGCAACAATACCAAGTCCAACAGATAAAGATCTGTTTTTAGATCTCTATTTATACTGATCTCAGTTCCAAGACTGTAAAAAATTTAACTTAAACAACTCCAGGCTAACTGGAAGCCAGGATCCACCACATATAGCAAGTAAGTTTATCTACTATTTGAAATCAGACTCAACAATATCTGAAATCATGTTAACTATTTATCAACAATATCTTAAAATCATGACGTCAGATGTATTGAGAAAAGGCATACTGCCATTTTATAACTTTGAGAAAGCACTAGCTTTCACCCTTCTGCTACTTCATACTACCTTTAAAGTGCCTCTTAATAACAAACCAATAAAAATCCTGATAAAGCTACCCATACAGACCTCTGTTTGTATTTAAGATGATATTTAAAGGAGGCATAGTTAGAGGCATATATAGAGGCATATATTTAAATTCAATGGAGTATTAATAGAGTACTGGTATAATTTATTAGAGCAGCAGGACAGTGACTTTAACTATGCATTCAAAGTAAAGTTCCTGTTTATGTGTTTTTTGTTGTTGTTGTATTTTAATGTTTTGTTTTGTTTTTTCCTTTCCCTCATAAGCTCTTCATTTAGATTATTGAAATAGAATAAATGACATGTACAATGGTTTTGCATTGTGAGTAATCTCAGAGACCATTTTATATTAAGTATTTATATCATATAGCTCCATGTTCCTAGAGACTGCCAATCTATTCCCTCAGGCAGAGAAATTAATTTGTTACATATCTGCTTGGATATGAATTGTGCCACCAGATATCAATTTCTCTATATTTAAATAATAAATACAACTTTTTTCTTTACCTAAGTTAGTGTTATACAACCAAAAGCAGAAGTATCTTTCCTCACTCTGAATAATGTTCCATTAAACATGAGGACTTTTTTTTTTTTCTTTTCAGCAGCGATAAGAATAGGCTAAATAGCTTTAGTAAGGCTAAAATTCAAAGGCTGTTTAGTTCAAATGAAGTATGTTTTTGCTACCATGTTGCAAGTTCTCTGATTGTACCTTCCTTTTTTCCACCCACCACTCCCCCACTTTTATTTTTCTTTCACTCCCACTACAGCAAAGCACTTGAAAATTGCACAATGAGATGACAAGCTAGATAATATACTTTGAAAGAGTAAATGTCAGAAAATAATATTTGCCCTAGCAAACACTGCTACAAAACCTGCTTCTTTATTTCTCCAACATTTACCTACAAGTAGTTTACAAGTAGTTTACAGCACTGTTGATCCAAAAATTAAGAAAAAAAAAAAAAAGGATAGCTTGTATAATTTGTTGCTAAGGTAAGATCAAAATTCAGCTTTGTCTCATGATAATTTTGTTGATGGGGGCTAGGAAATGCTACAGCAGGAATCCATACAATGAAAAAGTAAGAACACGGGGAAAGGATTATTTCTGGAAGAAGTAGATACTGTAATATTGTGCTGCTTCTAACCCAGAGTGAACTAGTTGAAAATATTGGTTGTAATGTCGTACATAATTGAAGAAGAGCAGTGAAATGAGTATATACACATCAACAAAATTATCAATCTCTTTTTTGGAGATATATATATTATAATTGTATGCACACAGGGAAATAAGGTAACTTTTTAGATTTTTTTTCAGCTTGACAAACAGCAAAAATTACTGATTTTATTGATGAGAAATCAGTACAATTTTGAACTCAAATATTTTATACATAATGCCTTGCATAGAGAGAGCAAACTATTTTACAGTCATCCTGAATCAGCAAAAATATCCTGCTGATTTCACAACACTTCAGTGACACAGATGCATTGTGTTCTCATTCTGTTCTCATTTATGACAATATAAAAATAGAGTAACTGTTTTGGAGGAGGTGGTGACAGTTAATAAGCTTTATTTAGTCTCCCTAAAGTCTCCCTAAAGATTACTCTAAATACATTGTATTAGTAATGTGTTTGTTCATTTCTCTGTTTTGTTACATTAATAGAAGAAAAATTCTTGAATGGGACATAGTACTGCTTGCAGGACTCACAAGACTCTGCCAAAGTCTCATACTAATCAACAGAACTGCTGTAAGATGTTTTTATGCATTATGATTTTTGTCTTCTGACATTGTAAGATAGCACTGTGTTGGCCCTAGACATATATGGAAACAACAAGTTTTTTCAGCTCCTATGTTTCTGTCATGAAGAAGAAAATTTAGACTTCCAAATGCATATAATTCATATATATATATATATATAATATATATATATATACACATTAAACATGGACTCATAAAAGGTTGTTCGGTAGGCATAAACATGGCACAACCTAACACAAACTGAAAACTTTGGTGTTCCCCTCAGAGATAAATCCTTTGCTGACTTCTAGCACTACTGAGCTTCTCTCTCAATGAGAGTTTCACTTTCATTACACAAGGATAAAAACAAGCAAATCTCCACTTTGGAGAGCCTGGTAGAGCCTAACAACGGGCTAATTGAAATAAAATCCTTAGATTTGTTCCTGGCTCTTTAGTTGTTATCTTCACCCTTTTGCTCCCCTTACTGGCAATGAAAGTAAGGATGTTCGTATGATGGTTCGTCTTGATGTTCGTATGATGGTTCGTATGATGGTTCGTCTTGATGGTTCAGACTACTGAATTAAAGGTAATGTTAATTTATCTTTATATAATTAATTATACAGACAAAATTTAAATTATGTAAATAGCTGCTACTTTTACAAATATAACAGAAATATACTAATTTATGCTATTACTACCTCCCTCATCCTTTTATTCTTCAGACCATGTTCTTCAATCTTTAGCTGAAAGTGCACTTAATTAAAAGCAAAAAAAAAAATAAAAAATAAAAAAATAAAAAAATAAAAAAAAAACAGAAAAAAGAAAAATAGAACTGTTTTTTTTTTAATTTAGTAGTTAATAATTTTGTTATTAGTATGAAAAATATTTAAATTATTCACTATTAAAACATTAGCACAACCCTAATGGACCCATGGACTTACAACTTATAAATGAGCTGGTACAGTCAGTATATTTAGCTGTGTGGACAGCCTTCTGTTGTCTTATAGTCCAACAGTGGCCTAGAGACTATGGGTTGAATAACGCTTCTGGAGAAATTATATGAACTTCAAGCACAAGATTGATTTCACACATTCAAACACCCACATGTTGTCTGCCTCTTTTTTTTTTTTTTAAAGTAAGGCTACTTTGAAAAAAAAAAGTTTGAAGAAGTACCCTTACTCAAAAAAAAAGCATTCTAGAAAAAAATTAATGTACAAATTTAAGATTGTACAGCATTGGATTACTTTTTTTTTTTTTTTTTTTTTTTGTGCCTCGTAAAGTGATGGCAGAGTTCTTGTGTTCTTTATATAAGTTTGAGTTTAACTGTGATGACTGAGATGACGTTCATTGCATCAGCCACAGTTAGACCATTTAAAGTAAGGACAGCTCCCAGCAGACTTTTTAGTCAATGTATATCTCATGCCTTATCTACATTCACATGCACAGCTCTCCAAATGTTGGATCTTGTAAGTGAGCTTCCTACGAGCATATTTGCTTAAGCAAAATGATAGACTTCAAAGCACATTAGACAAAAGAGACAAAATGGATATATTTTATATCCATTTAAAAAGTATGACATTTGAACAAAGTATCTCAGGCTGCCTAATTATGTTTTCCTCCTCCTTTCATGATATCTTATAGATTAAAGCTAATTGAAAAAAGTGGTCCAATCATTTCTAAGCCATGCTGCTCAAAGTCATATTGATTATCAATAGTATTAAGGGTCATTTATTATAATATTATTTCTAGCAAGGGTGCCAAAATTGGAAGGTGTTAATCTTCTGTATACATCTCATGTGTTTAAAACAAGATGAGCTTGTTACTTACATGAATGGAAATAGTGTTGCCTTTTTACTCTTTTTTTTTTTCAGATTTTTTTTCTTAGAAAAAATCCTTTATCTACTTACATATTCATCTCCATCTCACAATCATCTCTCAGCACAATAGTTAATTAATTTCATAAAACTATACAATAAAACAGTTCAATGCTATACTAAGCTGCCTGAATTAGCTTAACTGGAACTACCCAGCTTATGTATTTTAGAGTGCAAGATTGTTCATTTCAAATACAAAGGGTAACTTTCCACAGCACTATGCTGTGCACACTGGACTATAAAGAAATATGATGATGCAGCCAGCTAATCTTAGATTCTTTGGTTTTACAAATAACTCACTTCAGATGATGTTATTTGAGTAAATAATTTTTTTTTGATGTCTTCTTTTCTTATAGGAAATGATTTGCACACGTAGTCATAGATACTTTGCATTGGATGCAAAATTCTGTGACGAGACGTCACAAAAGCTATTTCATTTAATTGTTTATTATTTCATATTGAAAAGTTCAGTAGGAACAAGAAAAGTTCATGTATGTTCTGAATGTTATCTATTAACTTTAAAGGAGAAAATGCTGTGAACCTGCACCACTGTAGATATATACATTACAAGGGAAACCTACAGCCACTGAAAAAAGCATGAACAGCACTGGGAGCCCAATAAACCTGTTCACCAACAGAACATAACATTTCTTTTGGTCTGTCATTTTCCCAAAATCATAGCTTTCTGTCCAGTTCATTTATAAAGACCCTCTTCCAACTCCAGAAAGCTAATTATGCCTTTAACTCTGATGTCATTGGTTTCCTTTGCATCTTTACTATGCTCAGCCTTAAGAGCTATTCACTGCCTCTTGTTCATGGATAAGAGGGACTTTGACCCTTATCAATTACAATTTTCCCTTCAAAAACTGAAGAGACAAGGCAGGGCAGCATGGCAGAGCCTTTATGCCAGTTACTTACCATCACCAGTCACTTTATGATCTTTATAAAAGACCTTATTAAAATTGCTTTATTCTGGGTAGCCTATGATACCTTCTGTAAAGTTATACAGAAAACATCTCTACAGATAAATTGAAATACACAATCTCAGAGACTGATATTTCCAAAATGTTGATTTTTAGGAATGACAAGTTTAGCAATAAAACTTGAATAACTGATATTTAACATTTAGCTAATAAATAAGAATCTTTATTCACAAAGCTTAAGAAGTATTTAAGATGCATCATTGTGCATGATCTGGATAGTGAAGTGTTTCAGCCACTGATGCTATTTCAGGACTGATTCCAGTGCTAGTTTTATTCATTTGGTTCTATTATGTTATAAATTGAAAAATCTTGTTATTGAACTTAAAGGAGTACCTCTGCTAGAGAGCATATTTCCTCCCAAGTTCTTCATCTTTTCTCATATAATAGAATATTATGGGGCAGGAATTAAGTTTCTGTGGCAACTAGTGTTCTAAACTTCACCAAATTTTAATTAATAAAACTCTACTGCCTTGTAGTCACCTTTTTCAGCTGAAACCTCCAGAGAGCTGATAGTTTTGAAAGAGTTGACTGGCTTAAAACCATATTTTCCCCAAAGTGACAGAAAATTCGACAGATCTACACTTAGATCTTTAACTGGAAAAATAAATAAATAAAAATAACAACATAAAAATCTAAAATTGCAGATCCAAGTGGGTGTATGTGATTTCTAGCCATGCCACAGGGAAAAAAAAAAAAATATATATATATATACATATATATACACATATATATATAGTTATGATATGCCAATCCTTGGCTCATTTGCATTTGTGTTAACTCAATTTGAGGATTTAGGTACGTGATTTATTTATTTTTTAACCATAATATCCTTCTTCTGGATAAAATGCAAAAATCTCACTTTTAAAATATTTGTGCTAAGGGAACTATAACTATTCATCACTCTGCAGTATGTTTCCAGACATATTAATTATGTACCCAAGATAATCATATACTATGTGCAACTTTTTGTTCAGAAAACACTGTCTTCGTGTAAGTAGCACATGTACTATTAAAACAGGCCACGAGAGGACCTCTATAAACTCAGTTCCCTGTTTTTATGGAGATTTATCAATATGAAACAGCCACAGCTCTAGGCATGTAACACAAAAACCTCTATGTTGCAAGAGCATTAAGGTTATAAAGTCAAGCACACACAAGTTAGGAAATACTGTCTCTAAGGTAGCCTGCATAACCTCACTTTGACTTTCTTTTGCTTGAGCAATCAGACAGTAAGGCTGAGGGCCAGAGAAAAACCCCATGAGGACATAAAGGATTCTGGAATCACTCTAAGGTTTGAGCAAGGCCCAGTAAATAAAGCAGAGAAAAGACTACTTTAGAGTGTCCTGGGACAGAGTGTCCTCCTGCTGGAGGCTTCCATAAAGACCATAGCCTTTTCCCTAGAGCAGACAAGACTGCTCAGCAGCTAGCATTGCTCAATTAGGCAAAAAGGTTTCTCCTGCCTCCTGCTCTGTAACACCCACAGCTGAGATGTGGCAGTGGTTGTCGCTGCCTTCAGAGTCCAAGCAACACAGATGGGAAGATGCTGCAGCTGCTGGGGCCACAACCTTCCCTGCTCCCTACAGGAGGGACAGCAGCATGGGAGGCCAGGGAAGCCTGGCTTCCCCAGCCAGCAGGGATTCAGCTGTGACAGCTCAGCTTCCTGTCAGAGAGATGTTTCAAGAGACTGCTTTTGGCAGAAGCTGCTGCCAGAGAAAAGTGGCCAAGAAGTAAACCAAGCATGGATGCTGCTACAGAGGGGATGTGAAGTGTAACCACAGGACACAACTGAGTGCCAAGATCTCAATCCAGCTCTAGAATAACTCAGTGTGGATTATCCTGAGGTTTGTGATCAAATTCCTCATAATTCACACCTTAACTATTTTTTGTTGTTGTATGATTACTAACCTCTACTCTCAGCCTCCAGCTCTATTTTCCTCCTTGATTTCCATCCTAGTTTATCTTTAAGCTGCCTCCCTCCCTGATCTGTTGGTTGTAGAAAAAGATTCCATCTCATCATCTTTCAGTTTTATTCTCAACCCTTTTGCCAAGTCTCTTGCCATTGTCATCTTCCACTGATGATGGTCCTCACATTACAAAAGGTGAGGGAAGGATGCCCTGTACTGATGGTGCCTTAAGCTGGAGCAAGTTCAGTGTAGGCTGAGTGGATGCTAGGATGTACTGATTTGTTTTTCCAAGATTTATAACCTAATATATCTAAACTAGAGAGAAGGTAACTTTTTGACATCTGGACAATGCTTTAGCTAAATGTCCATTGGCTACTATGAAGCCTGTAGGTCTAGCTTGTCTTAACCTATACGTTTCTGAGATAGAAAATATATTTTCTTCCAAATTCTTTCTCTGAAACAGCTGAATCACTGTGGTTGACACTTTGAAAAATACAGCCTCAGGCAGATACCTGACACTGCAATTTTCAGACTGACTGAA
Source organism: Heteronetta atricapilla (assembly GCA_011075105.1). Taxonomy (NCBI): domain Eukaryota; kingdom Metazoa; phylum Chordata; class Aves; order Anseriformes; family Anatidae; genus Heteronetta; species Heteronetta atricapilla. The sequence goes on from CM021734.1 coordinate 11,463,392, forward strand.
GTTTTAAAAAGCTAAGAAATCCTGACAGCCATTTCTTACAAGGGGATGCATTGGGCCATACATATGAGCAATACTAACACAGTATCCCAAACAGTTATTTATTTCAGGGAAAAAGACTTTTCAGATCTAGGCAACTTACAAGGACTATCCTCTTCATAAACTGTCAGCTCTAAGACTACAAAGTCAACACAGCCTGACCCCTAGCTGTAGATTGATTCACTCCATGAAGCATTAAAACAAAAACTAATTCTATTTCTAAAATAACTTCCTTTATGATATCTCAGTTATAACTTCCCTTATTACCAAATAGTCATTTCAAAACATTACCCAAGGGCAACTAAAACTGGCAAAACAAAGAAGAAACATATGCTGACTTTGATGTTGTTGTTGTCCCTTTGGTTCCCATTAATACATTGGAGAAAAACATCTTTGAAAACTAAGCAGAGAGACATGCATGCACATACACAGAGAAGCTCATATTCTGAAGAAGCCAGAAGGCACCAGATAAAAGCCTGATAAAAAGTAGGTCATCTAATGATTCACAGCATCCAATGCTCAAAGAACCCTGCTAACAACAGCAGGGAAGATGCAAATGCAGAAGCCAAAGTCAAAATCTTTAATATAGGGGGAATAGCTATAACAAAATATTGGGTATACATACATCTGAGTATGGAAACTGCAGATGCCGAGAACAGAGCTCTTTTATTTAGGGTCCACTAGAAATTCAAAAGTCCAGACATAAGCTCCCATCTGTGGCTGCTGATTGAGGATGCAAGGTCCATGAATATGCATGCTTTCTATTACAGAGGTTCCCTTCTACAGCTTCCCCTCACCACCAGTCCTTTCTTTTCTAGAAGCAGTGAAGATGGATAATGTTCTCAATGGTAGAAAACATGTTGACATCTTTGGCAACAACACAACTCAATTTCCCAGTGAATGGTTTACCAATGACTTCGATTCACCCACTGGTGGAATAAACCAGGGTTTATTTATAGGGTAGACAGCCAAAACAGAAAGTAAAGGACTAAGAACATAACTCATTAGTTAAAGAACCCTTTTGTATTTAGACACCCTAAAACTACTGGCAACAAGGTAATGGCAGAAAAATACACACGTTTATTTATAAATGAAGCATCTTGCAGCCCGATTCAGCAATGAGCTGAAAAAGAATTAAGAAACTCAAGTAAACTAATAGGAACACACAGCAGTTTCTTTTGGGGGTTCCAGTGTTAGTGAAATCTCATCAGCATAAATAAAGATGGCCTACAAGTACAGAAGTCCTCAAACATTCTTCCAGACAGCAATGTTGACACACAAGCTCGTGGATATTTTTCCCTTTTCCTGTTTCTGACTGCATGTGGCAACCGCAGCAAGCGTGTGGCAATAAGCATGTGGCAACCGCAGCAACTGCTTAAAAGCAAAAGGAGAGTAATTTATTTTTATTATGTTTTAATGTCTTTTGGCATCTTGAAACCAAGAGAGTCAGCTCCCTTTGACCAGATGTTTCTCCCCAGACCACGGGCAAGGACTCCTTGGACCAGTCTGAGAACTTTTGTGGTAGACATTATTGATTGCACTGTTCCATTTACACTGAGAATGAAGCCTGTGACATTTATTACTGTAAGAGAATTATGTGCCAACTCATTCATTTTATTTTATTTTATTGACAGACATATATTTATCTGAATTACAACCAATTCTTGAGCAATAAAAAGCCTTCATCAGAAAATCCACTAACATTTAGTTGAAATTCCAGGATCCCAAACCCTAATCAACTCTGGGTCAGAGACACTGTCTTTGTAAAGGAACATCAGTTGACATCAGCTGAAAACTTGGCCTATTATCTCAAAGGTCAAGGCTCCTAAAATAATTGTTCTATTTCCAAAAGTATGACTTTATGAGCATTTTTTCTTTGACAGATTCTATAAACAGAACTAAAAGCTTTAACACAGAGTTCAGACCTGATTAATTTCTATAATCAAAACCAGGTACTAAATCTCTAAAAGCTTAAAACAAAAACTGATCAGAAATGGTATTTTAACCAAATATAAAAAATAAAAATATGCATGAATACTGTTGAAAATGTATCTAGAATAAAAAGCGGTACTTTTAGAACATTTTCATTTATCATTTTGAATTATTCATACAAAACATATCTCTTAAAATTTTTAAGAGAACAAGTCTTGAAAAAAAAAACAAAACAAATACTTTGTTTTAGTCATGCAAAATGTTTCAATTGATATACATGCACGTTAAAATTTGTGTTACAGATTTTTGTTTGTTTGTTTGTTCTTCAGGACAAAAAAAAAAGAATTGAGAAATTAAAACTTAATTTTGTACCCTGATCTACTTAGATTAAGGTTACTAGAATATTCTTTTTGAATACTTATTCCCTCCAGATTCAGTGGTCCAAATATAATTGCTATTAATTAATTAATCTCCACTGATTTCTCTGTGCTTCTTCCAAATAAGAATTTTATATTTCTTTAAAATGCTGGTATATATCGTTAATATTTCTCAGCATTTAGATTCATTCTCTTGCTTAAGAATTGCTACCAAAAAGAAGAAAAAAAATACCTGTGGCAAAACATATTTTAATTCCTACAGAGTAAAAAGATAAAGCAGTTCAGACTCTTGTATTCAAAGCAGATCTCAATCTAACCTTGGTTTAGTATGTAATTAAAAAAGAAAGAACGATTAAAATGAAAGATATTGATGATTTTTTTTTGCTCAATTAATAGGAATTTTACTTGGAGGAATGTGTCTCTTTATCAACCCTCCACCAGAGACACTCTTTTCTCAAAATCCTCTTCACCCGGCTAAGCGCAAGATCACTGTGACTTGAATAATAATGCTTTCCTACATATTAGCACAACATTAAGGCATCATATCACTCAGAAAGTGATAAGGCATGTGCTGTAGTCTCCTTCAATCTCAGGAAGTGAGGCTAGGATTCATTCCCCGGCCCCTTCATCACCCTGGAGTCGCTCAGCTATTGTCATGTCTAGGCTTTATCAGGAGCTGGAGACAAATGACATGCATTCCTCTCCTTATATGCTTGTATAAAATACTGCTGTAAACTGGCACACTTTACAGAGTTAAGAATGATGCTCTGACATTTAAACTCTAACCTTCCCCTCCAACAAAGGCTTTGCTTCATGAATGTAGAAAAGTTGCTGACAGACCCATCACAGGAGGGCAATTACTGTCTGGCCAGGAGATGGCTTCTCCAAGTCATGTCCAAAGGACATGCTAAAAGTTAGGAAGTTAGTCTGCTGGAAAAGTCCTAGTAGCTATGGTCATTACATACCAAGTTGTGATACTTTTGTCAGTTCATTAGCAGAGCTAAATGTCCTTATGTCAGCTCAGGTACATGACTGAGTTAACTTTCTTTCCTTATCCAAGACAGGACAGCCTCCCCTTTGAGAGGGATGAATGCTGCAGATGGGGAGGAACCAAAGTTCTGTAAAAACATCCCAGCTCCCTTCCAAGGACCCATGCTAAAGCTCTGCTGGGACTGCGTACAGGACTAGCCCCATAGGAGCACTACCAGTTTTCCAAGCCAGATGGAGCAATACAGAGTTTGGTGTTCCCAGAAAGACTTCAGACTCCTAACCCTTTCTGAAATTTACAGCTCTGATCCTAATCCTTCCGTAGCGTTCTGCTGAATAGGAATGTTTAGGATGACATGCTGGCAGAACACACAAGGAGTTTGTATAGGATAGCATTTGCAATCATCTTGAACATCAGTTTAATGGACTAATAATTAATTGTAGCACAGGCCTGAGCTGCCTAAGGAATACACAGCAGAATTAAATTGCTACAGCTCCCCTATTATGGAAGCACATATACTATCATTATTTTGTGTTTATCTCTATAGCTTATTCCCTTACAGTGAACAGGGGATAATACATTCTACATTGTAAATATTACTATTTCTAATAGCAATATTTTGTGCATGTTCAAGAAATTAAAGGGTGTGTAACAATCCTTATCATAAAGCTAAACAAATGCCATATTAATTAAATATTTCAAGTAAGCCAATATGAAGGCTAAAATTAGGTCTATTTAATGAGTTTAACAGACAAGCTAGATGCTCCCCATGCATGCACAGGTCTCTGTGATTGTTCACATATTGCATGTAGACTGTTCTAAACTACTTTGAACCAGGAATTACTGTTGCTTTAAATCACTGACCTGAACTATTAATTATATATAACATTTTAAGAGCTGGTTTTAGAAATAGAAAAAATTGAAAATTTTATTTTCAGTTCATGGTTTATTTTTTTTTAGTTTTACAACCTCAGAAAAGCAGTCCGTTAATCTAAAAGGGGAGGTACAAGGCAACAAGATGTCTGCCTGCTGTTTTATGCTAAAATATTGCTGTTATAGTATTATCAAAAAGAAATACAATGCTGCAAAGTCCCTTTGATTCACACCTACGTTACAGTTACTTTACAAAGATATGTAGGGCCTTGTAGGGCCTATCTGCTTTGTAGGGCAGATAATACTCGAATCTAATTTAAATATGTGACAAGCTGCTGATTTCCCAAGATCAAAACTCTGGTAATAATATCAATTTAGTTTTATTTGTTCTTCACATTTTAAAAGAAAAACAACAAAAATATGTGTTTTTACACTTTTTTTTTTCTTTTTCTTTCTCTGATACCACATGTTCTTTTCATAGCTTCACTTTCTAAAAGGAAAGGACAACGGCATAACTAAAAAGAATGGCAGATGGTCTCAGTCACACATGTTCAACATTATCTCCCTATACCTCTGTTTCCACAACTTGAAAATCCATTCAGTTCTAGAAAAAGAGGAACAAAGATAGGACTCCTGAACAGTAACAAGCCTTTGGATCAAAGTGGAAACAGAGGTTGAATGCAGAACACTTGCCAGTCTCCCTATATTATCCAAATAGGAAAGTTAATAACAAAAAATCAGTAACATTGCTAAGAAAATATAATACTTATGGTTCTGTTAGGTTCCTGTTCAAAATTAAGCAAATTTTATTTTATCAGGCAATAAAAAAGAACAAGATGAGAAAGTCCTACATAAAGAGATATAGAAATACTAAATCATACAACAATGTAATACTTTAAAATTGATTCCTTTGCAGTTTAAGACATTCACCAACAAAAACGTAAATAAATTATTTCTGTGATTGAAGAAATAGAAATATGTACAGGTTTTGCTCAACTTTTGCAGCATGCAGCATGAGAAAGGCTCTGGTCTTCTACAGAAGTACCTTGGGATTACTGACTAATGAATAATGGTACTATTAGCACAGATCTACAAAATGCTATGTATTTCCCAATAATTGACCAATCTGCACTATCAAATACACAGAGAATTAGGGAGTTCTGAGCAATATATTGGAAAAGTCATGTAAGCATTACAGAAAAAGTACAATCAACAATTGTTGGTAACACAAGACCCAGAAATCAAGCATGTAAGTGACATTAAACTATATATAAACACTTACAAAAGACCTACTATACCTTTAATTGAGCATCATTAATAGGAGAACTTAGAGACTTCAAGTAACCTAAGAATAAATACCAGGAATTATGCACTGTGCACAATATGTTTATTTAGAATGTCAGCAGAAAGAAATGTAGTATGGTTAGATTAATAATCAGTAAAGAGGTATTTCTTTCTTTCTTTCTTTTTTTTTTTAATTCAAGTTCAGTTTTTTAATCTTTAATTTCCATTCATACCTAACCTCTGAATTTTTACTCCAAAACTATAAACAAGCTGAAAATACATAGGTCCTTAGTAGAAGAGGTAGACTAGTATCAGATTTCCTTTATCAAAGGCATCAAAAATGATAGCCCTCTCCCCAGATCACTGATATGCAAGAACTGGAAGTAGAAGAGAACCACTCCATATAGTCTACATAGGGCATTCTTTTTTCTAGTGCTTCTTACTGTCCACAGCTGCAGATATTTTATTGGATAAGAGGGAGCTCAGGGCTGGACTAGTAGAACAGTTCTTGTGTAAGTATTCTTTGGGGCCACATATTTGTATTTATAGCATCTCATGAAATTCAGCCTCCCTCAGTCTCCCGCCTTTCTTACTGGCACATTTAAAAAGAGGGTGGTTAAGCAAAATGAACAAACATCCTTATGGATAATTCTGTAAAACCAATATTCAGACACTTACAGCAGATCTATTTTTCAAAAAAACTTTCAGGAATTGTTGCTATTTACTCCATGCTACTATCATTGTTATATCTATGCAGAATTCTGTAGACAAATGGAATTCCCTCTCTACCATTCCCTAGGAAAAGAGACTTTTCCCAGCTTTATATGGAAGGGAGTATTAGCAGGGCTTACTCTGCTTACTCTTCCTCTAGACTTTCAGGTGTTCAGCAGTAGATGACACATTACAACAGCACATACATTCATGTTAGCAAAGCTACTCTGGCCAGCAGTATGGATTGAAGTGGTCCATATTGTCCCCTGAGAAAGCATAAGTTGCTTCATTTTGTCCGAGCACAGTATTTGCATCTTAATAGGGATGATTATATCATTTAGATATAATTTTGTACATTGAAATCCAAAGCACTAAGCCATTTTTATTCTTGTCCTTTATTCTTTTTTCTCTTTTATTCCTGTGAAGTCCATAATTCACAACCTGTTTATATAACAACACCTAGAGACAGTGTTTCAAAATGACACTGGTTTTGACTGGCTCTGTTAGTGGTACTGCACCAAAGAATTAATTTGGACTCTTGAGTGCTGGAGGAAAGAACACTGCTTGAAATCAGGCATGTATTGTTTCCAACTGAGCACCTTGCTATGAAGCTCCCCCAGCATTGGCACAACACTAATCTAAAATTGCCTAGCTTCCTCTTACTTGTGTCTCACGTAGTCCATCCTTTTCATTTTTCTTTACAGTTCAGGCTCCTTTAACTATTTAGAGACACACATTTTCAGATTCTGTTCATACTTTCACATTCACTCACTTCATTTTGGTAACCTTGCCAAAAGCAGATTTTGTCAGGTGAAGTAATTTCCATCACATTACAGAGATTAGTTTAGTTAATGTGAATTGTACACAAGAGGCTCAAACAAGCACTAGCAGTCTTGTCTGACAAATGCAGGCTTAAATTCTTCTTTACCTCAGCTGGGTACAGGAACGGGAGACTGCCAGCTACTCACAGAATGATGCAGTGAGGCAATCAATTAAAATAAACACAGCTTGCAGCAGAATAAAGACACACAAGGTTATTATTATTTTTTTTTTTCTGCTATGTGGTGGATAAATCAAAGTTACATTTCAGAAAGGAGAGCTTTTTCTTTAAGGGCTTACAAAAAAATCCGTGTATAATTGACATGCTTTCGGTAGTAATGGTGCAATGGCATGCTGCAGCGAGTGTTGCAGCAAACTGCCTCTTGTACCTGACAATACAAATGTTCTCTTGAATAGCACCTAAAGAAGTCAAAGTCAGTGAGCAGCAAGAAAACAACGGGGCTAAAAATCTCACCACTGCCTCCACTTACTTTCTTCTGCCTGCTCCGACTTCCAAAACACGAAAGAGTAGAAGTTCACAGTATTTGATCTGGGTGTTGCTATACCTTTCAGCTAAAACCATGTGGATAAGGACTACTGTTTTGAAAGCGCCTTTCCTAGACAGGCCAGTATGGGCCTATTGTTCTAGTCTGAAAACATAAAATGTTTTAATAAAATAAAATGTCCTAAACTATTCTGACATTATTACCTGCATCTTAACTTGCTGCAAGTTACATATTAAATTTGCCATTTCCCAAGGCTCTGAAATTAATCCAGGTGAGATTCAGTAGTCACATTGCATTGTGATTTTGTATTTAAGCAATCTCCAAAACCAAGTCAAAACCCAGGGATCTTGAAACCCATTGTACTGAAATCAAGAAGGGGGTTGGGGTGGGGAAATCAATGTCATCTTAGGTTTCATACATCTCACACATTTGCAGATATTCTTAATAATCACAAGGAAACTGTAAGTTACAATCATATGTTACACTCCAAATTTCTTCATCCAATATTACAAAGAGTGAAAGAAATTGAACTTTTTTGTCCTTCTGTTTGTGCATATTTATCTGTACTCCTTTTAGCTCTGACAATTTATATATTATATAGCCAAACTTTTTCATATTTCCAGATATGGATGTAGAAGATTTATGGGTTTAACACTGAGAAGTTGCAATGAAAAAAAAATACAGAAGACAATTGTCTGTGTACAGCTGACTGTTAGTAGCTTTTCTATCAATTCCAATACTACAATGTGGTGGCCAGATGGAAAAAATTGGCCCACAGGGAGACAGTCAAAGGCTGAAACCTTGGAAAGTGACCATATCACTTTTTGGGAAAGAGCCGTTACTGGTATTGTCCAGTTGGCACAGAAGACTCAATTGGCTGGGCACTCATCTAGGATCAGTATTTTCCTCTAGACAGGGATCTGATGTTTCATCCATTCTTATCGTTACAATCAGAGTTTCCTACTCAAGCACTGTATGACATGTAGGCCTGGAAATTAAGCTGTTAAATCTAATCATTTCAGTATCTAAAGTGTCCTTCTATCATTTTCCAGAGTCATTTCCATCTCACCAGGCATGTTCCTGAGAAAAAGCTGCCTGCTAGGATACAGACAGTGAAAATGGTTAATGAGGATATTTCTACTTATTTAAACTTTCACTTCAAGGCAGTAACGAAAAGTAGGAAACTTAACCTTTGGATTTTTTGTAACTCAGTACCTCTGTAAACAAAAACTTAAATCACTATTTGGAATGCATGGTACCAACTTACTGTGGGCCACTGAAGAATCTATTCAGAAAAGTCCTTTTGTAGAAGTTCTTTGGTACAAAAAAGATGTTACTTCATACATTGAATTTTCAAATACATTTGTTTTTTGTAACTTATTCTAAATTAGGTCCTACTTAGTAGCTTCAAAATTGTTTAGAATCATGCACTACAACTAAATCCAACAGAATCCTAAGAATGCAGTTAGGCCAGAATCAAGTCACCAACAGTATGTGAACTAATGTTTTAGTATTTTTATTGAACTTCAGTTTTAATTTGTCTCATTTTTAGCCTTCCATTTAATCTTCTCAGTTCACTGCACCTGGTGAAACTACTTAATTCTTTTCTATCCATCTATTCCATAGGGACTGGTGGGGCAGATAAGCATTTAGACACGCTACTCATGAGTGGTTATTTATTATTTGGAAGTGGTTTCTACCCAAAATTTATTCCAAGACATTTGTCATATGCTTGTGCTCATGATTATGTAATTGTAGTATGGTAATACACTCTTTCTATAGAATAAGATTTCACAATATGTGCCCCTAAATTATGTTTACACCTACCCCTACAAAGAATGGTACTTCAAATGAGAAAACCTCTATTCTTAAAGGATTTCTAATTGCTACAATTGTGATAATTACATGAAACATATAAATGAAAAAATATGTGGGAGGTAAATATGCTGATATGTTTATGGCACTTACACATCAGGAACTGGTTAAAGCTCTGATCTGTATTGTATCCTATTGGAATATTCTTTGACCAGATTTGCATTTCTGTAAAATAGATCCAGACACAAATAGGATAAAAGTGTGCTTCAAATGGAAATAGGAGCCATTTTAACTAGCTGACTCCCCTATTTTTCCTCCACTGTTGATCTGACACCTTCTGAATCTTCACCTCTGAATGCTGCACAGCTGTTTCTTCTGACAGCAATTTAATCTCTTGGGAGTTAAGATCCAGATCCTTCAAAGAATTACACATGTTTAAATGACCAGTCTCTACCAACAGCACAAATAGTCATCGTGCAAAGTTAAACCTTTGCAAGTCTTTTCAGGTTTGCATTGTGAGGCCTGATAGTAAATACCCAACACGTCCAGCAGCACTGATTTCAGTGATTTACTGTATTACACCCTCCGGCATGGAACATTCTGCCAGGTTCTACCAACCTTATGGACTCTCTGCACTTATGACTGTGTGCAGGCAGCTTTGCTGTTCTTGTGCCAGAGACATGTCACATGCAGAACACGGAGCTCAGGACATATTTCCCACAATGCTGGCCTATTGTCCCCTTACACTGATGCTGTTGCCACAGTGTTCAGTTTTCTTCCTGATAATGCAACAAAAATGTCTCTATAGTCCACAAAGATTGTCCTTACCATTAGGAATACATGCCTTAACACACAGCGAGGGGCACTCATGTGGTCCAGTATGAACAACAGCATATGCTGAGGATTGATTAGTATACTGAAACAGCACATAAGGCCAGGAATTGACGAGAACAGCAGTCACTTCTGAAAGGAAGCCTTCTGCAGATATTTTTCTTGCTACAAAGTACACTGTGGTTTTATTTTTTTCCCTCTCCCAGCAATCTACCTAAGCCAAACCTTTGTGATTACAATATACGCTCCCATTCTATCCCAAAGCACCTTCTCTAGTCTAGCTGTAGCTAGAACTATTCCTCCATCCCCCAACTTTTATTTTTAATTTCCTTTTCACACTTGGGTGATCTTCCTGCACATTTGTTTATTACCAAGAATTTCTCAACTATTTTCATATTGACTATTTTATTACATTTTTGCTGCTTGCCTTTTTTTTTTTTTTTTTTAAGCAGATACTGCTGCAGCACAGGGAAGTATAAAGTCTGTAAACTGCAATTTAAATTCAGAATGAAATATTTTCAGTTCTTTCAGCTGCATATTTCTGGGTTTTGCCACATAACGAGTCCATCAATTAACTTTTCCATTTACATGCTGCTCCCTGCTATTAGGTACTTCCCATGTGAACAGCTTAGAGACTATATGGTCCAGAGATGTGCATTAGACTATAGAACAAATCTTGATTCATCACCGAGGTTCACTGACTGCAGTTTTCTTCCTACACTTGTTCTTCTTGTACTTTTAGTGAGAAAAAATATTTTTCTGTTTTGCAGTTTTATTATGCACCATTTTCTTTTGCTTTCTCCCAGACCTGAAGGGCCACAAAAGATCTAGCTGGAATTTCTACAGGACGTGGTGGAGAAGGTGCAGAAGTCTAAGCTGTGCATCTACTAGTACTGCCCTGGGACACTGAGTCCTCTCCTGCCCTCCACCCCTCTGCTGACATAACAACAAGAGGTATTGACGTATATCCCCCTCTCTCAGTTAAAAAAAAAAAAAAAAGCATATATTGCATTTGTAAGGATCCACCCCTTTCTCCTTCTTCATAAAACTGCAAAAAGTCAGGATGTGTGTTATTTAAATCTTATTTTGCATAACAGCCTGGGTGATTATTTAATTGTTTGCACCTGTTACTTAAGATTTCCTGTCTCATTCAGTTAATTAGACATTTATAATCTGGTATAAAACTCCACAGACTTAGTAGGACCTTTCTGAAGGATTTCTATCAGTTACCTAAAAAAAAAAAAAAAAAAAATCTTTTTTTTTTTCCCATTTCCAAAATGTGTTGAAAAATGTTCTATTGTACATTTTGCTCAAACTCAAGTATTCTTAACATTCTGTGGTGGGCATGAAAATCCCTAATTTTACTCGAGGATTGCTGGAATCATATTATTTTCCTCTGTTTACACTTTTTTTTTTTTTTTTAAAAAAAAAAGGTTAATTATTAATTATATCATGGTGCCCTTCAGATTTATACAGAGCATGTCTTTACAACAGATTAAACAGTGCTTGTTGACCTTTAGTTTGATGGAACTCTTTGTTGATTTGAGAAGTCCTGGTACAACTTATTTTTGTTTGAGATCAGAGACACAGTGTTTCAGCATGCAAACTCCATTTTGAGTTTACATCATCTACTCTTCTGCCTTTCCACTGTCATCTTGTGCTAAAAAATAAAAGATCTCTCCACTTGGATGATCATTTAAGTGGTAATTCTCAAAAAAGAGACCAGGGTAAATCACATTTAAAGTCTGAACTTTTAGAAGAGGGAATTTAATGCTACTGGTTTGAGGGAAAGTGTAACTACAGTGCGAATAGTCTCAGAATCTCTCCATGAACTGAGGTTTATAATAGGGCATGTTTCTTAGCCACTTTGTGGTGGAAGAATAACACAGAAGAAACCAGAAGTTTGACTGTAAAAGAAATCATGTAAGAAAGGATCCCAGGATTCTTAGAGAAAACCTCAGATCTAATTGAAAAACAAAGAAGAGGAATATGTAAAAGTGTCTTGGTGTTTTGTCTAAATTTTTCAAGCTAAAGCAAAGAGTAAAGCAGCTTGAGAAAGCTTTCCAAAGCCCATCATTTCCTATATTGCACCTTTACTGTAAAGAAGTATAAAAGCAGTTTCCTCACAGAATTGGAGCTTTAGTAAAAGGCTTCTGAATTCTAATTTTGTCACTGTTAAGGAAGATACTGAAATGCGTGTAAGCCTCAGTAGTGCCTTTTAACTGGACTCTAATTCAACTTCCTGATTAACTGCGTTTCTGAAAGGATATTTTGGAGAAATTGAGGTAAGCTAACAGTCTGTAAATTAGTATTCCGCCCACTGAGCTCCTTGAGCAAACCTTTGTTCTTGCACTTAGCAGAATTTTATGTTGCTTAGAAAATATATCATATATTAAATCTTTTTAATATTAAGTCAAAAGAGAGATACTGTCATGACAGACTATTTCTGCACTCCTAATCCTCATAGGTATGGCAACAGATTACTATTTGAAGCATATATACATGTAAATAATTCACAGAAAACAAGTCAAATGGAAGAAGACAGGTAACGCTTATAGAATGCCACAAATAGCATCTTATGGTAAAGTGCAATCAAGAAATATTTAAAAACTTTGCCTTTTTCATGAGTGAAATTCAACTCAAGTTTTTACATTTTTTTCTTCTCTTTAGTCCCAAGCCTGTGGTTTTGTGAGTGGAATCTTGGGGCTGGAATATTAACACATTGATTTAGTACAACGGTTGAGTAGATCTCAGCAACTGTGACATTTAATCTCTTCCTAGAAAATATTTAACAAATATAGAGGATCAGTTTCCTATTAATTCAAAACAAAGATTTTTTTTATTAATATTTTCCACATAACTGTCAGGTAACACCTTTCAAAGCTGAAAAACTTTGAAAACCTTTGTATGAAATGGGACTAGTTAACTCCTTTAAATATAGTCATTGCTCATACCCAAAGATACAATCAGTACAATTCCTTTGATATTTAATAAGCCTATCTAATCATTAATGCCAAAAACACTTTTTTTTTTTAATCCCCTTTAAAAAATTTCAAACTACATATTTCTGAAGTTGTTGTGTTCTACCTTCTGTTAATGCACACAGCTTCCTCACTCTTCCTTAAAAGATATTCTAAAGTAGCTTTAAAACCTTTAAGAGGTCTTTAGAACATAAGTGAAATTTGAGATACAAGACTGGTGACCAATACTGATGACTCTCCTCTTTTTCAGGACTGTTGCCAACACTTGGCAGTAATAATAATAATAATAATAAAATACAAAGACTAAAGGAAAGGAAGTATGAGCCATTCTAGATAGTAAATGGTACACCTCTCAAATTTTAAAGCACTCCTAAAACAGTTTCCATGGGAACAGAAATTTGGCAAAAGGGCTGCTATGAAGAACTGTTAGGAGGCAGCTTCTACCAAGCCAGATGGTTAATGTGTAACAGGGGATTATAACAAGAAGGAAAGTAGGTTGTATAACCCCTTAAACCTTCATAATGGGTCCAAATGGACCTAAGCACAGGGCTCATCTCCAAGAAAATGTCATCACCACTACCATGGGTGACAGTATTATCAAATGCAAGTGAAAACGTTCCTGATTAGATAGAATATGTAAGGCTGCATGCATCTTTCAGCAGTGCTGTTCTGGCTACAGGAAAAAAAAAAAAAAATCAGATAATGAATGTGGCCACCAAATGTGACAATTGTTTCCAGACTGTTTCAATTAAGTGGGAGAAAAATATTTGAATATTTTTGGCTCCAGAAAACATTTTTTGGCTCTTTAACATCTCTAGCCTGAAAAACTGAATTTTCTGTTAAAGTAGGGTTGCACGGGGGCATGGAAATTTTCCAAGTGACAAGCTCCCACAGTACAGATCAAAAACCTGTTTCAAGGTGTACTGTAACCAAGACATCTCTTGTCATTAAATAGCTTATTAATTTTATTTCTCTACGTTAAGTACTCCCGGACGTGTATAGCCTTTGAGCACCTTACAATGTCTAACACACCCTCTCCGCCATCTCCCATAGGGAGGGAAGGCCTTTTGTCCTCTTCTGCTACCAGGACAACAAAGCCCCAAGGCAGTGAGTTCCAGATTCTCATAGATAACATTTCTTAAGCACCTAGCTCCCACTGAATTAAATACCAGTGCTTAGATATCTTGGTGCATCTGAATCCATGAACATACCAAGGAACAGCAAGAAACTGAATTAACAATGTGAAACCCAATAACTAAATAATAATAATAAACACAGTATAAAATAATAAACACAATAACTAAAATGCTTCATTATGCTATGGGCCTCCAGCAACCATCGTTTATTAGGCCATCTACCCACTGGCTTTGATGAAAATGTATTGATACCCATAGTCACCTTGGTGACAGTTGCCTCCCAGATGAAGTTCTGAGGAAGCAAACATCATAATCGCAAATGCATTCTTCTGGAATTGCTTCCAGCCCATACCAGAGTGCTCACCATTGGTGCCTCAGCCTACTGCCTATTAAATCGGGAATCCTTCTAGCAATGAATGAAATAAAGTTTAAATTCCAGAAATTTAATGTTATAATGTAAGACATTGCAACTGGTGCTAGAGGAAGATTTCCTCCTGATTACAATAATAATCAGTCATGGAACTTGCATGAAGATTTATACATGTGTAATTTGAAGATGATAATTGTAAGATATGGAATCACACATGATAGCACATTTCCCAAGTCTACTGGGAAAATATGATGTCCTTCAGTTAGTCAGGTGTTAAAGCAGTCACACACATTTATAAATGGGAGACAAAATGCAAGCAAATGACATAACTTATTTCAGATCTGCTCTGCACTTGCATAAAGCAGATACCCACATAACATTATGTCACTACTGAATATGAATTACAGCAGATCCAGAATACTCTTTGACCTGGACGGAACCGGAAAATTTCATTAAGCTCTTCTACTTCCTTCATTCTGTTTGTTCCTGAGGGAGCACTTTTACTACTTGAAAGAAAACTTTGGCTACTTAGACTACTAGGACTGTAAACGTTCCCTTTTGTGTCCTGAAAGTTTTGTGTCTATCATCAATAGTTTATAACAAAAATTCAATTCAATCTTTAGTCATAGTAAGGATACCGCCACTCCATAACACTGTCTTTTATCCTGACATTTCATTTTGGATTCATGCTAACTGCTACTTGTCATGTTAGGTAATCAGATTTTTATTCAGCCACCTAAGCACAAGTAGGTCAGGGAAGGAGAAAAATAAACCCTAAAACCCTTCAATATCCCAGGTGGCCCAAAAATAACAAGGGGTATGGGCACACAAACTCAGTTATGTTGCAAATACCCTTATTTATTATGCATAAAGCAGTTTGGACACTTGTCAGATTAGACAGAGTAAGCGAATCAAATCTGTGTAGGTCATGTCAGAAACCAAGCAGGCAATTTTAAATGCTGGTTTAATGATTATGATCTAGTACAAAGTAAAAAAGGGTGTGGGTCTTAATGATGGACCTTCATAATCTGGTCTAATACAAATTACTTCCCTACTATTTTAACTTCTGAGTAGTAGGTTCTTAGCTAACGACATTTTTACTGTGCTTAGAAAGTGGGCAGTTATTCTTGCTAAGTCAGAAAGTCAGTTCATCTAACTGGAAAAAAAAAAAAACCAACAACAACAACAACAAAAAAACACCTTTTCTTTATGTTGCATGGCAGCTTAATCAGGCTGCTTTGCCTTATCAGTTCGAAATAACTACTGAAAGTTCTGGCATTTTTTTTCATCGCAAGGAAGTAGTAAAGGCCAGACACATGAACGATGTCTGAGATCAGGTGATGTAGCAAATCACACGTGCATAATCTTCTTATTAGAGAAAAATCCAACCCCTTAGTCATGCACAGAGATCCTTGAATGAGCATAGGTAAGGTAGACAGGATAGACAGGAAGCCTTCAATCAGACAGCAGTTCACATCCCCTCTCCAAAACTTCTCTCACAGGGGCTGTATGCAGGCATCTTAGGATCTAGATTCCAAAACCCTCTCTTAAGAAAAAATATTATTTTTTTTTAAGTAAGCAGAGGCAGTCTTCTTTTTGAGTAAAGATAATAGCAGTAGCAGTGCCTGTGCTCTTGTCCCATATAACAGCTTTCTGGCTGAAGCACAGGATCAGGAAGTGGGAAACATGGGCTGCTTTCTTCCTCAGCTTGAGGGAAAGTATATCTTTTTCTATCAAGTGCCAGAAGAATGCCTTTAATCATCAGATTGCACATGGATACAGCACGACAGTTTTGTCTGTTTGCAACAGTACATGGCTGCCATCTGTTTAAAAGAAATGCAGTCCCATGTGCCGTTTATTCCTACAGTGATGACCTTTTCTCGTCTGAGTTCAATGCCAGAGCTCACACTTCCTTTAAATAGCAGGAGAGGAAGAGAAATGAACTACCAGATTCTCCGCTATTGCTTCAGGGAAAGGGGAGGGATATGAGAGACAAAGTATGCACAAAAACTACATTGGGCTTTCCCATGAGCTAGGTGTTAGTGAGTCATAATATGCCTTCAGAGCTGAGTTTCACTACAGATATATTGCATGTTAGCTGTTTTACAAAATCAAAGTCTTAAAAAAGCGCTTAGTGTATGTCCAGACCAAATTTTTAAAAAACATTTTTATCATTATTTCAACTGAAAGTACATTTCCCCATTATAGCGTCACTTCTGAAATGGAAATTAGGTTCCTAAGTCTCACAGGCACTTTTAAAACTGTTCCCAATATGTCCTATAACACTAGCTCACAAACCTAACTAGCAATGTAATTTTACATGGCATGTGTTTCATTACAATCACTTTCAGAAAAATAAAATATGGTGCAGCCCTTCAAGCTAACAGAAAGGAAATGTTTCACTATCACTTTTAAAAGAATACAGGTACAGGCTAAAATTTCAGCTCATTTAAATTGGCAGAACAAAAGTCCATGGAGTCATGCTGAATGACACCATCTGAGTACCCTGCATTGTTTATTTAAAATTAGTAGATAGTGGTTAGACAGAAAAAGAAGAGTAAGACACAATAAAAATGTATTTTCAAAACAAAAGGAACGAAGAGTGAAATATAATTTTTGTGTGTGTTCTGCACGCAGCAGATATACAGCAGGTCAGGAACACTCTTTATGCCAAACTAAATGTGTCAAAAAAGTCCCATTTGAGAATGATTTTTTTCTTTAAACCATCATTAGGTTTAGAAGAACTGACATCTTCTTTTCTTGCACTCTGCCTCAGCTCAGTAGAGTCATTTATAAATGTCATGTAGTTAACAAACTATATTACATTAGCTTTTTGTTAACAGAACTATAACGTATTAGCAAATACCCAAGAGCAGATCAGATATTAGAGTTGGTGATTATATTATGATTAAATTAACACAAAACAAATAAATAAATACACTTATATCTATGTATCAAGACTTTCAAAAACTCTCTACTTGTTGAAATGTGTTATTAATCGCAATTTTCTGTATTGTTTCCAACCTTTAAACACGTCCACCAGAAGAATAAACTAATTTCAGGTAATCACCCGAGTAACTTTGAAAGAGCCCCCAATGCTTCTGGGGGGGGCAAAGATTATACTGACAGCAGCAGGCCTGTAAAAAAAACAACCAAACAAGAAAAAACACACTTGTAGCTGAATATTCAGTTCTTATACTGACTTCTCACCCTCCTTCCTTCAGTGGGGGGCAATCATAATTTTTTTTTTTCTGTGTGCCAAGTCCCAGTAGAGATACCTGGGATTGCAGGTAACTTCTTGCCTTTGCACTTGTTCAAAAGGCTGAGAGCTTCTCAAATACTGAATAATGTGGAAGAGAAAGGGTTAAAAAAAAAAAGCATTAGGTGAAAGCTTTGTTTTGTGAAGCTGAAGCAGTTTAAATTGATCTCACATCAGTCAGCGATGTCTGTAAAATTTACAATTCCAAATAAAGGTGGTTAAAGCAGTTTGTAGAGTCTGTAGTAAAGCCATTCAGGAAATTAGTAAATTAACTACTTGCCGGTCTATAAAGTTAGCATAATGTCGACTGTAATAAGCAAATACACTGGAAAACTAAAACTAGATACCTAAGGGCTCATCTTCTGGATTACATATTCATATTTGATAATGACTTTCAGTAATAAATGTTCTTTGTTTAAAACCTCCAGTGGCTTGCAGTCTTTTTGTAATATATTTCTTCCCCAACAAAAGTACTTTGGATTTCATTTGCATTTATAAATAATTTATTTTTCCCAAGTTGTATCTGTAAGACTTCAGACCGGAGAAAGGAATGACAGCACAGAGCAGTTGGCTAATGAAACAGAAGTCCTGTTCCCTTCTGGGAGCATGACAGGGCACAGAAAGGCTGCCCAGTTCCTTCTGTTCCCCAGGCAAGGCTGCCAGCACAGCCCAATGTGACAGCCATGCTCCGAGCTCAACCACTGTGCGGGAGTGGTGCCCAACTGAGAGGGTGAGACAGCAGCCTGCCATTTCCTAGAGAATAAGGAGTACTACTGATAAATGTAGACAGGCATACACTGCTCCTTCCTTAAAAAAAAAAATTATATATATAAAATAAATAAATAAAAGGAAAAAGCAGGGAAGACAAATGCTATAAGGAGGGGATTGTTGTTGCTTTATTATTATTTTTAATACCACAGCCTTCTAAGCAGCCTGCATTACCTCAGCAGGATCACTAAGAGACCTCATATCACCAGTCATTCTCATATGCTAGCTAAAAAGAATCTGTTTCAAAGCTGCGCCCACACAGGAACAAACCAGAAAGCCACTCAGAGACAAAATTCAGGCATACGATGTGAGACCTTCCGGCTGGGAAAAAGGAGAAAAAGGACTATTCCACTTTGCCATTGCATATGCAGTAAAGGAAAGAGTCTCTAAAAAGTGACAAACTTCCTAATGGATTTTATCCTGTTCAGAGATTCTTGGTGTTACCAGACCACACGGTATCTATCGGGCACGCTCCTGTTATGGAAAGTATTTGCTTCAATTGTCTGCATCATCTTTCCTTCTTTCTGTAAGGCTGTATAGCTGTCCATTTTGGACAGTGGGTCTGAAGATGAGCATGCCTGGGAAAGATTACCTGGCTCTACACTGTATACCAAAATGAGGAAAGACTATAATGTCACAGCTTTCAAGTATCTTCATGGGTTTCCAAATCAGCACCATGGTGCATCAGGTGGTGATGGACACCTCAGCTTACTTCTGCCAGGGTAGGACACCTGCCAAGTGAGTATCCCTGGAAAGGACTTGGTGAACCCTCTTCTGCTTTGTGACCTTATACCCTGCTAAAGATCCCATCATATGATGATGTTTTGAGCATCATCTTTGCAAACATGAGGCTTGGCAGGTAAGTAACCTTCCTTTCTAGATAACCTCACCCACAGTGGGGAAAACAAGGGCCAGATACAAAAATCCAGTCTCTCATTGTCTGTCATTCAGAAAGGATGGCAATAACTCTAATGGTAATAATACTGGTAAAAAATAGTATGATTCATCCTGTTATGGGGGCCTCTTTCGAATCTTATCCCTGCTGGGTTGGTGCATTATTATCTCTGCTATGTGGAGACCGAATTGAGCTCCAGATACATGACAAACAGTATTTTAAAAGTTGATTCAGGAAGATGAAAAAAAAAAAGGCAAGCAAACTAAAAGAAAAAAACAAAGCACTACAAGTTGAATTGTCACATACATACCTACATGAAGAGCAGTTTCTAAGACAAAGTTATCCCACTAAGGACATGGATGGCTCTGAAAATGTGGATCTAGCATCTTCACAGAGCTTCACAGACAATCTTCTCTGACCTAAGCCCCCTATAAAATAATCTGTAAGAGCAAATCTGCTCTGCACTGGGCAGGGCTCCCTGCTGAAGGGATGGGCCTGTGCCAGACAGCTCTGTACTAACAGAAAGTACAGTGCAGCAGTAACAGAAAGTGACACTGCAGCAGCACAGCTGTCTCCGTGGTGGTCACTGGGGTAAGTGTACAATGCCCCCTAGAAAGTAGAGTCCATCTTTTGGTAGTTACCATTTGCTTTATGGGGAGCCCATCCAGCATGAACCCTTCTTCAGGGCAGCATGGATGAGTTTTGTGTCACCTGGGCTAGGGCAAGAATCAAATTCAGATACTGTGGTTTACAGCCCAAGGTCTATTGTTCTTCCACAGAGCACTATACCTAACATCACAACAAATTCTATTGCCAAATAACATGGAATGATACTTAAACACCTTAAAAGTTTAAGGTACCTTCTTAATTACCAAATTAAAATTTAATCTTTTCAGGAATAAGGCAAGATCCATCTTAGCTCCTTTGCCAAGTAACTTGACTTCAGGCCATCCTATTTCCTAGTACAATCTGTCTATTCTCACTAGAAAGAGGATTGATTTGCTCAACTAGTTTGATATGAATACACACTTCGCTTTCTGACAATAAACATTTGTTTCCTTGTAGCTTTAGATACTTTACATAAAAGCACATTAACATACATTTCCTCTTTCTCAACATCGTTATAACTAAAAATGCCTGTTGAGTGAAGTACACACTGAACTTTAGAAGAATCCTAGCTTAGCATCCAAAAGATTAAAACATAATATTTCTACAGAGTAGGAAAGGAGTGTGATTTTTCTTTGCTTTGGTTAAAAAACAGGTATCTACTATAAGATTTTTATAGCCATGAAGTTGACATGAGAATAACTTCAGAACAACCACTGAACAGAGCAGAATAACAGAGTAATAATGAGAATATCTTGAAACAGGATGATATTCAACTATTTTTCAGTTTGGATGAAGTTCAGAGAAAGAGAAAGATCCATCAAACCTAGCTGCTGCCTGAAGCAATTCTGAAGTGGTTCTTCCTAACAGACTAGCAACTTGCCAGAGAGGTCCCCTGCTTCAGATAAAGGGGCTGGGATTTCCTCTCCAGAATACCAAAACCAAACATGGAAGAACTTCCCAATCCATCCTTATTCTACATCAGGAAACTCAGCACAGGTAAAAAAAAAAAATAAAAACAAACAAATAAATAAATAAATCAGATGTCCTTTCTCAGCTTTCCTTGGAATGATACATTGCTCTGCTGCATATCCTGCTGCACTGATGTTAGAAGAAATGTTTAATATTGCAGTCATCTAAATTACGACAACAGCAGAATGTTTTATACAGACATACACACACTTGTTGAAGTTTTTGCTGGTGGAAAAGAACTACAAAAAGGACCTTCTGCTAGTTTCATACCTAGTCACAGATATGAAGAGAGGGGAGTGATATGGGAGAAACAAATTTCCTGTATTTTCTACTAGCTTACTGCATATTTGTAACACAAAAATACATACTTGAAGCAGGACTAATACTTCGTTTTTTTTAATAAGATAACGTATACACATAGCAATACACATACGGTATATACCTTGTGTTGGTTTCACAGGCAAACTATCCCTATCTGGCTAATATTCAGCAGCTTGATAGAATGTACTGGCCCCAGTACTATGAAACACTGTGGTATAAGACTTACTGAGAATTAAATGAAGGGGGGGTTGAAATACCCAAAAGTCAAGTTCACCACGTAATTTCTTAAGAAGAGTTACATTTGATATTTTATTTCCCTTACAGAATAGGGCATCCAGATTAAGTGTATGATTTTGTATGTGAAGACAACACATGTCTGAATATCCACGCGGTACCATCCTTTTGGACTGGAATGCTGGTAGTTGTCAATAACAGGCACCCCAATAAACACCAGAAATCTAGAAGTGTTGGTTCATTGAGACATCATCTTTAACATGCAACATTAAATCCAAATTTCTTTCTTCCATCTCAATATACCTTTCACCTCGAAAAATATAGCCACATCTCTGTGACCAATTCTAATGTCAGACAAAACCACTGATGATTAAACTGATACAATTTCATACCTGAATACAAAATTCTGATAAAAATATCTATGAACTCCACTCATTATATTATGGAATATATTATTTTGTTCTTAGAACCATTATTGAAATTGCACTTAATATAAGCTAATGAATCTATTAATACTAATGCTTAGGTATATATAATGACCAGTAGATTTCCTGCAGTTAGTAAGCATATGATGCTACAATCAAGTACAGAGAAGCTAAGAAAGATTTACATCTGAGTTAGTCACCTGCGGACAAAAGGTATATTAAGATCACCCTATATTTGGCTCATACACTCTGTAACTTCCACAACTTCTCACGTACAATACATGAAGAGATGCTTAACATGTGCATAAGCCAATTTATTTAGGTTTCCCTCTGAAATTCCCATGGGGTTTTGGAAAGATTGTGGAATAACAGAAAAATTCTTTCTTCCATATGCAGCACAGTATCCATAGGAAGATTCCGTTACAATGACCTAAAAAATGGGGTAGCGCTCATAGCAAATGGACTGGAGAGTTCTGCACATAAATTACTGCCTCTAACAGACACAGTTTTGGTATCTAACAATTTTTTCCCACAGGATGTCTTTCACAAACTTTGCTTACCTTGCAGACTCACTGCTAGCACATATCACTTTTCAATATCAACCATTTTTTTTCCTGTTTCAAATTCAAACAAAAAGCCATAACTTATTTTTTAAAGAATTAAGAAGATAGGAAGGAAAAAAGGAAGACAATCCCACCTCCACCCTTTCCCCTCACTCAAGGGAATAAAAACAAAAAATTGAGAATTAGGAGTAGTTTACATTAGAATATATTTTTATCATGACGCACAAAACCTTCAACAGGAAGAAAAAAAATATGATATTTTCTTCCCTTTATTTTCTACATAATACAAATAGCCATTGTAATTTAAATGCTGCATCTACTAAGGAGAGATTTTATATCAAGGGAACAGGAAAATAAAAGGTCCTACAGTTTCAAGGCCAATGAGATGTTATTGTAAATATTTCCACCATACTTTATAATGAAGTACAACCAGAAATGAAGGAGACATACAGAAAACAGAAAGAACAGTTATCTATCAAGAGAGATATCTGATACTAGAATGCAGAACTAGACAAGCAATGAAATTGATTGAACGTTGTTATCTGAAACTAGGATTAGCAAAAGGGGAAAGAAAATTAGGAAAGATGGGGAAATGACCCATAAAATCTATCTTGTTAATCCTTGATCCAATCAATCATCTCTGCTAAGATTACACATTGCTGGAGAGAAACTGGGCTGAAATGTTAATGATATCATGATTTACATCCTGCCAGAATCCTTTCACGTTCATCTGCAGCCTCAAAAATAGCACACAAGCTCCAGGGTTCAGAAAAAACATGAGGATGGGAAGTTATAATCTCTGTTTAAAATGGTTATTTTTTAAAATCATATTTTGCAACACTGGCTATTATTGTTTATTGCAGTAACAGCTTTAAAACAGGCCTCTTCAGCTGAGCATACCTTAATAGCTGTTAAAGTGTTTCACGGACTTCAAATGTATTGCGGTCACCATTTTAAATTTGTGCCAGAATGTTAAAAACTGACACTGGCAGTCACCAAAATAAACAGAATAAAAATTTTCATGCATGGAAAATGCTAAGGTTAGTCAATAAAATTAGTTTTAGGTTGCAAAATGTAATGGTGTTATTCTTAATTACAGTTAAACTAAATATTTAGTTCTTTTTAATTACCAGTTAACTTGGACTCCAAGAACTGTAGAACTACCACTGGAATTTATCATATCTTCCAAAAAGAACTTTGTTAGGATAGCTGCTGAACTGGGAACCCATGCTCATTCATACTCAAATCAAGCTGTGTCATAACTGTCAAAATTGAATTCTGAAGAAAAACATTTTAATATATCAAAGTGTTTCTTCCTGCTGAAAGGAAAACTACTTATTAACATACTCAGAAAAAATATATCTGTTAATATTAATTTAATCTTTATGCCATAAATTTACAAAGTTAGGATTTCTAAAATAATTAGAATATTTTATTTGCATAATTTGTGTGTCACAATATTGAATTACATAATTTTGAACAAAGAGAAGCTTGTTTAGAGTATTAGAAGAGAAGCTAGTTTGTATAGCATATTTTATACCTGGAATAATTTTTCACAAATATTTGAGAAAAGAGCTCCTCTAATTAACATAAAAGAGAATTTTTGCTTCTGAAAGTATCAACATGGGATACAAAGAAGAAATCAACTTAGAAAAATGAGTTCAATAATAACAAGTAAGAAAGAAAATTTGAGAAATGCATTAAAGAGGCAGAACAAAGGAAAAGAGTGACAAGGAAATGGCAGAAGAAATGTCAGAAGAGAAAGAAAGATGGTGGAAAAACTGCAGCACAATGTGCATGGAAGGAGAAAGAAAGAACAGAAGAACATACTGAGAAGCATATGACTGAAAATAAAGAAGTGAGAAGAAAAGAGGGTTAACACAAAATGGAAGAGGAACAAAAAATAACCCAGTGTATTGAAACAGAGACACTAAAAACAGAGAAGAGTAGTGGAACATTTTTCTAAGTTTTCCTTTCTATCCCTCCCCTTCCTAGCTTAGGATGGGAACATAATTCTCTTAGAACTCTAGAAAATCCAACAAAATCAGTATCCCTTACCATCACTGAAAGAATCTCTAATTAAATTTGTAGTCTAATAAATCTTAATATCTTCTAAGCATAGGAAATTGCTTCTGGTTGTTCTTAACTTTCTCAGGAGGGCAGCTGGTCAAGACTCATTTCCCACAAATGCTGAAAGTGTCTCCCTAACTTCCTTCTACCCTTCTGCCTCTTCACTAAAACAAATGAAGTCACTGAACCCAAAAATAATCTTCTACATTTGGAAAGCAATCCCTCAGAGACTCGCCTTTTAATCATTACAGAAAATATAATGAATGAAGTTTTCATCTGCAGCAGGAATGAAACCGAATAGAAAGCATGCATCATTGCCATTCCTTAGAGTCAGAAAGAAAGGCAGGAAATATACTTGAAACTTTACAACTGGCACTAACACACCAAGTAAAAATAAAACCTTAGTTGGCAATTTTGATCAGACATGCTGATTCTCAGTCTGGTCCATGTTAATAAGGAAAATCTACAAAATGCCAGGATGCGTTTGATATACTTTAGCAAGTATTTAAACATAGAAATTGGTAAATATGATTTTGGAAGTTGGACTTCTGTTGTAGCAAGCAAAAACATTATTTGGAGACAACAGTATGAAAGCAAATAAAAGAATGAATCAGTTGCTTATATTAGAATGTAACAAGCCAAGCCCAGTACAAATACTGAAACTTCTGCATAAATCAAAGGTTTCCAACAGATCAGCATATTAGAAAGCACTAATGAGATATAGCATTTATATATTCCCACTACATATCCAGTTAGCCTATACAACTAATTGTGGCCATTATTTCACTTCCTATAGTTTTCTTTATAGTGAATCATACATTACTCCAAATCCATCTTTGACCTCCTCGTTTAAGTTAAACTTTCACTTTTTATTCAGTATATTACTTGGATATGCATTATTAGTAAATGCATAAATACATACACAAAGACACTACTTTCAATGTACATATAAAATGCATGTTCGTGAATGTAAACAAAATTGGAAATTATGAGTTACTATCAATTTGTCTTCACATAAAAGCAGCTGTACTCATTAAAAATAATTAGGTATTTTAACATCACTTCTATTGTTCCACATAGCTAGCATCAGCATTTGAAGCATGCTAGAAGTGGGTGTAAATTGCTGTTAGATCACTTTATAGTCAATTTATGTTCCAAAAATGACAGCATGGAAAAAGGTTGAGTTAATCTCTTTTATATTAGGATTTATTATCCTCATACTCACCTGAGGAAGAGTGCATATTAAATGTAATCGACTTGTTATTAGACAAATCAATAGTCTTTTCTTTCCCCCCTTATTTCCCTTTTAACTTGAATACACAAGCATCTGTTAAATACCAAAATACCATAGTGAAAAAAGTCCTGATGGAGACTGTTAAAAATGCTGCAAAAGATCTTGGAAAACTGGCCAGACATGCATTAGTACTGGAGAATGTGCATCTGGACAGATTTTTAAGCAGCTATTCATTTATACTGTAATTCCATTAGATGGATTGCTCTAGTTCACTTTGCAAAAGCAGGAGTGTCGATTGTGCAGGGCTGAGCTGTTTGTGGAGTAGTGGCAGGGAGAAAACCAACTTTGTGCATCATTTGCCTACAGTCACCTACCACAAACCTGTCAGCTCTTGCTAATTAATAAGCTAGTCGATTACCACCAGGTGGAAGAAATTCCCCCCTCATATTTCCACAGAACTGAGATGCAAGCAAAATTATATTTCTTAGTACAAAACGTGGAGTTGGCAGTCATACTGGCATACAACTTCTGAAAGGAAACAAGTCACTAAGTGGGAAATTCTACTGAAATGGGTAACTAATAGAAGACTTGAAGGGTTTGCTCCTTGCTGGCTGCAGCCAGTGCCTAGCTATTCCTCCCTGACAATATGGATTAGAGAAAAGACAAGGTGAGCAACAGAAAGCATGCACTCCATGCATGCTATAAACTGGGTCTTCCAGAAAAACACAGAGCCAACACATTTCTAGGTGTCAATATAACATAGTATTACCGATCCATTTACTCAACAAGGAAGAGACACGATGGCTATGTGTGGAACTGTAGCAAGAGAAGAAGCCTCTGGAAAAGTGCAAGTCCCACATGCAGGCACAGTGAGACAGGCAGTGAACACAGAAATGTGACTGATTGCCACAATCTGTCTGATGCTCCCATAACTCTTCAGGCAAACTATTGGTTGAATGACGACTTCTCATAAGAGAAATTGATGTAATGCTTATGGTGCTAACTATGCTTGCTAAACAGCCCAAGCAGAAAGAAAACAAACAAAACGCTGACTTCTGTATACCTAGCATAGACTTCTAGAATTTTATGCAATGATAACCATTCTGCCCAAGGTTATCTGTCAACTGAAATTCAGTAACAACTTGCTAGAATGCATAAGAAGCAAATACTTATTGGACTAGGAATATGTTAGTTTTCACACAGTATCTGTTTCAGTTTACCATTTAAAATATTATGAAGAAAAAAAATGCAAGCAAATGTTACATTATTTAAAGGTACTCCTGCACCTTATGCTCATCAGATCTACTATTTAACTTGCTAAAAACTTGTCACAACATCAATCCAGGTAGAACTTCACATCAAAAGGTAGGCTCTCGTGTAAACATTTGCAGTGAATACAAATATAAAAAATTTGCATTTATGTCAGTACAACACTATGAATTCACAGCTTGCAAGTCATCAGCAAACCAACGCAAAGACTGTCAAAGCAAAAGCAAGGGAAATCGTTTAATTAGAACCCTTCCTGACTGACAGTGCTTAAATTATGTTTTCTGAGTGATTTGAAAAGTTCATGAAGGTAATGGTGGCCCTTTTCCCCACCTACCTGTGGTAGGAGTCAGCAGACAGAAATGGCTAAGCTTACTTCACAACAGGCAAAAGCTAACAAATATTAGGGAAAAAAAGATCCTGTGTACAATGAGAAACTGCTGATCACTTGATTTTTTCATATTTCTATTTAAATTAGGGAAGTTGGACTGAATTAAACCATTCTGTAAATACTGTACTCATGCCTTCTGAGAAATCTATGTTTAGGAATGGATTCAAATCTCACAGAAGTAACATGTCTTTGATGCCTCAGTGTACTACACTGCAGTAGTCCTTAGGGGCCCTTACAAAGATATGGTCTCATTTTCCTGCAAGAAGGAACAACTCCTTCCTATGAAAAACTTACACTGCCAATAAGCAGTTTCCTGTACCATCCTTAATTGTTGTGAGAACACTAAGTGCTGCTATTTGCTTCAAAAAGTTAAGAATATTCCAAAAACATTTTTAAAAATCCCAAATCATTTTCTGCAAACAATTTTTGAAGGAATGAACTATCAAACATTGATGAAATTTGAAATAAATTAACAGACCAGCATAAACTAGACTGGTTCCAATTTTCTGGGAAATTAGAAGACTCCGATTCTTTTTCATAGCACCTTATTCAGTGAAATTACTTGTAAAATAATTAGTCCTTCTTGAGCTGCCTCTGTGGCAAGTTCTTAACTATGGTTCCAGTTATTACCCTTCAAACAGCTTTTATTTCATTATACTGACATAAAAGTAAACTGTTATTAATTCCTCTTCTGTCAGGACTTAAATCAGGATGACCAACCAGTGAGGTCAGAATAATCTGCGTTCATCCTTACGGCAGCAGACCCTACTCTAACTCCATACAGTTGAGCATATTGGCAGTGGGAGGCTTCCAACCCACAGAGACAACGGCAACATCAGCAGCTTCGGGATTTGCTCCTTCTCACCAGGGTCGGGAGAGGCTTACGTATGCATGAAAGAACTTGAAGCGGGAACAAAGCTCAGAAAAAGTTCTCTCTCCCACACAGTTGTTCAGACAAAAACATATGCTCTTCCTTGGTCTTTTTATATGATAAACCCAGATGATAAAGCTTTGTTTTAGCCTCGTGGTTAAGTATAGAGAGTCTTGTGTCCACACAGTGTCTGAAACGGATGCTAATTTACTGGATTGTAATGGGGAAGCATTTTATTACTTTATCTACCAAGTGAAAAACATCTTTTCAATTCATTCAAGTTCAAATCTGTTAATCTATAAATAGACCAATTTAGGAAATTGTGGGTTAGCCCAGACAAACAGGACAAACTTGATTACCAATTTTGAAGTAATACATAGGCATACAGAAGCATACAGAGAATTGTTAAAACAAAGAACCTGAATGTTCATGCTACAAAATACAGCCCAGTAATCTTGTCTCCATAGGGAAAGACACTACATCAGTAGTGGTTTCCAAGTAAACTAATCTGCAAAAATATAGACTATGTTTCTGACAGCCATCTACTCATTCTGTTAAGATACCTTTGGCATCCCATTGTACTGATAATGCTTGGATTCATCATAGGTAGCAGATAACCAATGGATTTAACTTGAAGTTATGTGTTGGACAATGCCAGAAAGAATAACTGGTAAGAATTAAAAATATACCAGCAGATAAAAAACAAACCAATGGTTTTAATTATATACTGCAAATACGTAATCAAGATGTCTTTTTGTCTTCCAAATCTCCTCACCCTACAACTCTTTTACATTGTTAATTTAGCATCTATCTTATGTTTATAAAAGAAAATGTTGATACTAACAGAAACTGGATAACAATTAGCAGTTTGTATTTTGCAAGCGACATGATACATCCCCACACACCCCCAGCCCCCCCATTTAAATTTATATTCCTGCACCCCAATTCATGGAGTGCTACTGTAATGTTGCCAAACTTTGGAATGGAAATAGCCACGATTTAAAAATAAAGAAGGAAGTGCAGTTAGGAGATTACAGAAGTAATTTCCAATGAAAATCTTATTGCTACTCTAATTTTAGTCCTAATTCTAAAACACCAATGCTATAAATATTTTTTGTATTGTTTAGATTTCTTATAACCAGAAGAGCAAAATAATGACCTATAAGTATAATTTTCCTTTCTTCTATATTGCATTTAATTGTTCTGCCACATGCTGGAGGATATTTTAAGTTTGTTTTATTTTTGAGTTAATTGCTAAATCACGTAGCAGTTATTTTTGAGTTAATTGCTAAATCACGTAGCACTAGTAATCTAGTAATCTAGTGAGGCTGCCTATAAACAGTAGTTAAAACAGCTCTGTGTGAAGTCCAAACATACAATGGAAATACGTAATAATAGATATTCCAGGGCACAGTAGGATCAGAGTGACAGAAATCCAAAATCAACAAGAAACTAACTGACATAGCATTACCGCACCAATCTGAGTATGTTTGTTTACTGGTTTAACTGCTGGATGTATAATTTCTATAATTAGAGTCTGACCGGCCAAGCAACATTGTAATGCAGCTGCAACACCCTAAAGAATTTTTAGACAAGCTATTAAAGAATGATTTATGAAGCAGGCTTTTGTTCAACCAAGTGATTAGAATTTAATAGCATTGCCTATTTAGTGTTGAACTGGACATTATCAAGCTAAGAAGCAACAAACAAACAACAAAAGGAAAGCATTACACCATCTTCTTCACCAGACCTACGAAGAATAGTGTCATGGTAAAGGAACCAAAAATTTTCTGTCTTCCATTTTAGGCAATTTTTCACCTCAAATGTTGTGCTGAACTGCTGAAACAGGTTATTTTTCCATTTGAATAAATAAGAGCTGCAATATGATGCCTAGTAAAAAGCTTGGGTTTGCTTCCAGGAGCTGAGGAAAGGGAGAAAGAATATCTAAAAAAAATACTTTGGGAAGGGGCAGTTCTACTTTAGACAGCCTTTTTATATTATTATTATTATTATTTATTTTTTAACGACTTCAGGAAAAAACAAAGAATAGGGAAAACCCAAAGAGGAAAAAATGATTTAAAGCATCATAGACCTGATGGTGACTTTTTTTTCTCTACATACAAACATGCTTAATTGGTGCTCTGTCCATTGTCAGACAAGTCTGTAACTTGATTCCCATTAACCTTAATGAGAATTGGATTGTGTTTGCAGGTATTGTTTGGCCATTAGTATACATTTCCATCAGGAATAAAACTGTCTTATTCATACATGCCCCCATAATGATGAGTTACTACAAGCCCATTTAGTATTTTTGTTGGTGGTATTTTAAAACAACTTTTCACTCAACAGAAAAGATGTGATGGGTGTCAGAAAGTATATGAATTCAACACAAATACAGTCTGCTCGTTAACAGATGGATTAAAGTACAGATTTCAGTTAAAGTAGAATATACATAATTACAAATGAACAGCAACACCTTTGCCCACTTGCAGCATTACAGGAAAGTCTTTGAGATGTGTATGGTGTGTATTCAGTAATACCCTCATAAACAGTGGGGTATATGCTGAGGTATATTAAGAAGCTATTAGAACAGTCCCACCAAACAGTTCTTTGCAGTTATGAGCAGGTACCTGGATCACTCCGACTCTTTACAGCGTAAGACAGAAAATCTCTGGAGTACCAGCAATGGAACAAAATATATAAACAGGCAAGCAACACTGGGAAATCCAGGATATAACATAGGAAATGTGCCTTTAATTTTTGCATATGTGCATGTGTGTGTGAGAGACTATTACACCATGTGGTTAATCTCAGCATTTATCTTCTTGATTTCCTGCTCTCATAATTCTCTCATTTCTTCTGCATAACACGGGCTTTTTAGAAGGATTGAATATGATTAGCCAAGGTGGGTAAAGAAATTATTCTGCACTTCATGAAACTGAAGATGGGCATTAGAGGAGGGAAGAAAATCTAGCACTGTTTGTGGTAACAGAGACCAATGAAGTGTGATACTTTTTATGTGAAAATGCATGAAAACCACATGGGAAAATAAAGGCTTGATAAGATAACCTTGATGAACGTTTTGAGCAGAATTAGTTAGAGAGCACCCTGAAGGAGAATCTGAGTTATGAATTTCATTAGGGAGAAACAGATGAGATGATGTTTTCAGGAATGCCAAAGTCAAGAAAAAGGTGTCAGTATCCAAACATGAAAAAGTAGGGGCATGCAAACAGGAAAAAGAAGTGGAGAAGAAAAAGCAGTAATTTTAGGACACACTGGGGACTTGAATAAAAGAAAAGAGAAACAGTGGTTTGAAACTTTTACAGCAGTTAAGAGAGCTTGGTTGAGTGAAAGAAAACAATAGTGTACCACGGTCCAGTTTCAGGAAAGATTGTGTAAAATAAAGTTGACTTATGGAGCAAAGACTAGAAAAGTAAAGGTAATCAAACACAAGATGGAGAGGGAAGGAACATTGAGACAGTTAAACTGCTACTTATAATTCATATAATATATTACAGTAAATATCCCTGCCTCTGGCATCATCATATGCTTCTGTCCCACAGGTTTGAGCCCTGGATGACAACTCCTGTAGGAATCATATTGGAAAACAACAGAAGGATAATTCACAGACTATTGCTTTATTCCCAGAAGTACTACTTTATATCTGGAAAATTTCTAGGATGAAGCTTATAACATAGTACACAAAAAATGTCAGGCTTTCTATAGGCAAGCAGGGATTTTAAATTAAGGTAACTAAATATGTCAGTACTGTTGAGGTAAAGCTATATATGTTATATATACATATATGTATATATATTATATTTAAGGTTGTTAATGAAATAACCTGCCATTGCTGTCTTAAGTGTGCAGATGAAGGTCTATAGTAACTCCTTTTGGGGATCTTAAAGGGTAAATAAACTCATCATAGAAACTTTCAATGAACTGTCTTTTTGGAATTGTTGATTTATTTGTCACAATACCTTTGAGACGTACTATTTTATCTCTTGATTTGTATAAAGATAGGCAATTTTTCCCCAGCACTATTATACTCAATATAATCATATAATTATTGCTGTCTTTTTGATTTCCTCAACATCACATGAAAGACAATTACTCTTGTTCTGAAAGCCTTTAGATAGCTCTTAACATAAATTAAACTCTTTGGTTATATAAAACTCAACACTGTTAGCAAAAATATGGATTCACACTATGTGAATGAAGAAATATCAAATGTGCTGATATTGACAGACACCCATATGTGTGACCACAAGTTCACATATCACAGAAAAACTCAGAAACAACCTAGTAAACAAATAGTCATATTACTAGAAAAGTTTTGTTTCACTGTCAGGAAAATTTAAAACAAAATCTAATGATGAATCGCCGAGATATCCCAGAAGAAGTTTAACCTTTGAAGTATCTGACATCATCTTGGGTTATGGCAATTTGTAGTTAAGACTTCCCAATATTTCATTTCAATCATCATTAGTGTAAAATGCCTATAATTTTTAGAAAGCCAATGCGAATTGGCTGGCTATATGTTATATATATAAAAAGAATTAGGTCTTCTTAATAGCAACCTATTCCCACTTTCTCAAACATGCAATTTCTTAAACTTACAGGCCCATGTACACCCAAGACTCCTCTAGCTCGTCATGGAACATTCATTTGCTTAGAAATGATGCCTGACACCTGAGAAAAGTCTGAAATAATTTGTGTAGCAACACAAACACAACTCAGCTACTGTTCCACCAAAGTGAAAGACAACTTCTAAATTATGATTTTATGTTAATTTGTTTTCATAACAGATATACAAAATGCTTTGGGCTTTCATTAGGGTAAAAAAAAAGTCAAGAAACATGTTCTGCTATTTTGTACTACCTAAGTATTGCAGATTCTTTCATTATATCCCAAATTCTATATCAAGTTTTGGACTCCGTGTTCTATATTTTTACTTAAGGTACACACCAATAGAAAATAGTAAACTCATGGAGCTGGGAACATAAAACAACTGTTAGTTACCAGGGTGAAGTAACATTTTGTTTAGGTGCTATGGGAAGCCCATCTGATCACAAACAACTGCAACACTCAAGTGGAAAATTGTGTTAGATATCAGTAATCCAGTATAAGGACCATTTCTCTGAGCCAGACGCAGATGTCAAGCTAGAGTCAGGGTAGAGCCCAACATTGTCTTCTTTCCTGCTTCTGGTTTCCATTCTCTGACATACTTTTTAACTGTCTATCTGACATATATTATAGAATAAATGGCAAAATAGATACACTTTGAGAAATATAGTGTGGTTCCCTCTATTTTTCATTGCATATTTTTCTTCCTTCCATTTTGGAGAAATGGTTGATGAACTTTGAGCATAAACGGCACCAAATCAAAAAAGAAGGGTCTCATATGGCTACCTATTTTTAGTAAGAAAGCAACATAGCAGAACACTCTATGGCACATTAGTTTCTAATCTAGGTACCTGAACTAGGAGGATATTTCCTGGTACAATCAGTTGATGCACAAAGCCCTCCTTGCTATATTCAGAGCCAGGCACCTGCTTCAGGATCATGTTACATGCCTTAACTTTCCTTAAAATCCACACGAACGTCCAGTCTGCTGTACCAAGTTTCTCCATCATCTGGGGACACTGAAGGAAGAAAATGGCACAGAGCAATACTGTGTAGAGCTTCTTTGAAAACATTAACCTGAATTACCATTCCCCATATAGAGCTCTGCAGTTTCACTGGTATAAGTTGGGAAGAGAATTTCAATCTTAGACTGGCTTTCATCTATACTTTTCTTAGGGACCCCTTCTAGCAAAGGGAAAGACTTCACATACTGCCTCAAATACGTGAGCAAAGAAAATAATAACAAACCCCCTTTCATCCAAAAAAATATATATATATATCAGGAAAAAAAATTAGGTGAAAACACTTTGAAGCGTACTTATAGAGACAAGCACTGTAGGTACTTGTTATATATAAGGCTTCTCTATAAAGCTGGCAAAACATGCAGGTGCCAGACTATATTAAAGCACTGAAATAACATAAGTGGTTTGTCTACACCACACATTAAAACAATTAGGCTATAAAGGACTATTTCCATTTTATTTCATTTTGAAATAATTACCTCAGAGAAAAAAAAAAAAAAAAAAGACAATAGAATGAAATTCAAATAATGGAAGATATTTTCTACAAGAATAAACCACAGTAGGTTTTTCAGTAGGTTGTTTTTTTTTCTCCCCTTCTCACTAAGAAGGAAGAAAAATTGGATAGACCAACAGTACCTTATAACCCTCTAAACACTGGCTGAGTAGGCAGAATTGTTTTTTGGTGCCGCTGCAGCTACCCTTAGACATTCCCAGCAGTGCCATGACAGGGCCATAGAGATCGCTTTTAATGACTGCACAACCAGAAATGTTTTGCATGATCTACATCTTAATTGCTCTTGTTCCCAAAGAACAGAACAAAGTTTTACAATACACAGCATGGGACTGAAAAGATTCTCCTTAGAAAACTTGTAATGCAAAATACATGACAACAAGGCCTTTGAAACTCATTCATACAATTGCCTTTCACAGCAACACTTCTGCTTCAGTTACAGAAATAGACTCTCGCTATGACTCTTTAAAAGATTTTTTTTAAACTATGATATCCATTCATCTAGAAAAAGGTCCCATATGTGCAGTCCCCTGGATTAAATGATACAACAGTGTTTATGAACAACACTCTTCTACTCATTAAACCAGCTGAACAATTATTAAGGAATTGTCATTGTCCTTTGAGTTCCATTTAATTAGCTTAGCCTTGAAAACACAAAAGCAGAGGTGAGGTTTTGTCAACAGTTTGCGTGTACATGGGAGTCATAATAAGGATGCTTAGATTTTCCACTTTAATTTTAGTCTTTTAGGCTGCCATTTAGGCTGTGATAACCTAAGGTCCTGCTCCATCTAGCTTGCCCATAGTACCATCATGATAATGGCATACACATTTCTCCAGAGAATGACTCCAAATAAAGCAACTCACAGATGACT
Source organism: Heteronetta atricapilla (assembly GCA_011075105.1). NCBI lineage: Eukaryota > Metazoa > Chordata > Aves > Anseriformes > Anatidae > Heteronetta > Heteronetta atricapilla. The sequence continues at coordinate 11,498,957 of CM021734.1, forward strand.
AGCAGCTAGTTTACAAGGCTCTGAAATCTCTGCTTAATCCTTCTTGATAGAGATACCAAACAATCTGCCACCCTTTTTCTTTGGTCCAAAACAAAACCAAAACTCAAACAAACCAAAATACAACAAACACTAGATCCACAAAAACAAAGAAATAATGAGCAATAGACTTGCATGGGCCAAGAACCTGTTAAAGAAATCTGATTTTCCAGAAGTACTGTAGTGTTTTATTTATTTATTTATATTTAAAAAAATAAATTATGTATGTATATATTTTATTTATTACTGATTCCGTCAGGGTACACTTTAATCTTAGTGACTGTGTGGGTTCTTTGCTTCTGCAGATGGTTCCAAATCTTGAAAACACACTTCAAAACAGTTTATGCTACTGTTTTTATATTTATCCTAAGGTGTTTATCATCATTAACACAGCATCAAATTTCCTTCACTGTATTTGTGCAGCTGGGACCCATCCTGACCACATCATTTTCTGTCCAAAAGGATATTGGAAAAAAATAGTTAAAGCATAGATACATTTCAGTAACTGAGAAAATCTTCCAAAGGTGTAAATGAAGGGTCATTTGTCCTAAGAAAAAAAAAAAAAAAAAGAAAAACAACCAACCAACCAAAAAGAACACGAAAAGGATTGTCTTTGTTTAAAGTGTAGAGTATGTAATCTGATTTCTGAAACTATAACAGCATTCATTTGCTCTAATTAAAGAGCTTGGTGAGTATTAAATTCATGTTTCCTCTTAAAGTACGTTTTTCTTAAAGACTGTCTCAAAAATCTTCATTTTTATACTAACTGTATTAATTCTCATTGTATGCAATAATCCTTCAAGTAACAAAGTCGTGCTTGGGGATTTCATTGCGTTTAAATAAAGCACTTTAAAATTAATCCACTTTTTTCTGTTCCAGGTTAGAACATCATTACTTGTAGACTAGTTTGTCAAATCATTTTAGATATATAATGTAAATATATTCCTTCATTAAATCTATATTCAGTCTCATTTGGGGTGCATTAATTCCCTTGAAGTCATATCTTGTTTCACTTATTAGAGATTAGTAGCATTGATTTCAGTGATTTAAGCTAGAAAAATACCTGCATTTAATGAAGCAATTGTACCAGTCCCACTCTGCCCATAAAGTACACATCAATTGTAACCAATTTCTCCCCCACATCTCTTTTTTTCCCCACACTTAGGTGAATGGATTGGTTGTTTTGTTCTTCAAGTAAGTGCATGCGTAGTCACTGACCCTTCTTCATGTCTGATTTCATCAGTTTTTTTTTTCTTAATTTGTTTCAAACTGAACTTTACTTGACCCTAGCTCTACTGTGACTGAAGCCTTTATAAACTGAGTCTGATGTTTAATTTTGTCTCATCTTAAATGTTTTAGTCCTGCAAAGAAAACTTAAGTGAAAGTTATAGGCATGACATATCTTCCAGGCCAGTAGCTTGCTGCATGTGACTCTGAACGCTAAATGGGGATGCAAGAACAAGCAGCAACCGAGATGCAATAGTATCAGGAAGAAATAGATGTCTGTATTTCATGTATAATCCTGGTAGACTGGAAGCAAGTACCATCTAGTCACCTACAACTTTCTACAACTTCATGCAGCCACAACAATCCACAAGCTTTTGTACCTCTAGGAATTGCTTTCAATTACTTATACAGAACAGTAAAAATTTGAAGTAATTCTTACAATGCAAAAAAATTCTGAAAGGCTATAATGTGTTATGTATCCTGATTATACATAAGACCACTCTTATTCCTTGTGTTTCATTCAATGTAGTCATGATGAGTGAATTCTAGTATATCTTGAGCTAAGTGCAGGCTTAGTTACTTGCAGAATTGTAGTCCAGGTAGCCAGATATAAACCGGGCTAATTTTCCTGGGTTAATCTTAGTGCTTTATCTTCAATATGCCAAGTTGACCATAAAATGTTCTTGCCTCTATTAAAAAATATAGGTACATCCTGACTCAATTAAAGAAATGTATTAATATGTAAATTCTTAACCTTTAGTACTAGGTTAAGGAATACATTTGATGCTGATTTTAGGAATACTTGCATGAAAATAATTCTTCATGTTAGTTTGGAAAGAAATAATGCCTATTGAAATCAAGTCTGGCCATAAGTCCATACACAAACTGACTTCAAGACGTTTTTCTTAAGCAAAAAAAAAATGATTCTGATTTAAATTGTAATTGCGTTCTTCAATATTTTAAGGTGATATAAAAGGATAAATCAATATAAACTATGAAAAACATGCACAAAAGCAGTAGTAACTAGAGTAATTATATAAAGATATAAAAAGATGAAATATTTGTGAAGGATGAAGACTTCCACTGAAGCCATTACAACTTCTTTACTTTCTTAGTCCCTTCTAAGAGCTGAATGGCTTTAAAAACAAATCTGAAGCACTGACACCTTTTACCTAGCCTTCTGCAGGAAGATTTCTTGTTATACATGGGGACAGGTGACTTTGATAGAGTGAGGTAGGGAAGCTGGTTATCAGTTATGTAATTTAAACATGTTTTGTTAAAGAAACATTACAAAGTATAACCTTGTACAAATTCTATTTCAATAGGACTCATTTGACAAGAGGGAATTATTGGTGTTGACAGAGAATCCATTTTGCAATATTTTTGTAATCTGTTGCTTTGTGCTGTTTTCATTTATTCAGCCTATGAAGAAATCATAGAAAACAATCATTAAGTTTCCAAATGGGAATGGCATACCGTCATTGCTACTAGCAGATTCATACACAGCTATGAAGATTGGCCAATTCATAACTTAGTAGCATAAAAAATATTTATCTGTATATATTTACTTAATAATGTATGTATATATAAGTATATATGCAGGTCCATCTGGAGGTCAAGGGTGACCTTGACTTACATTTCCCAAAGATTTCATTTCTCAAAAGAGGAATCTCATTGAATATGGCCAATGTTTGTCATTTTTACAAATGGCCCTTTATGAGGGAAAAAAAATATACTATTGCCATTTAAACTAAAATCTCTTTCAGCAGATGAAAAAGAACTATGTATATTACTTGGATAGATACTAATTCAGTTACATAAACTCATTATATTTGTCAGCAAGATAGTCTCTGAAATACTGAAACAAGGTTTTATGCAATTATATTTCACAACAATCTGGATTTAATATGTACCAGCTGAGCCAGATTAATTTACTAGGTAAATGTAAAATAACGAACTCAGTATAAAAATAACGAACACTTAACAGCACTAACTACATTATGTATGGACACTATTTAACAGTATAGCAGAGCTCTGTGTTAGTAAAATATACTTTAACTTGCTTGCTTTAAATATCACTCTAAATATCAAATAAAATCAGAATGTGTCACAAAGTGAAATGTATTTATGGTAAAATGAACTATTAAAAAAAGTCAGGAAAATAAAAAGGAGCCACCATTTGATCAATACAGACTGCAAACAAGATCTGCCTGACAGTCTTACATTTCTATTCAGTTTAAGATTGTTATTTATTTTTTAGCTACAGCCTCTACTTTTAGGATTCAATAACAACATTTAGTTCAATTCCAGAATGTGTGCAACTGTGATATGATCTCCAAGTGCCAAACAGTCACTGTGGTCTAGCCTGGTCAGCAGCACAGAAAATAGGGATTCCAGCAAGCCTCACTTTTTAAAAATGTTTTTGTATATTTTGATTGAAGCATTTATGATCAAGGCTTTTGCCACCAGAAGAAAGAAGGAAGTGAAAGCATCAGTGAGCAAAAGTACAAGATCACAACACTGAGCAAGAAAGTGCATTTACTGAGTTTTCAATAGAAATATAGGAGGGTAGGAAAAAAAAAAAAAAAAAAAAAAAAAAAAATAGACTTAGACAGACCAAAAGCAATTAGGTTGCAGCTTCATGGCACTGTGACTATCCTGTCTCCACTACTACCCAACATAGCAAAGAAAAGATGCCTGCTGCAAATTCTCTGAGAGACTGGGATAAAGACAAAGGTTGCAAAGCTGGCAAAGATGTCTGTTTGTATAGAGAAAATAGTTACAATGCCTGGTAATGTTACATGCCTCAAGTCCCACAAGCAGCAACTCCAAGTCACATCTGCAAAAAAGTAAATTCACTCCAGAGACATCTGGGATGCAAGTCAGTGCAAAGTGCTAAGTCACAGCATCTTAACAACTGCATCTATTTTCCATTTCGTAAAAGTATGAGAGCACCTTGAATTTTACTGTCTGTCCTGGTTGGATGAGCACACAGGATCTCACTGAAGATGAACAATGTATTTAAAGGTCCCATATAAAGAACAATTTCCTCATTGCTAAGAGGAAAAGTGCTGAAATTCATCAGTCCTTAATAGGATAACCAGTTTTAAAGCATTTAAGCTCTAGGAATATTTTGTTTGGGATGAGGCAATGTTACGTACTCAAAGACAGGCACACGATAAGCTTTCTTTCTTTCAATGCCTCTTTCACTGAAGATTCATTGAAGTTACCATCTCTGATCCAGTGTTGTACAGAATTCATACCTCAGAACATAGTAGCAACTAATTCCAGTTCCTATTAAGGATTTTTGTGCATGGCAGAAAATTAGAATGTTTCTCAACAGTGTTCCTGACATTACAGTAGGAAACATAGTTAGTTGCATGGTCATCATGATAGCCATAGTTAAAATCCTAACCCCAACCACACTGAGGTGTGATCAGTGACACAGGCATTGAGTAGATCTTCTCCTGTGTCCTGATGTATTGATATCATGACAACTATCCAAACTCCTTATTTGTGACAAAGAAAACTACGTACCAACTTCTGCTATGAAATCTGGCCTTAGTATCAGTACAGCAGAAACTCAGAGTGTTTTAAATCTTAGGGATCACAAAAAGATTTGCTTCTAGCAGCCAACAATGTAATGAAATCAATGGGCGACACACAAATATCTACACATTAGTGCAGTAATGTACTGGCATCATCTTAATGCCATAATAATGGAACAGGAAAAAAATAAGTATCACAATAAAGCATGTAAAGAAGATAGAGTACACTGAATTTCACAGACCTATAATCTATACATGCTTAGACCGTAATCTATACATGCTTTGTTTGGTAATAGTGCATTCTGGTGCCAGAACTTTCAGAATTAGCTTGGTTTATTTTTTCACTAACTATTTTGTTTCCGAACAGTTTCGATCTTTCATTTTTCCTTCAGTCTAGAAATAGGGTCTATTTGGGGAACTAATCTAATTATAGTTAAATTTACACACAGTCATTAACCCAAATGAAGTAACCGGACAAAAAAATATTTTATCAGTATTCTTTACACATGGTGCATTTAGATACACCTGGAATAAGAAGCTTCTTTTCATTATTTACTTCGCTTTTATTTGTACATAAGCATACATATTCCGCTTTGAAAATAGCAGTGTCTTATTCAAGCAGACAAATACTGTAAGCATCAATTTAAAAGGGTTGCTTTTGTACTTTCCATCTACCTTCACCCTGAGCAAGCTGGAGTTTTAAAGCAAACAGATTCTACATGGGTTCTCACATAGGTTTACAGTGTTGATAGTATTTTAATAGAGATTTTGAGTTTACATTCACATTGGCTTTATACACTCCCACTTACTGTCATACCCCATTTCACTGTTCTACAGTAGTTTTCTTACATAGATTGAAAAAATGCAAAAAAGAAGCCTCTATCAATTACCAACTTGAGAATCCACAATCACTTTAAAAATCTTCCCTCCAAAAAGTTAATTATGTTGTCCATATTTGCTTGGCAATTCACCTTCCCCTGACACTGTTCTGTTCACATAACTGGGAGAAAGTTTTACCCAAGAGTAGGTGAGTGTGTGCTGTTATTCCTTATGGAAAGTTTTGCATATTGATTATGCATATGAAGGGAAAAATTTGAATCTTATTTTTAGGTAAAGGGATTTAAAATGGATGTTTAAAACACAGATTTCTATACCGCCATTTTGGCCACATAATATTTCAGAGCAAGATTCACTGTACATTTGTTCTTACAAAGTCTATATTCAAGTGCTATAAATAATCAACAAATAAAGCTATCAAAATTATGATGTGCCTCAACATAAAAGGCTTGAATTTGGCCAATGAGTTATACACAATGAATAAATCAAACAACTCTATTAATATGCACAGTACTGTATAAAATTTAATTTAAGAATTTCAGTATTTGCCTCTCGTGATTTTTACGCCTCTAATCTAAAATAATTTCCTTTCCCAGAGAAATAACTGAAGAACATGTCAGAATGTGCTACAAAGAATAACAGGGAAGGTTCTTAAAAATATATACTTTACAGTGTTTTATATAAACCTGCCCGTTTCCATCAGACACTACAATAATTAATTTATGATTTCATTCATATTCATTAGCAGTGGGCGGATACCAGAAGTATGTGGGTGACTGAAGGGAGCTCCAAAACTGAGAATTAATGTCTACTATAAAGTGCTGCAGGGAGCAGAAATGGAAAAAGCAAAAGCACTCGGTATACCAAATACATTTTGGGAGTGGAAACATAACTGCTAGATATCTTGGAGCTGACTGTCCATTTTAGAATTCATCCTAATTCATCCTTCGGAACTAAACATGGAAACAAAAGCAAGAAAAAATACGTCAATAATAACGTTGATAATTATTAATTCTAATCAGTAATACTGGTCATCAGTATTTCATAAAGCACTTTACAATTTCTCCATTTGGCTAAAATGTAAGCTGAGACACAAAAATGAAGACAGAAGTTAAAAACATTTCCAATTCATACCTACTGGTATGAAACAAACAGAAGCAATGGACTAGCCATACCAGTCGCGTATATACCTCATTGTTAGCACTTTAAAGCATCAAAATCAAAACTCTATGAGCAAGAATGAAGCAATTATTTCAAAAGGTACTGCAGGAATTAGCTTAGGTTAAAATGAATACTCTCTGATGCACTGCAGAGTTACAGGTTTGTGTAGTGTTCCTGTCTACTTTCCCTATCTTGTTATTTCTACACCTCTATTGTCTCAATACGAGCGTGCATTGTTAACATTTGTATTTGAAAAATAATACAAAATACGATTTTATATATTGCTTACACTTTTGAAAGAATTACCTTCCTCAGCCTTTGTACTCCCTTTGTGCTTTCTATGAATATCCATGTTTTCAAGGTTTCTGTCATGAATGCTGATTCTCAATGCTTACTTTTTGTTGGATAATAAAAGAAAAAGAAATTGTTCACGAACACCTCCCCCGGAAATCATATTAGACAGGCCTCAGCTAGGCACTCAGATACATATCCCCTGGTATCAAAGTAACTCCATTTGTTTGGTAGAATATCTTGTAAGCAAGGACAAAGGGAGATAAAATAAACCCTTCCCTCCTCCTTCCTTCAAACCACCTCTAAGACTTAAGTCTTGTTTTCCCCAGGCAGTTACTCCCCACTTCTAAAGAGCCAGTCGCAGGTCAGTGCCTATGTGCAAAACAGGGTGAGGAAAGGTGAACAAAGGTTAATTATTTCCTCAAAGTCATGTGGAAATGCCTCAGTCTCACAAACTCAGATATGACTGACACAATGAATTACAAATAGGGAAGCACAGATTTTTGTCATACTAAATGTGCTTACTACAAAAGAAAAGCAACATACCCATGAACTGTTCCAAGACATTTGACCAATCAAACAGGAAGAAAAAGCCAAATTAAATTATATTTGCTACTTGTAACATGATGCAGTAGATGTGAAAGGAGGTGATTTGAAATGTCAACATTTTACAAAATTTTTAGGAGCTGCTATGAAAAATCGGTTCAGATCAATACGTCTGAGAAAAATGTCTTCAGCAAAAAGCAGGCATTTAGCTATAAGCTTTAATTCTAATCATCTGATACTTATCCCATTAGCAAATATTCACTGGTACATTCTATTTATTAAATGCTGTAATCACTATATATATTCACAGAACTACAAACACTAAGTATGTTGAAAATGAGCTCCAAAAACAATACCACCTGCACTAGGAACCTCTTGGGCTCTCTAGGTATCTTTGTCATTATGTTTATTTCATAAATAAACAACACATTACATTAGCTGCAATTGAAAGTTACATGGTTAGGAGAACAACATTTTTCTAATCGAAATACAGAAACATTTCAGAAATTACCTCAGTGCTTCAAAATATGGAGAAAACAGTTACCTATTCCAAGATAACACCTATATTTATTAAGGACAACATTATACTTTACCATCTTTTAACAACCAAGGGAAAAAAGCTCTCAGCACTGTGAAAATTATATTGCACAATTCAATTTTCCAGTCAAGTCCAAAAATGCCATGGTCTCCAAGAATGCTTCTACTCTATATAGTGTCTGATATCACCACAGTATTTTCTCGCTACCCTTGACAGAAACTCTACACTTCAGTAAGGTCCTGACATACTCATTAATATCATTACTAGATACCAAAGCTGCTCTTATTGTAGAGGAAAGAAAAAAAAAAAAATCAATTCCATTCACACACACAAAAGTGGGAGGACGTTCAGTAGACAATAAAATAAATTATTTATGACATGGTAACATTAATTAATGTTATGGTAACAGATACTACAAATCTCATGAAAGCGTTACAAATGTAAAGCTATTGGATTATACACTAAGCAATCTCAGAACAAGGATATTTTTGCTTAAGGAAAAGTGGGTAATGATCTAGAAACTACAGAGATAGTTTGCAGTAATTGACTTTTTAACATGCAAGAAGCCAGAGAGGCACAATAATCTTCTACAGAACCAGATGCCTGCAATATTCTAAAGCAGCTCTACTTATGACATTTTTGGAGGAATACACAAAATATGCTTTAGTAGGTTTGCAGTCCATTTTAGCACATTCATCAGACTTGTGCTCTAAGGTTTCAGTAAGACAGCAAAGGGCCATATTCTGCTTTCAAGCCTGAGTCCAGTCAGATGCTGAGAACTACAGATTTTCTTCCAACTTTGGGAGAAATGGACTGAAAGTATATATAGCATATAAAGTACATCCTTCGTGTATTTTTGCTGTCTATGGAAATGCCCATTCTTGCAAGACTCAAGCAGAAGTTGCCAGATGGAGAGTAGTGCATGCAAAGATTTGTAGTATATATACTGTCATTTAGCTGAACAAGACTTAACCTATCTCAAGAACCACATGGTAACTCAGCATGTCTCAAACAACAGCTGTGACTTCCACTAGTTTGAGGTATTCTTTGGATTAAAGATAAATTCCTGAGATCCTCCAACAGCATATTTTCTCAAGTGGCACTAAAACAGGGAATACTACTTTTTGTCTTTGATATTTATAGTACCATCTCAGTCAGTGTATCATAAATACATTTTGATTAGGACTTAGCATACTATTAAGTGTTTTTTCAGCATGCCCCTGAACTTCATTGATAAAGTTGGATGATCTCAACACTCAAAAGGTAATCTGTGATTGTTTTGTAATCTTGTTCCATTATTTTGTGGCATGGTAAGAATGTATTAAATATGCATCAATTAAAACAAAGAAAAGGGAAGTTAGCCAATGACTAGGATATATTTTTTTAAAACAGATGAGATCACATTTAAAATATCCCCATCACAGATTCTTTTGCAGTGAGGATTCAATTTTTAAATATTTCTATCTGTCTCAACCTGTACTCAGAGCATTTCTCAATGCACTCAGAGCATTTCTGTGAGGAGAAAGACACCAAATTATTCAGATAAAGTAAAGAGACTGAACACTGGTTTTCTACATGCTGGGGAATGTCTCAGCCATTAGTTGTGAAAGAAATGAACAAGGCACTACAGCAACTATATTGTCCTCTCCTGCAGCACTGTTCATGGGACTTCATTCCCTTGTTTCCTAACATTTATTTCACTCCTGTGTTTTCAAAGGTTTCATAGTATTTCAAAATAATATTCAATAATTGGACCCAAATTCATTTCAGCTGCTTTCCAATAGTGTCCTCCCTCCCACAGTAGACACGTATTTCCCAAGCCTTTTGTAAAACATATTTCATATGTAATTACAGAAAACTCTATAGAGTAATTTAACCATAATTTTGATGCCCTTTGTTGCACGCTAAATGATTTTTTCAAAACAGACTTTGTCAAAATTAAAGGAAAAAATTGCATATCTTACCATAAAGTTAGGAAATATACCATTTTCTGAACAAGCACCACACTTGAAAGAAATTCCAGCTGCTCCACACACGGATGAGGAATACTGTCTACATATATGCCACTATAACAAACTGTCCTTGGGGAACAGGTAGAAAGGGTCTGAGTTTTACTTCAATTTTGTTAATGAAAACTAGGTAAAATATTTTAATTGAATAGAAGCAGAACTGGACAATAGATTTTTTTTTCTCCCCTGAAGGACATAGTTTTTTTTTCCAATAACTTTTTTTTTTTTTTTTTCTGATTTGCAAAGTAGCTTAAGGAAGAGACTTCCTGTGCCCATGTAAGTCCTTCTCAGGAATTAAATATAATACTTTACTCATATATTAGCAAAAGTATTTTTCACAATCAGTCTGAGGGGATTGATTTACCTGTTCATTATTTTCTGCATTATTTAATTCTATCACACAGATATTTGTAGGGTTGGGCTTTTTAGTGTTTCTCCTGATCTGCTCCATTCTTGGAGCTCTCTTTCAGAGTATGTATCTTCATGCTGCAAAAGACTGCTCTGGAGATGCAGTATCGGGAAACTAGCTGACACAGAAGATTAATGTAGAAGAATGTTTGAACAGTTATTGCATACCAAACAGAGTTCCTTGACCTCCTTTCATCACTAATTCCAAGGCACAAAACTCTTTTACTCATGGGCATTTTTATTTCATACAAACGTCTCCTTTTGCTTTCCTTCAAGAGATCTGCCTCAGTAGGTTTTGCTTGGATTGTTATGGTAGCTATGAATGCCTTACTTTTAATCTATCTTTTCACTATTCATTCTCTTAATGCATTTTTCTCCAGACACTTATTTTAACTCCACTTCTTATTCTGACCTAATTTGCATGTGACAAAAAGGGCTCCCAGTAAGACAAAGGAGAAGCAATTAATTACAAAAATCTGGAATGGAAGGTACTTAGAGGTGTATCCCATTTTGTCATTGTATTTTTTTCCCATCAATAATAGAATGAAGTAAAAGTCCTGATGAGATTGAAATAGAAAAATTGATATCAATTCACTATTAAAATAATGTCAATATCAGAACATCAACCTGGTGATAAAGCCTGCTTTGCTCCACTTTGAGATGGATCATAAAACTTCTTTTTTAATCAATCATTTCTACTCTCAGCCCCTCATACATGTCTAACATTTTTTCAATTCCCATATAGTTTCTTTTCCTTTAGACATATTTCTTATGCTCACCATTTCCTTTCTTTTTGTTAGTACTCAGAAATCTCCAGAAAAAGTTAATTTTTTAGTGAATATAGAGACAAAATAAATTTTACCTGGTTATTTTGTTATGCTGTAGGTACATTTTCTATCCACAAAGAGAAGGTTTTATTTCCTTCGTTTGTTCGTATTTCTCAGTTTCTCAAGGTTGTACTAAAGTAAATAAAATCCATTTCAAAACAAAAGCAAACTTTTAAATCAACAATATGAAAGATGTTACCTTCAGCCAAAGATGTTTCTAACTATTTTTGGAAGGTATAATACTTAATATACTGCAAAAAAATTTATTTTTGCTCAACAATGCTATTCCCCATGCACTTCTACTGGAGTTCTGCAATGCTTTCATGTCTCAAGATAGTCTCATACCTATATTAACCAAACTAGTTTGGAATCAGAAATGTCTCAGGTGAGAGATTAACCCCACTATCCTAATAGAATACCTATCTCTCCCCCCACACACACACCCCACCCCCTTCTTTCAGGTTTTCTAAGTTTCAAAGCCGGTCCACAGTTTAAATGTCCCAGTGTGAATATCTGGCCTAGTTACAAACTCTATTCCTCGTTAGTCATTGTATGATCACCCCTTAATCTCTAATCTAATTATTTTATGGCCTGATTCTTACTGGTCTCAGATCTTTTCAAATCTCCTATCAAGTTGTCCATAGTGAGAACTCTGAGGCTCCCCCAAAATCCTACTGCTTATCCATAATACACACAGGTTTTTTTCCCCTATCAATTCACCATCTTGTCCTCATATGTACTCATTTAAATTAACTACAGCATCATTAATTGGTATAGCCCTTTTACATATAGATAGTTGTATGTAGCTTTCAGTTTTGGTACTGTAATTTTAAATGAGGAAAATTTAAATTTTAGCTGTAGGAAGCCACATTCACTTCTATTGCCTCAATCTTTTCTTGTTGAAAAGGGAAAGCTGTTACATTCCTTGGAAAATCAATGCACCTGACAAAATAAAATATGCACCTAACAATTTTAAGTAGTTTTGCAGACTTAGTCTGGTTTAAAATCAGCCATTGGATGAGTTTACTATGACATATAATTCAAAGTTAGAAATGCAGAAGCAAATCATCTTAACATGGGTAAAAATCAATTAATGTTGGAAAAAACTAGGGATTGCAAAGCAGCAAACAAAGCAGCAAAATTCTTCTTATAATAAAGAATCACAAGGATCAAGATAATTACATTTGACAAAGGAGACTTGTAAGTACTGAAATATTTAGCATCAATGCCAGATTACACACACACACAAAAAATTAAACAGCAGTCAAAAAACCAGGATCCAGCTAGAAATCCTTGTAACATACTGGGCTCATTGATATTTTTCCTCCAAAACACCTGCATTCCATCTTTTCAGAATTAGTGAATCTTGATCTAAACCAAAAAATATTTTAAAAAATATATCTAGTCAGCTCAGCGGCTAGAAGTACCAGTAGCTGATTCTAACCAGTGTGTGCATTTTATTCTGATTTTTGAATAGAAGAATGTACATACTCTCTTAAACCTTTTATCTTACCTAAAAGTATGATCTAGACAGCAGGGAAGTAACACTGCAGAATTCTCAAAAGGGATTTTGCCTGTGAGATTCCAGGGAGGGAGTGAAATGAGAAAAAGAAGGGAAATCTTGTACATGAAGAACAAATTTCCAGTAAAAGTCCATTCAAATATAAAGATACACATAATTCCAGCAAGAGGGCAACATTTGAACATGTGAGAAAAATCTGCACAGGTAGGCTTAGAAGCTTCATATGCTCACTATAATACATTAGAAAGAGTGGATTTGAAAGAGAGGAATTAAGTTACCCTGTTACAGATGCAGGAAAAAATGAATTTAAGTCATCTTCTTTACTCATAGAGAAGCTGACTCAGTATATCCAGTTGAAAGTGTCACTTGGGTCAGCAGAACAATTTAGACCTACTTGCAGTTCTAGACATAATTATTAGTGATAGTAAGAAATGTGATTTACTTAACTAACCACACACTTGATGCACTTTTATTCTTTAAGATCCATCAATCTAATGTTCTCTCAGAAGAAATCTGATGAGAAATTTGTTAAGCTTTGTTTAATCCCTCTCTAAGAGCATTTGTGCTTTTGGTTTGAGGATAGCGGACTATACCAAGAAACTGCTTTGCATACTTGTCTTTGTCTCTTTGTCTTCCCAACACACCCAATTTCAGCCACTATGGTAGACGGCGTGTGGACTTACATTGTTTCTTTGACTTCACATATGGTAACTCCATATTACTTTATTGATTTTGTTATGCTCAGAATAGTGCTAGTATGGTAGTTAGTGTTTAAAGCAGTGAAAAGAGAGGACCACGTTTTCACAAAAAGATCCATACTTATCTGGCTTTTCTCCTTCTCTCTCTCTTTTTTTTTTTTCTTTTTAAAGATGTTTCATTAACATAGCAGAGTATTTAAAATTTGTCATAACTTCTTAAAATCTCTAAGAAGAGCTAAAAATAACATCCACTGCTGGATGCACCATGTTGACAAGTGAACATTTGAGTCTACAGAAATTTACCCAAGTTAAAAAATTTGACAAATTCACATTCATTCCACGAAGAAAAGAAGTGCAACACCTATATTTCAAACCACCTAAAAATTGTGTGCTCTACTCTTGAGTCCAATTCGCTACGGCTAGTTCCAAAATAAACAGTGTTCACAGTCGTTCATGTCTGAACAAGTGAAGGAATGGTACTACCCCATCTTTACTATGAGTCCTATGCCAGACTCAGACACTTTTTCAAACAAGTTCACAATTTGTTTCTGGGAATATCTTCTCCATCAAAAATTGATCCTTCTGCAAGTGAGCAAGAAAGTAAGCAAAATCAAGGCAAAGGTACTCAGAAATTCAAACAAATGTTTACAGAGACTTCCTTTCAGAAATATTTTTTCAGCTCTAACATTTACTCATAATGAAGACTATTGTTATTCATTGTACTTTCCTTTTCCACTACTCAGACTACATGGAGAATCAGAAGATACTGCAAAAAACTAACAATATAGTAGCATTGAAGTTCTGCTTTATACCTCCTTTTCTTGCTTTCTTTTCTGTGGAAACCTCATTTCTAGTGACTCAAGCACCTCTATTTTCTTCCATATTAGTCATCTTAGCAAAGAACAGCTGGCCATATTTTGTGATTTGGCTGGAGAATTTGCAGCAGTTTTACAGTACTCACATGTTTGAAGAAACTATAGATATGTATCACCTTTTTCAAGATAGTACTTCCAGGTGCTCAACAAAGTGACTGAAATGAATAATTTCAGCCTGAAATGCTTCAATCTATTCACTACTGATAAATATCTGTATAGAATGTCTGCTTCCCTCCTGCTTCCCCACGTCTTCATTACTTAAACATTCCCATCTGGTCACTACATCTACTTGCACACTGAATCATCTGGCACATGCTTCTTTTTTCTCCTTTCTCTGATAAGACAGTGATTATCTTCACTGTGTTTCTCCAATTTGTGGAGATAAATTAGAAAGAGAAAAGAAAAAAAAAAAAGATTTTAATCTCTGAAAGTCATTTTGCCTAGTAACAGGCAACCAAAATGTCGAAATACTTTACAATGCTATTTTTCAAACTATTCTCAATCACCTCAAAAATGTAACAGATACTGCCACTATTGCAAGATTTCAGTTAAATCGATAACACAACCATAACAATAAACACAACAAATCAATATTTAGCGATTGTAGAAAGCTTGAAAATAAGTCAAATCTAACCAAACAGTTCCTGTTTTCTAGACATTCAACTAGACACCCCAAGCCTGACAAAACCCTATCAGCCTTTCAGTTGCTATCTGAGATGTCACGTTTTGGGGGTAAAGACTTCACAAAGGAGAGATGAGCATTTTCTTCACTGAGAGTGTGGTTGAGCACTGGGACAGGTTCCTCAGGGAAGCGGTCACAGCACCAAGCCTGTCAGAGTTCAAGATGCATTTGGACAATGCTCTCAGACATTTGGTTTGATTTTTGGATGGTCCTGTGCGGAGCCAGGAGTTTGACTCAATGATTCTTGGGAGTCCTTCTAACCCAGGATGTTCTATCAATAGTTTCCACGCAAGGGGGAAGATGTTAATTCACCAAGCTGGTCACTGTTTTAGTTGAGTACAGAAAAGAAACAGCTTCACAACTGCTCTTGCATGCAAATGGGAGCATTCACACAGAATTCTGCCAGAATCGGACACTAAAGTTTAAGATCTAAAGGAGACAGTATTAAATTTTACGTTTCAGAGCACTGAGACTGGCTTTCAAAATGCACTGCTCTTCCCCACTCAGTGTGCTGAGCTGTTCTTTCTGTTGAGACCTGTTCTCTCTGTGGCACACAACCTAATAGGATTTTTCATGACCTGCTGCTGTCGTCAGCCAAAGGAGAAACTGCAGTTAGTAAAAGATATTTAGGCCAGCCATGAAAAGCACAAGAAAGGAGGGCATGCCACACCTACACAACTCCCATGAGGCGCGCTTTGGTGTCTCATGCAGAGAACTAATTAGGTACAGACAGATCCATAATGAAATGCTTCCTAGTTTAATTGTTCCATTTGATATGATTTGACCCAAAATAAAATATATTGTTTGTATCTCATGAAAAGGGAAAACAAAGAATTTCAGTTTGATCCCCAGGGGGCCACGCTTTCAACCAGGGGAGGGAAAACAGGAAAATTATACATTATAATATAATGAAGTTCAAATAACAGCTAATAAGAGCACATTCAAGTAACAAGTATTAAGAGCACATTCAATAAAATTAATTCCTTCTGATGAGTTAAGATAAAGCTTTACATGAAATTACTACTACACAGTTCACCAGACTGTGCTGACATTTCTCAAGGTACCCAGTTTGAACAGACAAGTCCAGAATGAGAACAGTCTCTGTTCTAGAGAACAGAGTAAAAATCCAGTTAAATTAATTA
>CM021734.1:11515403-11572876 GCA_011075105.1 Heteronetta atricapilla
AATGAAAGACTTTTTTAAAAATACATTACATTAAACATAGCATCTTTTAGCTTAGGGTGCTGGAAAGATTTAAAAACTTCAGTCTAATGGAGGCCTTATGAAGTACCAACAGTAGAGAAAATCTTTCTTGTTGTTTCCTAATTAAATAAGATTCTCCAGACTTCTTTATACCCCATCAGTTAATTTTGAAGAATTTAAGAAAATAAAGAAGTCCATGATTTCAATTTCAATTTGCCATGATATAACTGAAATAAAGAATACTTTTGCTGACTTCACTACAAATAAAATACTAATAAAATTGTTGATCTATTGATCTTTTTTATTAGCTCTATTAAAATAATTAATTATCGCTGCTACCTTGGAACAGATTCCTAAGGAAAAAGTTTTTTTTTTTTTTTCCTTAAGTGGATTCGAACATATCTTCCATTTGCCTCTTAATACAGTAAAAGAGGCACCTACTGTTTTATGAAAAAAACATCCATACAGTAACAGATTACTTCAATAGACACCTCAATACACTTCAGTGTATTCTTGAGAACTTGGTTCTCTAGACCTCTGGGCTAATAAATCTATTCAGCATGTTCAAATGTCTTATTCTGTTAGTACACAATAGATGTACATTTTCCAGTTGACATAAAGTCCTTTGTGCTCCATTTAGAAGCTGGAGCTATACTGTTGTGCTTATCCAATTTATATTCAAAGTGCTTGCAAAGAACTTGACAGGTTGAGAACTCATAAGATTTTCAGAACTTCTATGTACTATATCTTAGGGGACAGAATTTATCTTAATAAAGACAATATTTATTGCAGACCCTGCTTTTGATCTGAAAGAACTTGTACTAAATATGGGGCAATGCGAGCTCATTAAATATATAACCACCAGCAGAAACACAAGCAAAATAAGCAGCACGAAATGTAAGTATACTAAAAATGTTCTGATCAGTGCTAGAAGCCAAGTCATCATTTACTTATCACAGAGCATTTTACACATTTGCTAGACATACCGCTCTTGTCACAATCACAAAGACAATACTCCTTTTTTCAGCACTAAGGAGTTATGAATCAAAGGAATATACTAAAGAAAACTTTCATCCAAACAATTCTTCCTCTGGACATGGGAATGCAGTCTCTGAAGGAAACTACCACCAATAAGGCATACAAAAACTCTGCTCAGGCTGCTGCAACAGGAGATGAGAAACTTGGCTAGAAGTGAGAAGGAGCAACAGGGGAAACGTGCTACATATGAAGATTCATTACTGAGAAGGGTTTGCACAACTTCCAAAGCACTTACGCCTGCAAAAGCTTGCTTCCTTTGGATGTTGTAGTGGCTATTTGTACTCTACAAGCATAAAAGTCTGAAGCAAAAATTTCTGATACTGAAAGGCTTTATAAATCATATATTAAGATTAATGTTACTGCCTATCTGGGGAGAAGGAACACTGACCCTTCTAAAGGATGACTGTCTTGCAAGTAAGACCACAGGGACAAGATTTTATTCTGTACAAATTAGATCCAAATAGCTGACCTTTTAATGAGGCTTAGCCAGGCAGCAAAGAAATCATCAAAAAGTTGGGGCTTCCCTTTTTAAAAAGCATAAAGCATGGCAACAGAAGTTGATATGCTGCTTTTAGAAATCAGGGTACTCTAACTCTTGAACGTACACAATTCTCTAATTTTCTGCTTTCAAACCTAATCTGTCCAAAGGGAATAGATGCTTTCTTAACTCTGCTCCCTTCCAGAAAAATACTATCATACATGCTATATGGTGATGCTAATGAATCTTTTTTTTTTTTTCCTCCAGAGGTTTGCTCCTGTATAATCAACTGATTTTAAGACCAACACAAAACCTGCTTCTTTTATACACTTGATGGTAGCTTAGTTCTTATATGTTTATTTTTATATTGAAAATAGAGTGCATCATTTTATCCTGTCATACTTGGGTCCAAATTTCTACAAGCTGCAAAGGAACAAACTAAGTAACGACAATACCTCAGGGTCTAGTAAAGTAACTGCCTCAAATCTCTTATTAGCATTGAGCAGCACTATTGTCTGCACACTGATTACTCATCTTCATATTTAGCCATTAACATGTGCCATATGTCTAGAATATCTATTTAACACAAAACTGTAATTACTTTTACCTAATTAACCGATACATTAAATCAAAGGCCAAATCTACAAAGTTAAACCACAGCAATACTGATTGTGATGTGTATTTTCATTCTTATAATTGTCAGTGGAGTTTCTCTCTGACTATGATTAATACAAACTGATTAACTTTCTTTTTATAGTTTAAATCTTTCTAAAATGTGTAAATATATTCTAGTATTAGTAGGTCTTGAAATTACAGCTGAGGGAATTATTTTTTCCTTTATTTACTGAGTGCAATAGTGATTAATAGTGATTAGCTCAGCCCCATCAATGCTTTCTAAAGCCCCAAAATGTACATGTTCTAAAAAATACCTCAGTATTTACTGCTTTTTTATTTTTCAGACTTACCTTATTGAAAAAAATACTTGACCACATATTCTTTCAGTGATCACCCAGAAGTCCAAACAAATTGCTTACGACTAGAAATCCAGCCCATATTTAGTCTTACTGCAAATGGTTAATTTCCTTTTACTGTCCCCAAATGCACATTGTATCAGTTAGCCACTCAATAAGATTTTAATGCAAAATAAAAATTAGTGCAGTGATTGTTTGCTCTGTATGCCATGTTGACTTTATCATTTACTTCCTTGCTCATCTGCATGTGACCATACCACACTGAGACGGTCCTTTTTATTCTCTGATGCTATTTTTGGAATGACAGAATTTCAGATAAAAACATACTTAGAAGCAGGTTTCCAATTCTGTTTCTTTTTCATATAACTTCATTCCTTTCCAACATACCACCAGTATAGTTGTTTACCTTCTGTCTGCTTGCCTGTCATCTTTGCTATGTATCTGTACGAATCATTTCCAGTACCGGAGATGCATGTTTTT
The DNA here is from genome assembly GCA_011075105.1 of Heteronetta atricapilla. Taxonomy (NCBI): domain Eukaryota; kingdom Metazoa; phylum Chordata; class Aves; order Anseriformes; family Anatidae; genus Heteronetta; species Heteronetta atricapilla. Next base: position 11,518,389 of record CM021734.1, read on the forward strand.
GTTGTAAAAATTAGGATGCATGAGAACACACAAATGATGCCTATATTGCTACTGTGCCTCTACCTACATACAATGTGTAAATAGAAGTGGTCCTGAGAAAGTGCTTGTTATTAGGCCTTGATTTGGAATTAGCTCTACCTCCATCAATTCTGTAACTATTCTATCACTATTACACTCTTCCTCCATTCAGGATGAAGCTAAAATTAAACATTACTGTAAAACTATTATTACTCCATGGCTTTTGCTGACTTATTTAAATTAAAATGTCACATGGAACAAATTAATTTTGGCAATGACCAAGTGATCCAAGACAAGCTTTCCAGAATCGCATGCCAAGCCATGTTTTTATGAGAAGCCTTCTGCCTTCTTTCCTTCCTTCTCGCTAGCTTGCTTAGCTCCTGGCAGCTCACCTGATGGGCTGAAAGCCTGAATGTCCTGGAATACTAAGCATGAGCTCCTGACATTGACAACTCCCAGGCAGACTGCCAGGTGAACAGTTTCGAAGCAGCATACTATTTGCTCAAGATGCTCACATCTCTCCAACCAAATAACTTTGGAAATAAAGTATTCTGCAAAACAGAACAACCGTCGTCCAGTCAACCCTGCCTAATATATGTTTTCTTTCTTTACTAAAGGTTTGCTAAACATTTCAAAATCAGTGCATGCTCCTTCCCGTTTGATGTACTCTGCGATCAAGGAGGTATCACATTCTCACACTTGAAGTGCTGTCCTTGCAGAGTAGACCATATTTGCTTTATATTACCAACCGCTATTTCACTATGGCAAGACTTTTAGTAAATAGGAAAAAAATACTTTCATCAAATTGCAGGTTTCTACAGAGGCCTTTCTAGGCATACTAAACATGGCAATTTAGAAGGTATGTCAGGCGTAGCTGGGAATACTACAGCCATTACTAGGCTAGACCTGCCTCTCAGAGTAATGCAAACTAAAGGCAACTACACTCAATTGAACAGACCTAAGCAACAGAAACACTTAAGAAAAAGAATATCTGGCAGACAATACAAAAAATAAAGTGTTTTAAACAGTATGTGTGCAGATATTTGACAAGCTTGGATGGCTTCTCACTTAAAATAGGTTTCCGTAATAAGTTTCATAAAATCCCTCTTCATTCTTTATCAGGTTACATTACTACATATATATCCTAAGAGATATGCAGGTGTGACCAACAAGATGACATTTCACCAGCATTGAATAATTCAAACAATTGTGTAAGCCAAGCCAGCAAATAATTCATATCTTCCAGTGCTAGATGTGCTGCCAAAAAAAAAAAAAAAAAAAAAGGCAAGGACAAATATACAATCCATTCTTGTAGCAAAGACCTGAGCCTACAAGTAGGAAGTCCCTAAACGTTTACCTACAGGAAAGACCAGGAAGAAACATTAAATGGCACTGATATTATATTAGCACTGAGTGTTTAGCTGTCTTCTCTCCTTTGAAAACGAAGCAAAGCACATTACTCAGTGGGGCAAATATCATCGTTTGCACCACTTTCCATCAAAAGAAATCAGCAACTCTATTCTTAGAGTTTTAAGCCTTTTTAAATATATAAGTAGCTCTCATATTGCTCGTATTAGGGGCAGATTTTCAAAGGAGTTTAGCTCTTATTTTAGCACCTAAATAAATCAGCAGATTATCAAGTAAGCTCAGCTTGTTGTCATTAAGCATCTTAAGAGTAAGGAGACAGAGCATGAATGTCTTGAGATCTTGAGAACCTTTAATTTACCCTTTAATTTTCTCTCTAAAGACTGAAAAACTGCTGGAAAAGCTGATTCCAATTCCAGGTGCTATGTAATTAAATTATTATGGCCTTAGCCTCACCATTAAGACACAAAAAAAACCCAAGAGTTATGATCCAGTAACAATCCCACACTTACCATATACAAGTCATACTAAACTATGTTTATGCTCATCTTTGATGCATGCATCAGGCCACAATTTTCTGCATGCTCAAAATGGGCTTCTATGATTCTCCAGTATTTTCACACAGCACAAAACATCTGGTTTGAGACCATGCCTCCACCAATATCACCAATATACACAGAAAAGAGATAGCCAGAAAAAAAAAAAAAAAAAAAAAAAAAAAGTATTACAAATGCCTATGGAAATTTACCTTAAGTGGAAATTCTGATCAACAGCAACTGCAAACAATTTATGGTGTGGCATGTGATTCAGCAGAAAAGTTATCAAAATAAATCAACAGAATATAATGCATGACAATGTGACAAAAGAGACATAACACTGCTCACTGAAAATTTCTGCCTCTGCACAGTACCCTGTTCAATCTATAAGCAGGCCCCGAAATAGCAAATAGGGAACAAAGTATTGTGGATTGCTGAAGAATGGGACCTGAACTAAAAATAAACTATAGATACATTAGATAATAAACTAAAATACTATTGTTCAGTCAAACTTCCACTTTGATTTACCAGCTCCCTATACTATATTTTCCTGTATTCTCTAAAAGCTGCTTACATGACTGTACCACAAATTTTAATTCTTTACGTTTTGGATTTCTCCACAAACTGGCATTTTTCCAACTGCTGACATGCTCTGCAGCGAAAGGATGCATAAACAGGGGCATTTCTTTGTCCCTGATTCAATTCATAAGATATGTGCTAGAGGACATTTTTCAGGTCATGATGTGTCTTGCTGATTTATGGTAACTGACAGCTTCCACAACAAGTGTAGCAATTGTTTTCTAGCTTTCTAAAATACAGTTCCTGATCAATTCTTCTATCAGGTGACTACTAGGTAACAAAATGGGCTTAATCTGAAAGGTATGACAAAGAACTATCATACCTTTCTTTTAAAAAAATAGTATTAATAACATTGGTTAAGTTATTTCTTATAATGACATATAATTATAGGCATCATTAAATGCCTACAGGTTACACTTGTTCAAATTATAATCAACTATTGATCAAATCATTACAAGGATAGTCAGGTAAATGTACATACAGAGGGACAGACCTATGTTAGCATAACAAACTATTTTAACAGTATTTTATAACATGCAGGTTACATATAAAAGTTTTTTTTTTTTTTTTTTTTTTTTTTTGTCTCATTTCCATTGCACTGAAGTTTTAGTACTATAAGTATTTCAAGTAATGTGCTCAAAGGTCACTTACAAAATTTTGTCCATTTCTCCAGTTTGCTGTTGCATTTTTCAGCTATTCCTCACTGCAACAATTAAAAATGGTCCTTAATTAAATCTTTCCAAAATGTTTACAGGTCTGCTTAAAAAAAAAAAAAAAATAGAAAAATAGAAAAGAACGCTTATTTGATGCTTAACTAGTAGAATCTATATAAACAAATAGATCAAAGTACAAGAATTATCTGAAGAACCTCTCTGATATTTACAGAATTTGGTTGGATTAGACCAGAAAATATTGCAAGATCTCTATTCTAGAAAAAGTAGAGATGAACAGTATACTATGTAAAGGCCTAGAACAGAACCAATGATCATTCTACAAGCCATGCAGATAGATATTGGGAAAGCAAAACACTGAGAACTGTTGGATAAAGTCACCATAATCTTAATTTCTTCTTGCAATGTTAATCATGAGGTCTGCTACCAGAGATAAACCTTTTAAGAAGGTAACACAGACCATTTGACTCTAAGTACAGCCTCAAAATTCTTGTCTTCTGAGATCTAGAGTACAAATTTGCACATAGAGTATACTGCATTTCATTTCCACACATGGGAAATCATCAACACTATAGAAGCAGTATGTTTAATATTTTCTGAAGTGATTAGTGATAAATAATTTGCTGTGAGCCAAATTGCACCAACTCACTCATTCAGTTGAATTTAGAGATCGTCAAGAGATTAGCCCTGAGGCAATTTACTCACTAACCTCCACTAAAGGCTTTATTAGAAGCTGAAGAACACGTAATGTCTTCCAAGCCATAATGTTGATGTCACTACATACTATTGCCACTAAAATTTAATTAATTATAGTATTGTTTAATGCAACAGCCTATCAACATGGAACTCCAGAACATCCCCCTTTAGATTTAGATTGATTTTCAATCACAGATTGATTTTCAAAGGTTCTAGGTTAAAAATATAAAAATCTGTATCACGTTGTATCACTGTATATCATTGTATATAATGTAGTATAAGACTAGTACAGAGAGACACCCAGAACCATAACCTTTAGAAATCCTCAACATGAGTCAACTAGCCTGAGTTAGCAAACCAAACACCAAGTCACATATTTTCTAAATTAGAGCTCTGAAGCAGATAGCATGCAACTGCATGTAGGGTTTTAACCTGTATACCCTTCATTATGTTAACAAAGAAAAATCAGTAGCAAAGATTTAAAGAAATATACTCTAATGAACAATAGAGAACCAACTCGCTCAACAATCAAAAAATTATTATTGCAACCCTTAAAGAATTTATACCTCATTTGTACGTGGAAAAGAAGGTAGGAGGCCCTGAAACACTAATCTGATGCATTAAAAATGAAAGAAAATATCAGACATGGGAGATGATTGTAATTAAAATTTGAACACATACAAACACAATAACTCCAACATTACTAAACAGAAATCAAACAATGGTATCCGGTGTTAGAGGACTGAATAATAAGCCACCGTTTTATCACCTCCATCTGTTCTTGTAAGTATGTACTTCAAAGAATTACATTAATTCCAGGTATTAAAACATCAATTATCTTAAAAAGGATGCAAGATTTGCTGACCTTACACCAAAAGTCAAAGATCCTATATATATATATATATATATATATATATATATATATATAAATTTCAAGTTCACTTCCATTCTCCATTTAAAAATCATTAGATTGGGAAGGAGTATGAATTTGATTTTCCTTTAAAATGATTTCTTAGAATTCTGCTTCTAAGCTTTTCTTTATAAAAACTATGTTTTATTCGTTTGACTTGATTTCATACGCTATCAACAATAACAGTTATTAGTATTACCAATGTCAGTAAGTTATAATGTAATACTTGAAACAGCTTATCATCTGTATTTAATTTTAAACGTACAACAGCTACTACTTACAACTCCTTTCCCAAATCAAAATGTTTCTCAATTCTACTGCAGTCTGATAAGATTCTTAGGGTCAAGTTGTTTCTAAAAATTTCTAAAATTGTCTTTTCATGTTTTTTATTTTTCTGCTATTGTAAGAGATCTCCCACAAAATACCCTTAAAAAATCTTTTTAGGCATTCATTTCAAAGTACAGCTGAAGATGTCTGCAACCACAGAGCATTAGCCAGTTGCAACACTGTAGTTAACACTTCAGAAAGAGGTGCAGAATATTTGATTTGAGTGATGCAATGGAAGATATCAAGAAGCAGGTTAGATTAGGCTCCTACTTTTGCTCGCATTTTCGAGTTACCCTCCCCCGTCCCCTTTTTTTCTTATAACTTAATACTTTGATTGGAAGAAGTAAAACAAAATCCAAAGATGGCTTTTCTTTTCTTTTTTCTGTTTGAAAAAACAAACAAACAAACAACAAAAAAAAAAAACATCTCTTCCTGCTCCTTTAGGATATGCATTATGTTTGGGAAAACACAAATCATATTCGTCTATCAGTGAACAGAGAGATTGGGGGTAATCTCTGGTATCTGCAATAGGGTAATCTCTGAGAAGCATAAGGATTCTATTGTGATTTATGGTCAACGTGCCTGTGTTGTCATGAAGATTCATAGATAGACTTTCATAGAAGGACCACCAGGCTGGACCAGAGCAGTGGACAAGCTGTGGTCTACTTCAATTCAGCAGAATTTCATCTTTATTCTAGCATCTAGTCTTTCCAGAGTCCACTTTTCCTATCTTGAGAAAGTTCAACACATAGCTAGATAATGCAGCATATGATGTTTTTTTTTGTTTGTCTCCCTTCCCACTGCTACATACATCAACCCCACTTAGCTCATGGCAACAAAATATTCCCTTTTCCAGTAAAAGCCCTAATGACTCCATCTTACCTACAGTACACAAAATAGTCTCTCTCTCAAAAAAAAAAAAAAAAAAAAAAACACTGCATTTTATAGTTAGATTGCAGAAAATGTACGCGACATTACAGCCAAGAAAAACAGAAGCTAATAAGATACCTGTGCTATGCAAAGGTATTTTTTAGAGAAGTTACTTTGGTCTTTTCCAAGTTTTGATGCTGCGTTCTCCTGTTAGAGACATCTTTGTCTTTTCACAAAATCAGCTTTTTAACAGTTTTCCATAGATATGACAGATCTCCTGCTCTCTCCCTCCTCCTGTAAGATATTTCCTTTAAGATATCTTGCTAAGAAACAAACATGTTCTTCTGAATCAGATTTGTCTCTATAAACCTTCTGGTGCTTTCCTCTTCAAGTTTGATGCAAGTATTCAAAGACTGCTATCAGTGCTTGACTTTAGTCACTATTTACTACTGAAGAACAGAAATAAAAACTACTCTTGCTGTTGTTATCACCTCAGATACTACGCAGACTGTTTTACGTGATCTGCTAAGCAAATATATTTTGGGTGATATCTTGCAACTTTATGCATTTCTTTTACTAAATAACCTTTTTTTCAACATATAATCAGCCCAGACTAATCTATTTCTACAGTCCTTCACTTGACAGATTGCCACATACCTACTACTTTACATCAAGAAAGATACTACTTTTGAGTGCTGGCATCCAGTCTTTTTCTGAGAACAGAATGAATACTTTTAGCTCTAGTTGGTATCTCTGGCCAAGTCTCATCAAACCACTGAAACCTCGTTCCTTTCACATTTTGTGTGTTTTAAGAAACAGGTAGCTTCCCATTGCCCCTCTTTATGTACCCCCCTGCAGCCACCCCCTCACCCCTTCGTCTCCCCAAACACAAAACATGCTCTCAGTTTAGGAGCACCAAACATAGTACTGGCACATAATTGCACCAAGGACAGAGTACTTTTTTTTTTTTTCCTTCTCAATCACAGCCACAGCTGTCATCAACGCCACGATGATACAGGGTAAGTTTGTTTAGTTGACAACCTTGTCCATTGTCTTATTCAAATACTGAGTTACAAATGAATATTTGGATACTCCTAACATTATACATATACTTTTTTTTCTTTACATAACCCACAAGGAATATAAAAAGTTTGTTTAGAGTTTGTCTAGATTGAAAATTCTCTTCCTTTTGTTAAAGATGTTTCTGAACCAATTGTCTTTGTGGTATTTTTATTTTTTTAATCTCTTTTTGAAAACATTGTTTGCAGAGATGGCTAAGTTCCTGACACACAGGGCCTAGGGGATTTGAGTTTTGTAGATCTCACTGGTTTGAGCACATTGTGTAACTCATAAATTTTCTATTTATTTATTTATTAAATCAAGCCAGTCTGTACTATCTTCAAAATACAGCCCAGATGATCTGTACTGCAACCACACAGCCCATTCTTTTCAGCAGGTAGAGTGCTAGCCCACATGAAGTTTACAAGCTTTGTGAACTTCGCATGTGTAGTTGAAGTCATGAACAGATCCAAAGAAACTATTTGAAGTAAATTTGCACTCATCATTCAGTTGCGTATCTTTCTGCTCATCAGCAGAGTCCTGAAGTTTGAGTTGTGATCATTAGCTTGAAGGATTAGTAATAGGATAGTGAAGGATATAGAATAGTGAAGGATAGAACAGGAAGTTCTAATAGTAATTTAGCAGCATAGTTAATGTCATACACCACTGCTGGATTTGTTATCTGCTTTGATCAACAATGTTCCCACTTCCGAGTGGAGTTCTACCACGTTTATGTCACCCCTCAGTACATCTCCCTAGCCTTCTGTCTCACACATTTCATTATTATGTAAGTCTCATACTCTTATGTAAGTTTTAAGCAAACAGCTTATGTTTGTTTTCCTTCAAGAAACCAGTAATAAATAGTCAAGAGCTTAGGAGAAGCACCAAAAGAATCAGGGATAAAAACAGCTCTCCAGAAAAAGATGTGGATAAATGGAGAGAATCATCTAAAATCAAAGATAAAATGCACGTAAGAAAAGGACGGACTGTTGTTTTGTGAAAGACTGTGATGAATTCAGAATTAACTGATTTCTAATCTGAAACTAATGATGAAGCACCAAGGTACACAGAATAGACACCACCTATTCAAAGAAAAAGGGGCTTGGGCTCCCCTAAACCCTATGCATGAACCCCAAAGCCAATTTCCAAGGAAGACAAGAATTTAACAGAAGAGTAAGACTTAAACGTTGTGCATAATGGTGGTTTTTTTCCTCTGAAACATCTATTACTCAAACCAAATGATTGCAATCCTGCTATCATGATCCTCTTTTCAAGAACTTATGATCATTATAAACTAGTTTGCCAGGCCACTAATACCATCAACACACCATGTGACCAATAAGAACAGGAGAAAACATACCAATTTTGCATTTGGAGTGAGGAAATAGAAAATGTTTATTTTATACGTGGAAAGCATCCAAGTAGAGTTGCTCAGCAGAAGGAATGCAATATTTTCTAGCAGAGGTCTGTTGTCAAGCTACAGCAATCTTGAACTATACCCAAGTTCCAACCTAAGAATCTACACTTTGAAACTGCACTGGAAATTGTTTCTGTTTCAAATTAAATGGGCAAAAAATGTGCAATATTCATTGTTTCTATACCTACCATCAGCTTCAGAGTTTATTTATGCAAAAAAAAAAAAAAAAAGGAATACTCCCCATCTCAAACATCTACTGCAAGTTTGTTAATTGGCACTTGAGGGAACTTTCAACAATTCATTCAGATGGGATAGTCAAATGGGAAGTGAGGATGGGCTATTCTACTCCAAGCTAAACATCACAGTAGTATGCTCTGCAGTAAGTCACCAAGATTAGTTCAATTTCTACAGGTAGTATGAATTTAAGGCCATCATATTGTCTAATCAATCAATATTCATGATATTGTTAAAATATATGACAGTCCATTATTAAGCTAGACTGACACATCACATTATGCAGTTGTCATGGCATAACATCATTCAGTATCTATTCACCATCCATTACAATGGTGTAATTGTATACTTCAGAAAATGATCCCAAAGAGATTCTACTCTCCATTACAGAGAAAGATACATATTTTGTAATGACAACATATGTGAAATAAATTGTACTTAGTGATTTGCTAAAGACCAGTGATTCCTTCCCCCCCGCAGCCTTATTTTGATTTTTATCTGGCCAAAGTGAGACAACTAGAAAAGACTGCAACAGCAGCGCTAGCATCTCTGAGCAGGGACCAAACATCTCCATAGCAACTTGATCCAGCTACACATCCTTGGTAACCAGTTTAACATAGTTATTATATTTACCTGCATTATTGCTCCAGGGCTGAGTATTTTACATGACTATTTACTAGTTTCACAATAGGTACATTTTTGTTTTGTGTAATACCTAATGAAATCCCTTCCCAGATAAAAAATTAAAGTTTCAATCAGCCCTCAAACAAAGAAAACACACTTAACAGTCAAAAAAGTTTTATTAGCGATCACAAATACTTTAAAATAACTTTATTTTCCACACAGTTCAGTTTGAGTCTGTTTGAGCTAGGAACGTAAATCTAAATCTCTAGATTGGTTCAAATTAATCCAAATTGGAGTAAGTATATTTAACTTCTAATGAAAAGTAACAATAAAGTAGGTTGTGTAATCAACACACCAGATCCAACCCTGCTGAACTTCACATTCAGCTCTGTTTTCCTAGTAACAGCATCCAACAGCCTGATAATTCAATCTCTGCTAGCACCCATTACAGTACTGTTGATTAAATTGTGAAAAATTACTAGGCAGAAGTTACAGGCTCCTTCTCTTCATCTTCCATGACATTTTTAAGTTTTATTTTTATCTTTAGATTTTTTCCTCTTAGTGAATTACAATTAAACTTAAAAACAGTGAATTAGGTCTTATTTGACTAAGCATTCTACTTCTTTGGGTTTCTAATTTTGATAAGGTCTAGAATGAGTTTTAGTGTTGCAATAAGTCAATAGGAAATGGACTGCTATTAAGTATAAATAGTTGTATCCTTCAGAGGTGATAACTAAATACTATATGGAGCATGTAGTGTGATCAGCCTTTCTGCACTGCAGTACTTTAGTGACAGTGAGCACACATTCTTATGTTTATAGCAATGCACAGTATTTTGAGATAGCAATCCTTTTCTGGTAATTTTCAACAGAACAATCACTTAATGACACTGATTCCCTTGTAAAACAATGTACACTAAGGAAATTGTAGCAATTTTTCCAGTTTCTGTTGAAAGCCGGAAATATAGCTTCAAAGCGCAATGAAAATAAAATTAATTACACAAAAGTTTGACTTCTAAAATTCTAGTCCAAAGATGTATCATAAAGCCCGTATTTGTACAGTCCTCATAGAATGAAAGCCTAAATCACTGGTTTAATACACCATTTAGCAATAAGCAGCATGCCAGCTCTTTGAACCTGATCCTTCAGAAATAAAGTCTGATGACAAGCTACATAAAAGAGAGCTGTCTAGCAGAACTATCTGTCTGAAAGAGGTAGAGAAACGCTGGTGATATGGAAAAGAGCAGACTTCCGGGGCTGAAGTGCCTGGGGTGGCAAGAGGCCATTGGAAGAAAGTTATAAGGAGAAATATGTGAAGAAAAGGAAGACTGAGGAAAAAATAACAGCGCAAGGGCAGAAGGGAGGAATATGATTCAAGGATGAATGAAGAAAGTCTGATAAACAGCTTCATCTAAAACTCATTGAAGACAATGGGGAGACTTTAAGAAGTGATTTGATATGAGGCTTGTAATCTCAAATGACTGTATTTAGAATCACTGCTTGACCAGCACATCAAAAACAGTGAGCGCTGCTTAAAAAGTGACTTCATAAAGCCTCTTCTGAGATGAAGACACCACAGCTTCTTTGAAGATAGTCATTAAAGGATGAAGCATGTGAACAGTCAGTACAAGTCCTCTGAAGTTTAACTATAATCTCCTTATTATTTCATACTCAATTTCTGAAATATCTGGTGCAAACAGGAAGCAGAACTGAGGCAGATAGCTTCATCAATATGTTACCTGGACAACTAACTTTATTCTGAGATTTCGTTAATGTGTGGGCACGTTCACATACATGTCTGATTATAACAGCATCTAAGCTTTTTACTTTTGCATTTACCTGAGTAAACACTGAAATGCAGTACAGTTTCCCCCTTCCATTTGCTATTTGTTACAGCTACTAGCTACTGTCTTATTACCACCCACTGATATACATTTACTTTTGAAATTTCGCTGCTCAATTAAGGACAGTTAAGAGATTTTATCCAGCTTTTTATAGCACCTGTAAGGGAACAAATTCTTCACCATGGTCTACTTTTTATTTGCTTTTTGCGGAGCACGGATGTTTTTGTGCATCAAAAGAGAAGCCAATGAAGCTTAATGCATAGCATGTAGAATCACAGTGAAGCAAATACGTACAAGAATACGTATAAATACTTTTGTATATGCAGTATCTTGAAGCAGATATTAGATACTGGCTAAGACACTCTTGTTCAAATGCATGAAATGCATCTATGTTTGTACAGTAGGGTTCAACTTTTTTTCTGTTCAATAAAGGGATGCATTTGTACTTACTCCTGAATTTCAATTGTAGAGTTCATTGTTCTCTTTACAAAGAATGCTAAATAATGAGCTTAAGTAGTGTTCTAACCACTACAATTATCCAGCTTCTGATACAAATGGCAAACAAGCAAATATGATTCAGATTTCAGGAGGTGCTTTGTCTGATCATGGACCAGACAGTCAAGAACAAATTTATTTTCAAGGGGGATATATTCTATACCATCTCACAGTGCTTTACTCTGCAGATGAGTACAATCAAATCAGCAAGCAGTTCCAGGAATAGTGCCAACCTGTTATGAAGAACTGCATCAGATTCAATCCTTCAGAGTCACAGAACACACGTTCAGCTAACATATTTCATGACCTAAAAGTAGCCAGGACATTCACTTTCTTTTTTAGTCTGAAAATAATTCATAATAAAGGAACAAAAGAATGAGAATGCCCTAAAATGATTTTGGTGAAAATAAATAAGGAGTGCAAGAAGTTCTGGGTAGGACCAAGTTAAAACAAAGTTTTCAGTTTTCAAATATTTCCTTGTAAAAATAGCTTTTTAGAACACTTAAAACTAATTAAAAGCTGTTGATATTGGACTTGACGATTGATGGAGTAGCAGCCTTGATTGTGTGGATCATACCTTATGAGACTTAAAGGCAGCATAACTTTTTTAGTAACGCATGAATAGATAAAACAAGATATAAGAATAAAATCTAATGGGAAGAAACAGAATTGACACTTTTCAAAGGCAAGTTTCAGTGGACACATAGGAAAGTACCCAGGAGTCTTGCTTAGTCTCACAAAGAAAAACATTTAACACACTAAAACAATGAGGCCAGAACAAGTCATGAAATGGAAAAGGTTTATCTGAAATTAACAGATACCAAATCAGTACTTCATTATCATCCACTTAGGACACTTGAGATTTTCTCCTCAGCCAGCTGACTCCTACAATAGTCACCTGACAGCGTAGGCTGACTTCTTCCACTTCCTGCCAGAAATCATTACTGAAGTGAAGAAAGGGTCATGTTTAATGAAGGACAAAGGGTTGTTCTAGCTAAACACTGAAACTGGTGGGAAGCAAAAGCAACTACATATAAATAATGAAAGCAATGCCTATAGCTCATTCTTCTGTACTGCCTGAATGTTAATACCTCTTCCTTCTAACAAGTAAAACAATTAATACTTATTGTACTGTATGGCCATAGAGCAGTCAAAGTAAATAAAATACATTTTTGTGTGTGTGTGTAAATTAAGAATTGCTCTCCTAGAAAAAGAACAAGAAATATTCAGAACCTGAGGAAGAAAAACTTTCAAGCCTTGTACTTGTATATCAGGTAGCTGCATTGCTCACTTCAGAAAGTCCATTGTGCAAAGAAACTACTCTTCTTGTTGTCACAGTAGTATCACCCTCAAGAGTGAAAATTCTACAAAGGAAAACTATATATTGGTGGCATCAGCCCTGTACTGTGGTGAACGCTGCAATCTCCAGTGATGTTCAACCGTAATGTACTTTGAGTACAATCTATACAAGCAGTTACTTTCCTAGACCAGGGATTCATTAGTTTCATCATATACAGTCAGAAATAAAATTGGAATATCAGCTCAATTGTTATTGCCAAGGTTGTGATACATTAACGCTTTATGTGCTCACATTTAACTAGTCCAAACTATCGCTCCATGGACCAAATAAAGTCCTGAAAGTAAGCAGAAAAAAATTGAATATGTAAATAAAGAGTCATCTGCTGTGACACTATTTCTGCACGTAAAGTGCAAGATTCAGAATTAAAGCATAGGTCCACAGGTAGAAAATAGGAAATAAAAGCTGCTAACTTTAGAAGTCAATTTCACATTATCCAGTTTTACCGAGAAAAAAAAAGAGACATTTAAAATTAATATTAATCATCTTCCAGGACACTAATGAGAATGTGAAAATTACCACATTTCCATATTTACCTTAAATTATCATCCCATTAACAGAGACATGCAGAGCCACACTTCTGAACTTTCCAATCGCAAAAATACATCCATTCTAAAGTTTACGTATTGCAACAGTCTTATTGAAAGTAGATCTACGTTTCTGCATGAAGTTAACCATTTCCTTTATCTTTTCAGAACTGGGGTTAGCCACATTCTTCTGTGTTTACAATTCAAGGTTTACAGTGAAGAAGCATGGAACACAACTTGGAAGTGGAACAACAGATTCAAACTCATTAAGGCAACATTTAATAGAACAAACATGAGAGTTCTCAGTCAATCATTTAAATCACTCAATCATCTTATTAGGATAAGGTATTATTGGCATCACTTATTGGAAGCAATTCCAAGCAGCAACTGTTTCCTAAAATCTCAGTCAAAGATAATTACTTGTATCAGTTAAGTTCCATGATTTATGGATACCACAGAAGTAAATGCTATAACTAAGGACAGCAAATGAAAATGTAACCATCAAAAAAAAAAAAAAAAGGGCATGAAAAACCCACAAATTTTTGCAAATTCCAAATCCTTAATACATAAGGAATGATTCAATGGCCTTTTAAATAATGAAAAAGTTATCATCACTTTCAAGGTTATTACCACTAAAACTGGAAGGGCCTGTAATTCTCCTCCTACTTGCAGCTAAAGTTTAGGTTTCAGCTAAAATCTAAGCTAAAATAAGTCTGTATCTGGAAGGGAAGATTTGATATATGTTGAGATTCCTTAATAGCTTTCCTGTAGATTTTCTTTTAGACTGTTGACATTATCTTCCATATTTTGGAGCTTTAATTCATTCTCAAAATGTAGCACCACCATGGGCACACATTATATGGTTATTTACGGCAGTGACATTCATAGAGATTTGAGTACTGAAGAAGAGATACCAGTATTTTGAAAACCTAGCTGAGAACAAAATGATTACTTCAGAAAAGTTTGTTGGAAACTGAAGAAATCACAAACAACAGAAAAACTTCCCTGATGAAGAGACTGATAGCTACTGACAGCTACAAAAACATTAATATTAATAAACATGAAAATTAAAGTATTTCCATTCAAGTTTCAAAACATACCTCTGGAACTTTTCTTAAACAATAATGAAATACAATTATTGATCTTATTTCTCCCATAAATTAATCTTCTGGGTTGCCAGAGTTCAGATAGCAAATTCCTTCATCCTATTTGTCCATACAAATAGCTTCAGAGATTTAACTGTACTACTGATTACTACACAGTCATGTTCACTCTTGTACATTCACCCAGTTGTCCATCAAAACAAGCTTACAAAAGATGCTCTTATGACCACAACAGAATAGCTTTTCAACAACACATCTGATGTTTAGCACTAATGTTTTGCACCATAATGCAAGAGATGGATTATGGAATACTGACAAGGACATGTTTTAAACCATTGAGTTTTTAATTGGTAACTACTATTTTGCTAGTCAGTAGAAAGGGGAGGCAAAACTTTTAGAATATTTCGAAGTAGAATATTTAGAATTTAGAACATTCACAAGCTTGATTTGTGTAGATAAATATTTGAAATCATTATCAGAGACAATTAGCTACAAAAGTAGACTTCCTGTTCTGCAGAGCAATGAACTCCTCTACCTCTTCCTCCCACCCCCCCAAAAAAGCACCTGTTCCTCCATTTGAAATAAGCACATAGCTCTCTTTTTCCAAAAGCATAATCTTAAAAAAAAAGTTTAACTATGAGGAGTAGCTCTTTCAACACATGTCCCTATGAGGGTGCTTAAGTCACAGTAACAGTATATTTTTCATTGTGAATGCTGGACAGGATTCAGCTCTTCAGTGAAAATTATATAAATTAAGATAATACCTTACAGTGCCATCTACTGCTAAAATTTTTAGCTACTAATTATTCTAATTTATATGCAATCGGCAATGCTTTAGTACAAAAACCCTTAGGAAACATAATTCAAAAGTGAAAAAAGATGGTATAGCATGGCTAATTATGTGATATAACACAAATTATTGCCAAATCAATAGTTACATGGATTAGACAAAATTAATCCAGTAAGGTAATTATCAAACTTGGATAAAGTATGAACAGTTTAATCTTTTCTTCCCACCCCCGCCTGCCTCCCCCTTTCCCCTTCTATATTTCTCTCCTTCCCCTTCTTATTTTCTCTTCCTGCAATTTAATTTTGAGGAATCACTTTTAGGTCTTATTGCATGTATGTGCATACTAAAAGACAATCTTTGGAACAACAAGCCTTTTTGTAGCAACAGTGCTTAAGGTGAAGTATAACAATAGATCTGAGAGTATATTTTACCACTATAATATGAACAATTTTGCAAGTAAGTATCTAAACACCCGTAATGAACAAGGAGTCTTGGCACAGTTGTTAGGTTTGAACTATGAAGCCCAGCATCTGGTAGGCAGGAAGGATGAATATGTGTAACCCTCAGCGGAACCATGTTAGGTCCGAATGCATGGCACAATTAATGATATATTTTTAAAACCTATTTATCTCAAAACACAACTAAGACAAGTGTCCAGAGACAGTGAGAGATTGTGCAGCTCTCAAGGGCAGGACTGGATGTTTTGTAGATGACACCACCTCTAACACAGAATCAGAATAAGAGATGAGGGTAGCAAAGGACAATGAAGCAGCAAAGAAGCCATCTTTCAAGGTTACTACAGAATTATCAATTTTGATATTTGTTTAAATTATTATCTAGTAAATTCTAATGCCTTGTTAAGCACAAGTGGAGGCATGTTTCTAGCACTGTTTCTAGACTTCATGCATTTTCTGATGGCATAAAAATAGAAAGTCTCCATCACAAGATTTTGATCATGTCTGTATACCATTTAGATATGTTTTCAATTTGACTATTTAGAATGATAGAATGATGTAACTTACAGATCCATTTCTGGACTCTCCTTCTGGCAGTGATATATGTAGCGTCTTCTGAGTATCTTCATCCATATTTCTGTATAAGATTCTGAAATAAACAGAGTTTTTGGTAACTATATAGCATGGAATATGCAGATTCATGTTCCAGGTATTCATCAAGACATGTAACAAAAAAGAGCATCTCATACATACTTCAAGAAAAGTGGTTAGCTAAAGTGAAAAGATACCTCAATATGAAGAGTTACCTCAAATTTTTATTTTTTTTTTTTTTAAACAAAGCATACTTTTCAAATTGATGAAACTAAAATTTGTTTCATGTTTATACACCTACATCCACTGGAAGTTAGGATTTGACAAATTCAGCTACAAAACTTGAACTAATCTGTATTCAAAGTATATTAATTTTCATATGCAATCAGCTGCCAGGCACTTGATCTGAGACTCATCATTCTTCCCCATGAGTACATTTTATTACCTCACTTAAAGGTTACAAAGATAATTTCCAAAATATATTGATTTGCTATTCACCTAGTCTTCCTCAGCTGCAAGAACTGTTTTGCCCCTGGAGCTGACAATCTGAACGTTAAACACCTGATAACATCAGCATCATTTTTTCTGGCATGTTTTAGCACTGCTATTCCTAGCTATTTATGAATTTCATTATTGCCAAAATGCAAATTATTAAATGAATGATTACCATGTCAGATTGCAACTCTTGGCACACGTATATTTAATTTACACATTTCTTTTTATAGTTTTATCATTTTATTTATGAATACATCCAGCACTGTGGCAAAAAATATAAAACAAAGTGAAAAGAGGCTATGATTGCTTTTTCAATAAAAAGGGAGATAATTTTACAGAGTTATTAGGGTTACAGAATGACAATTAATCCATCACTGGCCAATCTTGATAGTTTTGTTTTTTGTAAAGTTTTACGTGTGTTTAATGTTCTGATGATTCATGCACCAGATTGTCAGTATTGCTAGCGCTAACGATTGTTTTGGGCACAATGATCATTCTTGCTAAATATAATCTCTCTCATTGACCAGAAATGTTCCTACTAATCTTCAGAAATTGTATAGTTGCAGAACTGGACTGTAGCTGCAGTTTTTCCTGTTGACCCCTTAGGATTGAATAGCACTGAGTTTCATATTTTGTGACACAGTTCCCAAGTATATCATCCTTAACAGAACAATCCCAGTGAAGATTTGCGCATCTCCCAGAGTACATCCAGTAAGTGTACACATCCTTGCTAGTTCAAATATTCATCACACATCAGATCACTGTCTGCCCAAGAAGCCTTATAAAGCTTCCCTGCTGCCAACCAACATGAAAAAAAAATGAATTTTAATGCAGTTTCACTAACTGGAAAGCACTTATTTGCCAAAAGTAATTTTATTCTTATGAAAGAAAATAGCTTTGATAGCACTCAGCTGAGAAGAATTTCTGGTATCGAGAAGTGGTCATCAGAACTAGAGAAGCAGCAGCCCTGCAATAACTGTTAAGCTATTGACCAAAGAGCTCACTTAAACAGGAGAGCAACATTCAGATTCCAGTCCTGCATTCACCAGGTAGGTTTCTTTCCAGTAGTCAGTGGGTGCCTTGGGAATGGTCCCTCTCAATCTCTTCAACTGGACTGATTTGATTTTATATGAATAAATATTAACTGCAGAAGCAGCAGCGGCTCTCCATAGCCCACATGAGTACTATAACCACTGAGCTATAAAATCAGGGCTTCTTTCTTGCTCTCCAACAAAATAAATATTTAACTATTTAAGCAGTGAAAGAGTTCAAATTAAAAAAAAAAAAAAAAAAAAATCAAGAAAGATAAAGTTACCATCTCACTATCCCAATAATTAGGTCTCTCAAATGGACTGTGCAGACCCTGCTGGAAAACCCTGGTTTCTCTCTGCCCATGGAAGATTTCTGCTCTGATATAGACCAGTACAGTATTTGAGTCCCAAAGATGTTATTAAAAACCCTTACTACCCAACTGAATAATCAGCAACTTGTATGCTCACCACAATTTGAGAAATGAGAAACATCAGACAAATAGCTGTACTTGATACCCCAGACAGAATGATATTATTCATTTTCTTACTGCTCCCAACACACATTTCTAACTGGTAGGTTTGGTGGATTATTTTACTGTGGCCTCCAGAAAAAGGCTCTGGTATCATTGCTGCCTCTCACAGGATATAACCAACATCAATCAGCAAACATCGAGGCCTGCAGCTTCCTCCCTTGGAGCAGCTGAACAAATCTTCGAAGTAACTCTGGTTATGGTATCACATTATTCCTGCTAACCTGTATTCAGACTTGGTTTTCAGTTACTACACACACACACACTTTACTACAACAATAATTTACTCCCCAAAACAGCTACAGTTAAATTTCCCTCTAATTAATCATACAATTGGAAACTAGCTTTCAGAGATAACTGTTGCTTTTTTCTTTCTTGCACTGATGCAATATATATTTATATATTTTATATATAAAATGGTGGTGTTGGAATATCAGTTTCTTTTAATTCTATGAAAATTTGATTAAGAAGTACCAAGTTTTAAACAGAGAATTATGTAGTACTCCATTGCAAAGCCCTATGACTCAGTCATTTATGTTGTCTTTCTTATGACAGAGGTTTCTTCATTTAGATACGCTGCATGAAAAATAGAACTTCTGCTCCTGGTAAAATTAAATGTTACTGATGCATGCATTTTTCCTGAAGTCTATTTTTGATAGACATCTATTGCATTGGATCTTTTTTCTAATCAAGCTTTAGATAACTAAATTGTGACAGTAGAAGGAATATAGATAAATATTTTTAGCTGAGACTAGACTGAGTGATTTCTGCCCCCCCATCAAGTTAACCTTGTACAGCTGCTCTAGTTCTTTAAAAACACAGCTTGCCTGATCTACAGTACCAATTTTATGTGAATAAGCCTGTTTATCAGATCTGTTATTTCACGGCAACTGCCACATGACAGAATACACACTGACTGCATGTAATTCATATGAAAATTGACATTTAACTTCAAAGAAATCCATGGACTTCATTGACATTCTTAAAGACAGCTACTGAGTTCTTGTAGGCTGTACCTTGTTTTTTAACAACTGGTCAAACCATATCTAAGTTTAAGAAGGATTTGCAAGTGTGATGGTTTTACACGGGTGGATGGCCGAGCTTCACCGCAACCACTCTCTCACTCCCCCTCCTCAAAGAGAAGCAGGGAGGAAATATGATGAAAAGGGCTCAAGGGTTGAGATAAGGACAGGGAGATTGCACAGTAGTTATTGTGACGGGCAAAACAGACTCAGCCTAGGGAGATAGTGAGATTTATTGCTTATTACTAACAAGCTAGAGAAGTGAGAAACAAAGGAAATAAACCAAAAGCACCTTCCCTCCCCCATCCACCCTCTTTCACCTCCTCCCCCCCCAAGCGGTGCAGGGGAACAGGGGAATGGGGGTTATGGTCAGTCTACAGCGCTTCTCCACCGCTCCTTCTAGGTCACTCTTGTCCCCTGTGCTGTGGGGTCCCTCCCATGGGATGCAGTCTTTCTGAACTGATCTGGTGTGGGCTGCCCACAGGCTGGAGCCGTTCAAGAACTGCTCCAGACATGTGTCCGTACCACAGGGTCCATCCCTCAGGAGCAAGCTGCTCCAACCTGGATCCCTCACAGGTCACCTGCTCCTGCGTCGTCTCCTCTCCACAGGCTGCAGGTCCAGCCCAGAATCTGCTCTGGCAGGGGTCTTCCACAGGCCGCAGTCTGTCGGTGCATGTCCACCTTCTCCACCGTGGTCTCCTCCACGGGCTGCAGAGTGGAGCCCTGCTCCACTGTAATACTCCATGGGCTGCAGGGGGACAGCCTGCTTCACCATGGTCCTCACCACAGGCCGCAGGGGACTTCTGCTCCGACGCCTGGAGCACCTCTCCCCCTCCTTCTTCACTGACCTTGGCACCTGCAAGTCTGTTCCTCACCCCTCTCACCCTCCCAGCTGCTGTGTGCCAAAGCGTTTTGTTCCCCCCCCGTGTCTTAAATCTGCTCTCACAGAGGCGCAAAACAACATCACTTACTGGCTCAGCTCTGGTCAGCAGTGGGGCCCTTACCAAACACGGGGCAGCTTCTAGATCCTTCTCACAGAAGCCACCCCTGTGGCCCCTGCTACCAAAACCTTCCCACATAAACCCACTACAGCAAGGCAGAATAATTTATTTTTTATACAGTAAGGAATACCACTGCTATATTAATGTTCTCACATAAATGGGAAGATCAAGCCAGAAGAGCCAACAACAGAGTAAGATATTTTTTTTTCCATTCTTTTTTTTTTTTTTTTAAATGAAAACAGTGTTGCTCTGAACCACTCATCTCTAGTTGAACTAGCACTTGGTCTACACATGTATCTCACCACTAACTGTCCACACCAAAACCGAAGCCAAATTTATAGTTGTATTTGCTTACTGATGCAATGGAAGAAAGTATGAGCCAAATAAGAGTGAAAACTGCCTATTATAGCTGAAAAAAATTCAGTTACCTCACGTGGTTTAAGAAGTTTAGCTTCTGTACATAGAATTAAACAGCAATATGCCTAGTAGCTACCCCTAACTTCCTAACCTGAATACACTGCATTCAGGTGCAAGGAGGCCCAGCTTTCAGCAGAAGCCTTGACTGAACTTGACTGAATGGTGCAAAATGCAGAATTCTGCAGCCACTAAAATGCTTTAAGCATCTCTCCTCAACTATGTTACTAAAATATATATCAATTACATAATTACCACATATGCAAAGACTATTTACTAAAATCCAAAACAGCCAAATTCATTTAAAAAGATGGGAAAGGGGGGAACAGATGCCTTTACAAGTGGGCTGCAAACAAAACCATTTCCAGAGACCTCATGTATTTGCTGCAGTAAATAAACAGAATTCTCAAGGCTGCTGGGTAATGTATTTTTAGAGATATACCAAAGTCAGATACCATCTAATGTGCATATTTCAGATGGCCTTGCGAAGGAAGATCTTTAGAACTGAAACCAAAACTATAAGATCTGCAAATGTTCTCATTCCTTGTTCTGTCCCCACCCTCCAGCAATAGAATTCCTTATTCTTGTTGAGTTACCACAGAAAACATGTTGTTCCACTCCAACAAGACAGGCTTGCAGAATCCAGCCCCTCGCTACAGAATTAAACAAAATGGGCCACAAATACGCTATTCAGCTATTCATTTGTCTCATCACTACTCACCCATGCAAGAAAGTAGTAAAGAAGTGGAATTAAAATGTAAGAGCTAGAGAACAATAGTCCAAACAACTTTAGCTTTCTACAACTACCAATGATAATGCAGACAACCAATGCAAGCACTGTCTTTCAGTGTTAGAGAAACCTGTTTTAACACATTGTATGGCTTGAAAGACAGGAGATGGCAAAGAGGCAGGAGACACTAAGAAAGCATTTTCCTCATAACAACAGCACCAGTTCCATCTGGAAAAAAACACAACAGTAAGAGTTCACCCATATGACAATCCATACTTCAAAGAGCAACAAGCATAAATATCAGTAACTGGAGCTTATTTAGGCACAGACACTATGCATTTTTTTGATAAATACCACAATTTATCAGTAACTCAATTCTTTGAGGTCTGGGATAAGGATTTAAAAGATCTCCACCTCTCCCCTCCCCCAACACACACACTTTTTAACCAGCATTTTCCTTCGGCTTCACTTCTGTACAAATATACTTATTTTTTTACTTATTACTTTATTTCCCCTCTCCACTGGAAATATCATATGAATTTTCAAATGAAGAATATCTATCTTCAGAGGAAAATAGAAAAGTTAACAAGTTTTAAGGTTGATGCTTTTTATTTATCCCCTTTTTGTGAAGTTACTAGACTACAAGGACTAAGTAATTCCATACCTTGTTTTTGAATTATTTTTTTTCAAACTTTATTTTAAAAAGGCCTTGAATTTAACTGCATGAGTTAGCAACTGGTACAGACATATCCACATACCCCACAACAATTTATTGTTGTTGGCTCTTTATTAAACATGGAAGCAGCCTTATGCTGATACAACTGTCCTGTTCATTTCTGATTGACAGAGGCAAGCGTTGATCATGGAATTGTACAGATACATGAACCAACAGTAACCACCTGGAGTAAGAGGAAGCTAAGGATGTAATTTATTCCACCACAGTAAGGAATCCTAGGAAACCTCTCATGGAATTGATTACAAAGCAGCGTTCCTTGCTGAGTATTGCCTCTGACGCTACATGAAGGATATGGCCATTCTATTTTATTGATTAGATAAATAATTCCCCACTGTTTTCTTATTGTTTTGTAATTTTGAAGAGTAGAATTCAGCTTGCACTACAAACATGTTCATTGGGAGAACATAAAAATACTGAGAAGGAGAAAGGTTGAACGTATCTGAGAGAGCTCAGTCTCTCCCTGTATCAATAAGAGACTGACAAAAGTTAACTCATATTTATTGCTCCTTAACACATTGCTCTTAACTCCAAAGCAAACAGTTTATAACAAGTTGGTTTTGTTGTTTTTCTGTACTTGTTTAAAAAAAATAATATAAAAAAATCAACTATATACTTATGCACAAGATTGCTCCCCACCACCATTCACCTTAAACTTAAAAATTTGGAGGGAAGTCAAAAGGTGTCATCCTAAATGATCCACAAAACCTCTGAAGAGATTTTACTAAGGAAGGAAAGAACTGTAAAGCAAAGACATACTTTATACGAAGAAAAAAAAAAGTATACAGATGGTGAGATCAAGCCTATTACCTAAGACCAATTGATCCTGAGTTGTTAGGGGTGAAAGATTGATTGGTCAAGAATGTTATTTCAGAATTATCTCTACATCACTTTAAAAGAAATACTCTATTGCTAATTGTTCCAGTATCTTTCTTTTTCTTAGGTTCAAAAACATGAAGAATCACCAAGTCTTCTTAAGAGCATATCCAAAAATGTCAAAATTGCTTTATCTGAAAGCACGAGGAAGATTAATACTTGAAGTTAAATGTTTTCCTGGGGAAGAGACATGATTCAGGTTTTATAAAGCAACACAAGTGCTGAATTTAAAAATAAATAAATAACATACTACTTACTTTTCCATCTTCATAGGTAATTTTATTTTTAAAAGAAAACTGGTCTGGAAGCTAAATTTTGATGCATGCTTTTAAACACACCTAATCCTAGACATAAGTAACATCTTGAAATTCAGCAAGATGAAGCTTCTGTAATCAAAAATGTCAGAAACCAAAAGACATCATTTAGCCACTCTATATGAAAACTTAAGTGCTTTCTGAGAGCTTTACATAATTATTCAAAAACTTCACATTGTGAAAAAGTGTATCACTGAGTTTTTGAAAGATCAACAATAATCTTGAGGAAATAATCCCATCCGAGTGCATGCTAAACTCAGAATTAAGAAGCTCCTCAAATTTTCTCACAGGCATTTTAGTTGAAAGCAATCAGAAAAGCCCACATTTAAAAAGAATTGTTA
Organism: Heteronetta atricapilla; assembly: GCA_011075105.1. Taxonomy (NCBI): domain Eukaryota; kingdom Metazoa; phylum Chordata; class Aves; order Anseriformes; family Anatidae; genus Heteronetta; species Heteronetta atricapilla. Next base: position 11,542,343 of record CM021734.1, read on the forward strand.
ATATCTAAACCAGTTACGTATCTTTCCCTAGATAATTGTCTAGTTATATGGATTTAAATAGATGCAAATAAGGCAAATAATAGTATTTAATAAATGCAAAAAAATGTTACTTATTCCTCTCATGTACACACAGTTTGGTTTTGTTACACTTCTGGTGCACTTAATCCACCAAAATCAAGGAGGTAGATCCATGTGAGGTAAATCCTGTTAGAAAAGTCTAGGACCTTTCTATACTTTTTTTCCCTTCAACTATTTTCTTTTTATCTAACACAAGTTTAACTAACATCTGCTTCCAAAAAGACTGTCATCTCATAGATATATATAAACAGGTACAGATAAAATTGACAGATTACACGTGTATAAATCTGATTTTTACAGTATCCACTTGTACCATCTCATTTGCACAAGTTGTTTCCTTTTAACTTAGGTGATTCAATATGGCCCTAGCAAAAGAGATTTGGCATTAAACTTATTAGAATACAAAAGTAAAATGTAAAAAGAGTAGCAGTATTAGTATTAGAGAGACAATCTGATGAACATGGGAAGGTAGAAAGGTGGAATGAGTTTGTTGAAGAGATGAAGTTAACAATTATACTATGTAACAACAAATAAATACTGTATAGCCATAAAGCTGAAAAGAGATGTGTTTGTGTGTGCTTAAGTTTTTATATATATATATATATATAAAATGAAACAGCTTACGTGTCTACATGAATAAAATGTCAGAGCCACATAAGACGCTTGAAATGAGCATTAGATAATACACTAACTGTTACGACGATAAGAGTAACAAAACCCAAAACACAAGCTTGAGAAATGCGTTAGTGCTATAACTTTTGGTTCACTCAATTTCCTTTTTAGACACAGTTGGAATAGATAGCTCAGAACTACTCATCACCCTGTCTCCTCTTGGGATGTAACAGCAGGTACAAATCACAGATTTCATAGTGCTAAAGAGCTAGGTTTTATTTATACATTAGTCAAACAATATCTGTTTCTTCCTCTTCTTTTTCCTCCTTAAATGAGAAAATTATTATACCTAGAGAATAAATAGCATTCTAGCAACTACTCAAACATGGAGATGCCACAAACGCTTGTGTCTTTTCAGATGGAAATAGTAGAGTTGCTTGGTTTAAGGACATTTTGCTTGAAATAATAACAGACCAAATTCTGCCATCCATTCTCTCAATACTATTGGTAACTGGAAGCATGATTTAGCAGAAAGTTAGAAGCAAGTAAGTTAGAAGCAAGTAAAGTATCACTTGAAGCTGCCTTTTATAAAAAATGAAGAGGGAAATAATATTTCATGTTTGGATTTGCATTTAATAGCTATATTCAGTACTATTAACTAACATTTTTAAGGTTATAACACACATTTTAGTCACTATTCCATCCACTTTCATTGTTTGAGTTATTTTATATTGCATTGTTAGCATTTATTCTGGAACATGGCAAATGCAGTAGAACCTCAATAAATTATTTACACTTTCAAAGACCAAAAGCTTATTCAAATTTACCTGGAAGAGGACATTTGTACTTTGCTCTGAAGCTGAGAACGTAAATAAACATCATCTGCCCTGATTCTTTTTTCACTTTGTCAGTATTAACCTCAGTTAGAATTGTGCAAATGAGAAATCAAGCCCAGGGCATATAAAGACCTCCAAGAATAATCCCTTTAACACCTTCAGAGCTCTCCATTGGGCTTTAATTTTCAGTTACTGCAAGAGAAAAGTGCTGCAGACGCTCACAACTATCAATATTGAAAAAGAAGTCTCAATAATAGAAGTTCCCACTTTATATTTTCAATGCATAGAGCTGGCATGTTCACAGACATGCTAGCAGACAACCTCTTCAAACTGATGGCTAGCAGATGGTGGACATAATGTAGTCAGAACCGAAAGGTGTACCTGTCGGTCCTGGTACTCCTACGCTGAAGAAAGTAAAGAATGTGCTGCTGGGGTCAAAAGATTCATCAGTGGTAAGTGAATGTGAGCATTAACTGATCCAACTAGAAAAGGTTTGTTTTAATGTAAGAGTATTTTCTTTGCATATGATCTTCGCACAGTGAGTCCAGAGAACAACTTAATAGAATTGAATTTTGGGATGTGCTAAACATGAAATCTATAAAGTATATGCCTTCTAAATGGCCATTAGTAACCTAGCTACTCAAAGCACCTTAAATTTTAACAATTTATTCCTCCATAGTTAACAACAGTTAAGATTGTAGTATTACTTGTCCAGACATGGTGAGTTACTGCAGTTTTGACTTACAAAGAGAACCAAAACACCTTTGTATATTCCAATAAACAGCTGAAGCTACTGTTTATAACGCCATTAAAGGATACTCTTATGTCTGCTGCAGCCACTCCGTGTCAGCACAAGCATTTGCATAGCGACAGGACAAACCGATCTAGGTTAAAAATAATTCATTTTTCAAGGGCAGTTTTAAGCTTTGTTAGGTCTCTGGTCCAGTTCACTAAGCAACTTCACTAACACTTGTGCTGGCATAACAAGTTTACACAAAACACTGACAGGGCGTGTGAGAGAAGGAAAGGTCAAATCTCATCAAGGTTAAATGTTCAGTGATGACACCCCCAAGCATACATGCCACCTAACACTTGCAGACAACAGAAGATTCCTTCCCACAGTATAGATTTGATTTAAGTGAGATGCAAAATGCGGAGCTTTCAAGAGCTAAGGTACTCAAAATCCAATGGCTGACTATAGCTTCAAGACTTAAGACGACTTTTTTAAATATAAATTTTATAGAAATATAATAATACCATACTTGAATGATTGGATCAGAAATTGAGTTCCATCCCCATGGGTACCACAAACTTCATAATTGTAGTAAAGGTATTTAGCCAATGGGTAAAAACTTCTGTTTTCTCCCATCATCTTGGAAATAGACTTTAATTGTTGCTTCTCGGTTAACCCATCTATTAACTGGGTAGAGAAAGCAATAAGGTAGACACCTTATACAACTAATATGTATTCTCAGTATACTGATGTCTTCGATAAGTGATTGTGCAAGAATAAGGACAGCATAGCATCTAAATTATCCAGATTTGGAGACCAGATACCTACTATCACTCAGGTAGAATATTTAGTCTTTTTATACACCCCATGTCTCTGAAGATAAAGTCAAACTCTTCTAACATGCGTAAATAAGCTTTAGATAACAAGCAAATGCAACAGAAGTAAAAGATAGCTTATCTAGCAGACTATAAGAATAATCAACAATAGCCTGAAGGTAGAAGCTGACATCTCAAAAATGACATATGATATAGGGAGGTAGTGATCTAATTCCTGGTGCTTAAGAATTAGAGGCAAGTCCCACATACTGAGTGCAACAGCAACAACGAAGGAGCGCTTGTGGAACAGCATAGAAATCAGCACTGAAGCCGCAGAATACACTTTTTGGATCTACCATGTGAGCAGGTACAAGAGCAAGAGCAAGTTTGTCAAATTTAGAGAAAAAAGTGCTGTGTGAAATGAAAGAGCAAGAACCTGTTAACTGTAGCTGGTCTGAGCTATGATTTGTAAACATTTTAGAAGTCTACAGTTTAATTAAGGTTAGCAGAAGAGACCACATTGAGAGTAGCTATAGGATGAGCAAAGGACTGAAGACAGAGCTCATGGCCAAATTCGCAAAAGAAAGATTGTTTTAGCTCTATCTTCGAAAGTGTTAAGTGCCAAAATAGATTGTGTGGAATATTTATTGCAGGTTCCTGCAAGGTTGGTGCAGGTCAACATTGGTGAAAACAGGATGCTTTGCAGCTTCAGCTAGAACAAGACAACTGAAAATGGTGTAAAAGCAATACTTAGGTCCATCTAAGACAGAACTATGTAAGAATATGTAAGTACAAAGGGGTTTGTTTTGATTTTATTTCAAGAGTAAATAGGAAATAAAGCAGATGTGCAGTCATGAATGAAGACAGACAAGAAAAAGTAAGCTGAGGGAGTGGTATAGGAAGAGATTAGAGAACAAAAGGGAAAATAAAATTGAATAAATCGTAGAAGTCACTTCTCTGATAAAATATAAGTGAGATTTCTGTGGAGAGTATGGATGAGGTAGTGATTTTTTGCAGCTGAAGACCTGTAATGGAGCAAATAAAGAGGAAAAATTGGTAATGAGGAGTGGGGTAGGGCAGGTAATAAGAGGGAAGGAGAATTACAAGAGTACAAATAATTGTGTGGAAAAACAAAACAGTTTATACAGTTTGCAATGCAATTCCTGCCCAGAGCTTCTTTCAGCCAGAGAAGAAAAGCTTCTATTTGAAGTACATGGCATAGGAGAAAGCTAGGACTACTGCTCTAGAACTTGTAATGAACTCAAAAAAAAAAACAAAACCAACAGACAGCAATACCTTACGAGATGCGGCAAATTCCTCTCTCCATTCATATCATTATCTTCTAGTAAGAGCTTGAAGCTGATTTATTTTCTTTGTATCATATTATCATGCTACACAAAGTTCAATGAGCTATAGATAGCTATAGCACATTATATTAATATGACAAAGTAATCTCATCATCTCTATAGAAAAGAATAAAATTTTCTGTTGACAGGAAAATATTGCACTAAACTGGAAGCAGCAGAGAGTGTCCTTTCAAGCAGAACAGGTCTGGGGGAAACAATTTAATAATAAGCAGTTTAGATGTTCTGATGCACACTGTGCATAGTGCACGGCGAAGATGATTTATAGTTAAGAAGAAAGAAGAGAATGAAGGCTGGAAGCAGCAGTGAAAGCCAGCAGATCTGTTGGTCATCATCGTGACAAAGTGTTGTAGGTTTTATTACAAGAAAGAGATGGAGATTTACATGTAGAAGCACTTGCCATCCTGTCATACTGTTCAGGCCAACCAAGCTTCCTCAAGAAAGTGAGTACAGTGCAGATCAAATCAACTCAGTAAAGAAAAACTATTAGTTTGTATGACCTTTCTGGAACAAGGAGCTGAAATAATTCATTTCACTGCAGCACTTTTAGCAAAAGGCTGACAAGGGAGTACATAGCTTTCTATTCCAAAGTGGCATTACCTATGTGCCTGCATAAACAGAGGTGAGTCAGCCTAGGATAAGTAAGCTAATATTTAACAGGTTACAAAAAAGGCAGTTCAGCATCACTATGCATAAACAGAGAACTTTTGGGGAGGGGATCTTTGTTAATAATGCCTTTGCAACACTGAACTAACTGCAGCCAGATCTGTTTTCTCTGATTTACAAATCATTGTGTCACCTGTTCGTCCAGCAGTCTTCAAAGGCTCAGGTTTAGAAGCATCCTTGCTTCCTTGCTTTTTAGGGATGGATATGAGCACTGAGAGGCAGCGCTGTGTGTATGAACATCTTTGGAAAACAGCCATTCTGGCAATCACACCTGGAGCCTTCCTAGTTGGGATTCACTACTAGTAGGTTCTCCTGCTCTCCAAGGATGAGGACAGCATACACTCAAGTTACCAGTACTTTTTAACCCCTCAATACATATTTGTGTCTGTATTATCCCTCCCAACATCTTTTAGCCTTTTAATCCCTCATCACTCTTTGAGGGAATGTCTAAATACAAGCATGTTGATATTGTATATCAGCTCTTTGCCCTAGGGCTAATTTCCAGTTCACTGTTTATGCAGGGTCTGCTGGGAACATATTTTAAATACTGCTGTTCAGATATTAATGTACCACATAACGGAGTATATGCAAATGTAGCCATGAACATGCATCAAAAATATAAAAAATACAAGATATTGAAATGTGTGTCATGCACAAAGAAAAGCAGATACATTATGTACTCCAGAGACTATTCACTGATGCAAGCCATAGGAAAATTTCTCTGTTGTTGTTAAATTGCACATCTTTGGAAATATACTCTTACACTTAATACATCACACTTCAAGTAATCCGTAAGCACTGCCTTCAAAACCAGAGTAGAGCCTCTGCTCAGTCCTTAAGCAGAAAGCTACTTTAAGTTCAGTCTTGAAATAATTGAACACTGATACAAGTGGTTTAATCTCAAGTGCAAGGAGTGGAACTCCATCTTGCTGAAGTGGAAGCATCCCTATACTATACCACAGTATAAAAGTAAAAAGCAGTTTTATACACGATAAAGAATGTTTCTGTGTACACGTGTTTTTTTGATTAGTTAAATCTGAAGTACATCATCACCTAAAATATTAGGTAACAATTTAACTTCAAATAGATTTAAAGAAAAATTAACATTGCACTTCCTTGAAGAACTGTGACCATTGTTTTGCATTACACAGTGCCTTACTTCACAGCCTCGGTTTCATGAAAGGAGAAAGATTGCTGTAATCTCTTCACTGAAGTTAAATTAGTACATTTAGTTCATTACTGGTTCTAGGTTATTTACTTCATTACTATACCCCAGCTGCAACGTGGCAGCCCATTCTTCTACATAGTCTTTTCAAATCAGGTCTTGGCACATACAAACGTAGCTTCTCTCCATCCAAAAGCCAGTCACGTCCACAGTCCCAGTTCACAGTTCAGTTTAGGAAACCCTTATGACTGAGCTGCACTAGGGGTTCAACAGCCAGGACCAGGATGGGGCACAATAGATGGATTCCCTTGTAGAAATAAGTTCAAGTCTGTGTTTAAGTTTATCAATTTTGCATTTTACTTTCCTGTAAGAATAACTTTGAGACCAACCCTGTGGGAACAGTGAACCTTTCCTCACAAGTACTCACCTCCCATAAATGCATCCTGACAGCACTGCCACACAACTAATAACAGAAATCATTACCTTGTAGATGAGATCTCAACCTGAGAACCTTTCAACAAGGGGTTCCAGCCTCAGATGGGATTTACAGCATCCCAAAGTCAAACTAAGTTTAAGGTTGCCACAACGGTAATGCAGATAACTTAGGATAATCTCAGGATCTCTTACCTTTTAGGCCCATACAAGGATTCCTTCAACCAATTTTAGCTTTAAATCTCTCCAAAATCAATACAGCTGATAATGAGGCCAACACTATCACTAATCTGTATACACAGGTATACTTCAAAATTATTGTTTCTTTGCTTTAACTTCTGCCAGATCTTACCATGTTTCCAGAGCACACACAACACTAGGCATCCCCAAACAACTACTAAACTTCCCCACTCCTCAACTCTGAGCTCTCATCAGATAATGTTTTTCCACCTTAAAAACCAGAAGCATTGTTATTCAGTAGAGAAGTAACACACAGTTCAGGTCTGTTTATGATCTCTGCTATAACTCCTTGGATCTACAAATGTTTAGACCGATGAGAAATACTGCACCCATTTGTCTTTTCCCAGAAGCACATGCATTTTCTGAAAGGAAACATCCCAACAGTTTCACACTAAATCTGACTCTGCCTCTCCCCTGCCATTAACTCTAGCTTTAAGCCTCCACTTTCCCCACTATTACACTTTGTGAATAACTATGTCAGCCTAAAAAAGAAACATTACTTTAAAAATAGACCAAGTTATTTCTCATTTAATTGTGTAAATATCACTGGACTTAGAACATAAACAGGATCCTGAAGTGTTTTGCTAGGTTAATCTACACAGTCCTAAAACATTGCAGAGGAGAAAATAACAGTATAGTTGGACCTAGGGAGCCATCATGTTTCAATACTTGATATATACATCACAACCAAATCTCTTGTGTTAAGCAAGATAATTTTGTCATCGTGTTATTTCTTCCCTCTTCTGTTCACAATGGCAGCTTTTTTTAGTTTCCCTTTTCTTCTTGAAAATTGACCCGGTGCAACCATATCAATAAAAGGAGAAAGGTGTCTTTGGCAGGTACATTAAATAAAGCCTGTAGACAGCAAGGCAGGGAAGAAGAATAGAACAGAATCAAGTGATCTGATTGCTGCAAGGGAAACAACAGACTGATACTTCAGCTGAGGAAAGGTTCCTCTGCTAAGAGAAATGGAAAGCATTTTTAACAAGTGGATGAGTATGGTTCTAAACGAGGTTGAAGAAAGAAGAAAACAGTGAGTATCACCAGTCCTTCAAAAAAAGAAAAAGTGCTAAAGCTACGTTTACTAAGTTCCTTGGGATTGGCCTTTGTCACTGAGGCATCAGTGACTGCAATATTCAAAGTGAATATCAATGAAGCAATATTCAAAGAAACAATATTTCAATTTTTAAAATAAAAATTTTTAGGGAAGTTAGGTTTTTTTTTTTTTTTTAGTTTTTTTTTTTTTTCCTCCCTGCCTAATATAAAGCAGCTGGCCATTGATCTGAGTGTTACGCTTCTGTCATTTCTGGTCACAATCAAGAGCCAAAGCAACATAAAGTTAAGTTGTCAACATACCTATATATATATTATATATATATATTATATATGTTTATGTATATATTATATATATATATAATACATATTTTTTTTTTTAAGTATAAACTTGTACAGAGCATGACATTAAATGAAATATCTTCAACAATGAACATCAGCTAATACATGACAAGATATCTTTGTAATAGAGTAGTATCTTCTTATGTAACCTTAGTGTAACCAATTAAGAATAAATGAGATTTTTTTTTTACTCATTTATTCACACATAATATTGAAAGTAGACTGGTACATAATTTCAACAATAAAATAGAAGATACAAATATTGAATTCCAAGTAATTTCCTGAAAGAAAAAATCCTTAAAGACATCTCAATTCTAAACATTTTATTAAATTAATTAGATTATTTGGAAAAATATAACCAAGGCTTGCCTTGCCCCTCCTTCAGACAACATAAAAAAAAATTTAAAGGTCAAATGAAAGCTCAGACTAAGTGGGCTGAACACAAACACATTTTAATCACTTACACCATTACTTTTTCACGGTAACTTCTCCTTGTTCCATAAGCAATAAAGTACCTATATCCCATTCATGAAATACATTTCAGCATCAAGGTGGACCTCCATCTCTACTGGTAGAAACAACTTCTCCTTTGAGATAGTTCATCTGAATATAATAACCAGTCAGGTCCAAAACAGGGCTCTACTTTTTCATTTAGTTAGCAAGGTTTGAGCATTTATTTCAAACCTGAAAAGAGCTTGAAGAACCAAAAAAGCCTTGTGACGGCAGCGCGCCTATATCAATGTATATACAAGCTCAGTAATACAACCCACCGACATAATGCCCGCATGTTTAATAGTAATAGTTCAACCAATTTTGAAGGGAGACTATTCAGATATGATGTTGATGGGCAAGAATATAAACTATTATGATCATATTGCTTATAGCCACTAAACTAACTCTAACCACAAATAGTGCTGTTCAGGTTTCCTTACACGTAACTGTGCTATGTTAATGTAGAGAGCATTGGACAATCTGATTTCCCATGTTATATGACAAAATCTTGTCTACTATTAATTACCCAATTAACTAAGGAAGGGTCAGTCACATAAACAGTGAGTACATCATCTTCACTTAAAGCTTTCTAATGTCAATAGGTAATTTTATTTTTTAAATTTATGCTTTAGTATTATAAATTTACACTTGCATTTAAGGAGCATTTGCACTGGTCTGCTGAAATTTCTTGCCAGTAGTATATTATTTAATGCTTTGATTTAAGGGTTCCAAAATCAAATTCTCTAATCAAGACTAGCACTCAAGTCTCACGCAAATACTGGAGATAGTATTAGTCCACTTAATGAGGCATGGTAAAAGCTTTAAATCAATATCCTAATGAATAGAACAATAACCCGAAACAAACCTTTTCACACAGCACTTAAATGTGAACAACAGACTGAAGTTACTGCCTTAAACACAATCTGCTTTAAAATATATGGGTGTCTGCAGAAAATTATGTATTTGGTAGCCACTCTGTAATTTCCCTGTGTTATAATGGGGTCAGTTTGCAAACCCAGTAAAAGTAATAGCACAACACTAACAATTAGCAAGTCAAAACAGAAGGGTGTTTGGGACATTATTATCTATCTTTACACATCTAAAAATAGAGACTATTATAATTAATAATTCTATCAGAGATTGAGTAACAGCAAATGAAATTGCACCTTATGGAAAAAAAGACGCATGGTGCTACTTCAGATTCTAAGTTTATAGAAGAGTCTTTTTTCCTTCCAAATTCAGTAGTAAGCAGATGAGAACTACAGAGCAAAGAGGTTGCAATTACTGGTCTAAAACTCCAGAGCATTTGCACTAGAACAAGATATTACAGGCATATTATAGGCCACATAAAACTGCATTTTTGAAGTAAAAATGGGCTAAAAATCTTTGCTGAGGTCAGCTACTTGTTAGTAAAGTAAAGCATGACACAATCAAATGTCTGGATCAATGTAATTGCACTGAGAGAGATGAAAGGAAACCACTTGCATTAAGAATCACTGTATCGCTATAATTTACACAGGTCCCCTCATCTTACTTCCACTGAAGTCAACAGCAAATTTTCATCAACTTCAGTGGGATTGCTGATGGGCCATGAATTATCCTTGGATGGACATCATAGGGTCTCTAATTTCTGTCTTTTATTCTACCTGGTTGATGAGAGGTAACCTCACAGACATCATTATAGCTGGCATACTTACTTTAATAAGGAATTTTGAATGATGGTATTTTGTTCTATTCCCAACCTTTTCTGAACAAAATGAATACCACCTCCAAGTTGTTATTGGTGAATTGATCAGCTCTGCTGAAACTTCGTAATATGATGGGATAGATATTGAGTTAATCTTGACAGGTGATAGAGACATTTAATAACGTGCACTTAAATGAATTGAATAGTTTTGAGAGGGGTGGGGGATCTATGGAAGTAGACCACTGCTTCTGGAGTTATATACACACACATATATATATATATAAACAGTGCAAACATGGAGTCTCTTCAGCAAGAAAGCCACTATAACCTTTGCAGGTTTTACTTTCTAGATGTAAGTAACCATGGATTTGGTCAAATAAGCCTGGAACATTTACTATAAGCCTGGTAGTCATGAAACAGGAGAAACCACTGTACTCTACTTTAGGCACATTTAATGCAGTTACAGCATCTATTGAACATGAAACACAGGTTCAAGCGAGACTTAACGTCAGCCCATGAGACTAGACAAATCTTTCTCTTAAATTCTTCCTCCCCTGAACATAGACCTTATCTACTAAGCAAAACATTAGACAAGCTTCACTGATATACATAGACATTTCCTATGTACTGCAGTGTTAAACATAAAATTCACCATTATTCACATACATACATTTACATATATAGGTAGATAAACATCTGCTAGGAGCACATTTGCTGCTCTGGGGTGCAGAGCAGCAAAGACCACAGTGACTGAGATACATACTCAAGCTTTTCTCTTTCTCTGGCATTTTCAGCTAATGAGCCTCCAGGATCATCAGCTTTGTAATTGTATTTGGAATTTATGTAGCTTCACCATTAGCAAGAAAAACTCTGTGACTGAGGCAATTTTTAGATTTAGATAGTGAGGCTGGTTGCACCTCCACTGTGGTAATAACACCATGACAAGATCTTTTTCTTCAACTCCCTGGAATGAAAATAAGGATGCCTGGCTTGGAAGGTTACTGTGATAAGATCTGAGCTAAAAAAGCAAGGGTTCATACCACTTCCATTCTCTAGTTATAGTTATGCACCCAAACACAAGAAAGTGGGGGAAAGAGAGCACAGGAGTAAACTAGCAAACAGTAACTCAAATATAAAGCCTAGAGGCCAAGCCAGGTGTTAGGATAAGAAAGGATTTTTTCCCTAGTTAATGATGGAAACTCTTGAGTGTAAGTTACACAGATACAGTATAAATAACTTAATTGCTCTTCACACTTGTGAAGTTGGACCCAGCACAACACGTCCAACACCCAAGGGTTCATATTACAAAACTTAACTTCCTCTCTTCAGTAGTTATCTACTCTGGCAGTTAGTCCCCTCCATACACTTTATCAACCTTCATACTTGAATTGTGATTGCTCACTTCAAGTAACACTATTTGTAGCAATGTTGAAAAGCCTAATTCCTAGACTTCCTTTTAAAGTTGGTTTGGAACATCCATTTGAACTTGCTCTCAAGTCAACCTTCAAATTAAACAGCAGGTTTTGTCAGGTGTATGCCCTGTTCCTCCTCTCAGGCATTCATGGGTGATTGTCAGTACTCCTGTTTCCTTTAAAGTTTCTCACGTGACATATCCCAAGCTCATGCCAAGCTTTCCACTACTGTATTACATCTGTGGCTCAGCCGTATCTGTTACACTGCAGCACCTGGGACTTTCATTAGGCACTACAACAAGTGAAGGTCAGTTCCTTTGAGTTTCATTTCTTGATTTTTGCTTCTAATGCACATCCTTTCTGATAAGACACCTAGGAAGTATAAGAATATATTTCTAATAGAGATCAACTCAGCTGGTGAAACATTAGTCCGTGCACAGCTAGCATTCCATCATTTTGACACATCAGCATAAAAGAAGCAAAGATGGTTGCATGCAAACTAGTCCATTCCCTTATCTCTTTTCCACTCTTTTGTGGACACACACTGACTAATCTGTTATACCTATTATCCTGCCACCAACAATAGGGTAGTACAACAGCAGCTTAGATTTACAGTACAGTTAAAATCCAAACTGCTTAAAGCAGAGTCTACCAGAATGATATAGCAAGAGCTAATAGAAATTTCAAAATTTCTTCCAAATGGAAATGATTATTTTAAAAACAAACACCCTGCTCATTCCTGTATAATATTTTCCAAAAATCCAGGTATTCTGAAAGATTAATTATAAGTAGGAAACTTATCAGAAGACTGATTTCAATGTTTTGTTTTCTATACTTTATGGAGAAGGGGAGGAGATAAAAATGGAAAAGAATAAGTGATGAAGGATAAGGAAGGATAAGTAATGAAAGTATTTTTTGAGAGTTTCCAGCAGCAATCATTTAAGCTGATTCTGACAGTGGTAATAAACACAGCAATGTGCATATTCTTTAAGTCTGCTGTTCCTTTTCAAGGGACCTTTTAGTAGGGACATGAATCTGGAACAAGCCTGTGACACCAAACATCTGTTTATGCAATAACCTTCAAATGCCTATGCACTACCTAATCTTTTTAATACTCTGATAGTATTCTATATTCCAAAGACATCAATGCCACAGAGTGAGAGTTACCTAAAACCTATAACTACCTGAAAAAGGACTTGGGGGTAGGGAGAAGGTGACTAATTTTTACTGCCCCCTTCCCTCCCTAAGCATACAAAAGCTCCCAATAAGATATAACTATGATCTACTGAAAAGCAAAAGGTAAATTAAGTAAATATTGGGAGAAAGCTACATTCAGGAAAAAAAGATTACCATGAAGAATATTTTACACATTAGAAGCTCAAGCGTACCTTTAAGATCCTAAATTCAGACTCAGCTTGACTATAGACTGAGTGCTGAGAAAAACTTCCATGGCTCTTGCTGCACGCTTGTTTGCGCTGCTCCTCTATGGTAAAACCCACGGGCTCCAACAGGCGATGTCCTTGAAGCACTGCTTTTCTACTCGAGCTGATCCTGCGTGTGGCTGAAGGTTACCAATAGCTGGGAACACTGGGTACCTCCTCAGAAATTTTACCTGCAGAGATTGATGACATACCTTCTATAACTTTTATCCATCCATAATTATCTGTGGCTCTGAATCCATACTGCCACCCAGTGAATGGAAACAGTTGAGATGTCTCTTTCCAGAACACACCAGCATTGAGAGATTAGATATTTGGTTGGCGGTGTACGTAAAAGTCCATTTTGGAAATACACAAAATATTTTTCCTTTGCATATCAATTTAAAATCTTTTTACTTTTAAAATACAGAAAGAAAAATCAGGTGTTTTGTTTTTGCTAAATCATTTGTCACTTTTTTGGGGGGGGAAGCCTTGCTAAAATACCACACATACAAATTATTTCTAAAGCCCATGTCTCTAATGGATTTCATGAGATACTAACAGTTCTCTCACATAAGTAAACAAATCCTGCTCAAAATAGATCATGCTTCCCTTTATCTACCTGCCTGTCTGGTTAGCAGAATGATGGAGTCCAAAGGAGAGATGTAATAGTTTCATTTACTTTTAGTGAGCAGATGGTTTTTAGATTATTTTGATTTAGTTTTTTTTTTTTAAAAAAAAAATACTATAAATTCAACTGTAAACAGCAGCATTTTAAAGTTAGATTATAATGCAAACACATTTTAAAAATATACATGCATGGAGCAATAGCTTCATCTATGGAAGCGTTGAGCCTGCCTGTCTGACTAACTAACACAAAGCAAAAGGAAAACACAAGGGAACTTTAGATCCATAGCACTGTCATCAACAAAGTGTTGTTAGAGTACTTCCCTTTTAACAAAGCTGGCAGCTGTGTGGGGTAAGCTGCCTTTCCTCTTTCCCTCAGCTATGCTTGTAAAGGCTAGGAAGTCTGATTAAGAGGAGCTGGTTTGTAGCTCATTCACAGCAAGCTAGAGAGGGAAGACTAGTTCAATACATCCTGGAAAGGAAATGTGGTAACTCAGGGGAGAACAGGGCCACTTTTTGTTAGGGATTTCTATAGCACTTCCAGCAGCATTATAAATGAGCAGGTGCACATCCTAAGAAAGCAATCTTTTGCAAGAAAGCTGTTTTAGCCAACATGTTTCTAAGGATTTTAAAGGGCGCTAATTTACTATATCCATTGCAAATGAGATACAGAATTGAGTGGGCAACAAAGTCAGGTTTGGTAACTTGAAGAAGTGAAGAGTTACTTCTGTGCATTTCTTGACCACAACAACACTTTGGAAAGCCTGATGGTCCAGTTACAAAATAAAATTCAAGCAAATTTACAGCAGTCTTAGCCTTCACACAACTTCAGCATCATGGTGAGTACATCCACAGCCACCTCCCCGCTGAAGTTCAGCAACCAGATTTTGGATCACAAATACATAAATTTGACCCCAAAACTGCTACTTTATCCTTCCAATCAGGCTTTTGCCAGTATACTCCAGCTGCCATCATCTTATCCAGGGGTGTGCAGCCATTATTGAACCCTAATTTTTGTTTAGTATGTTCAACTATTTGTAAGTCCAATTACTCTAAATCCCTTCACAAACTAGCAGACAAGAACTACAAATTGAAGTAGCTTGCAGAAAATCAACTTAAGCAGCATTTCCCGTTTTTTGAATGTTATCAAGAAGTATTTTTAAAGCGGTCAGAAGGAATTGAAAAGGTGAATTGGTGTTAAGGTCAGTTAAAAGGAAATAAAAAAAATAAAGTTGCAAAGACATTCAGTTCTTCATGCATCCTTTTTTCCTCTTCTTTTGGAAGCTAACTGTATATTTGTACTACTTCAGAGAACAGGGGAAAAGGTACAACTCTATCACACTAGAAACAATGACCCAGCCATTGACAATTAACATTCCTGTAGCTATAAGCTGTATTTACTCTAGCTCTCCGGTAGGGAATAGAGTCACTTTTTGCTTGAAAACAAATCTTACTGGAGAAGTTTACTAGTTCTGGCAAACCTTTCATCCACAAGAACTCTTCTGAACCAAATGAAGTTTTCCATCATAAGCAGAGAGAATAAAATTCAAATAAATTTAATAGATGCTCTGTCCAGAACAATTCATATTTACATAAGCTCAGTACAGCTATCTGCTTACATAAACTCTGATTTACAGAAATAATCTGATGAAGTTATTTGGCCTAAATTATTTCACTACCTATGGTCTTCCCAGCTTTTACCTTCCCTCAATATTTTAAAGATCTTCCAACACAAGGTAAACTTTAATTTGTTCTTGGGACTACTATGTTTACTTACAAGTGAAATATTGTTAGATATAGATAGCTCAAAATAGCGTAGATAGCCCAAATAAGCATTCTACAGGAATTCCTGGAATAGCGTATAATAAACACAGCAAGAAGGCAAAATATAACTCCACGCCACCAATCTACTTATAGATTTGAGGAAACTAATTGAACATCTCACAGCTACAAAATATGGATAATGCCTCTTTCACAAGTAATTCTCATCTATAACACGTGGTAAGGTTTGAAAATCTTTTAAAAAAAAGAAAGCAAATCTTGAAGCAGTAAAGAAGCCCATGGAACACCACTGAGTTTAGAGGCAATAATGTATCAAAGAGTGTATTAGAAGTGGTATTCAGACATAATTACTGTTATATCTTAAAAGTAGTTATATCTTCAATTAGTAAAGAAAATAGTTATAGCTTTAAACACAAAAGAAAATGTGATTCAAGTACTAAAGTTCAAAAAAAAAAAAAAGGCACAAATTGAAGCAGCAACGGCATAGCGATTTATTGTGAAATCAACAGGTAAGTTTCTCAAGACTCTCAGTAACTACGTTCAGCAGAATGAAATTTCCACCACAGAAGCCTTCTCTACTTTCACATAATTATAGTTGTAAACTTACTTAAGCTATAAGAATTTAACTCGGAAGTATTTAAGTTAAATATGCAGCTCATTGAAAGTTAGACAAAAAAGTTTTATGCATAAACACTCAGTATTTGTGTGGGTATATCACCTTTGTGGGTGTATCAGCAAACTCTAATCCTTATTTCCTTCTGAATGTTTAGTTGCATCTTAAATCAATATTCCAGCATCTTTTAGATATTTCTAACATGTAAAAACATCACTATTAAAAAACTCAATCCCAACTGTTATTGAAGTCTAATAACAGCAAAAATAAGAATAGTTTAAACAAACAAACAAAAACCAGTAGGTGATTCCCTCCAGGCAGCTTGCACATATAGAGTGCTAAAATCAAAGAAATTTTAGCTTAGAGAACAATCAGAATTAGCACCCTGCATTACACATATGCAGGAATAGCAATGAACTAGAATATATAACTAAGTATTCTATTAAAAGAAAACTGCTGATAACATTTTGGTTCAGGTGGGTTTTTTTGTTTGTTTGTTTGTTTTTAAATAATAAACAATTGAAAACAGGTACCAGAATACAACTATATAGACTCAGGCCCCTTCTTTTTGCATCATAATATCAGGGAACAACTTCAGTAAAAAATAATAATAATAATAATAATAATAAACCTTATGGATTAGGTACTAACCTCAACTGCTCAGTAAGCCTCAGGAAAACTTCCACGTATCTACTTCTGAGACTGATAAAAACTACCTGGGAAATACGTTTCAGCTGGGACAAACTGGAGCATGATGAGGCCCAAGGGGCAGTGAGGGATATCAGATGAAACAAATAATGTCATCAAGGATGCTGGGCAGGGGTGCTGTTATTCATCAGCTTTGAGCTTGCTTGATGTGGTTTACAGCAGGACAAGACCCAGTCTTTTCTATGCTGTTATCTGCCTTGCTTTTGTGGTTGGAGGAACTTGGCATGTCTTCCCTGGGGTCTGCTGAAATGCTCTTTCTCACACTAGGGTGTGCTGTCTAACTCTTGAATCCTGTGCTAGTCTTGTTTAACAAAGGAACATAACAATACATATGAAATGGTATACAATAAATGGATGGAATAGCCTTCCCCAGGTGAATTTTCCACAGTAGCCCTTACAGCCTTTAACTCCTCAGAAGAACTGGTCCATTGTATCAGACTGGAATAAAGAACTTTATAGAAATGAAAAGCTTTTCCTTTTTATGCTTGCACATTCATGCCAAGTATTTGAAAAGCAATCTGCATCCAGTGGTTCAAATTACATGTCTCCAGTAGAATAAGGTATTCACAGAATGTCTCCACAGTTTTGCATCTCTACTATTGAGAAACAAATCATTTTGCCTTACAAGTTTTTATGTCTTGTGTATTTATTATTACTATTAAGTTTTCTCCCACTGCAACACTATTAATATTGATTTTGTAATTAAGTGAACCAAAACTCAAGCTGTGAGCTTGAGAACAGTGTTCCACCATTTGCAGTATGCTTATAGACAAGGAGGACAAAGAAAAGCAAGTAAGGCTTTATTTTAGCTGAACATGTCACAAAGATGGCAAAAGGAAACTTCTTATCTCCTCTATGGATTTCTGTCAAGCTGTCACAGTCCAAATACAGATATCCTTCATGCTCCAAAGTCTTGACCCCTGTCCACTAGTTTTCATACAAAGTTTAGCATGTCTAAGCTTGAGTTACTGGCATGCTTTTTTACTTTAAGGAAAAAAATATATCAGGGACATCAGTGACTATTATGCCCTCTGTACTCAAACTATCAATTAAAAAGGACAGAGACCAGGTGTGGAAAATGTCATCTCAAAATGGAAGTTATGAGCATGTTGACAAGAGAAGACATAACAAAGTTTTACAGCCTGGATTGTAATGGTTATTACCACAGACAGCTGTAATAAAAATGAGGCTAACGCTTGACATCACACCTCTGTATGATAGGGTTGCTTGCTTCTAGGCAGACAAACTGATTTGTAAAAAAAGCTGAAAGTTCCACCTTGGAGAAAAACAAACAAACAAAAAAACAAGCTAACAAACAAAAAACAATCACACAACCCCACAGTACACGTGTCTTCTTTTAATTTACCTTTTCTGCAGCTGCTAACTAATTCTGAAGCCCATTTACTTCTTTGAAAGCTGTCTGTCACGCAGCTTCCAGGGCAGCTGAGATGATCATACACAGGTGTATGGCACCTGTGAAGTCAGTTAACCTTTAGAGATCTTCAGATTAGTTGGTGAAAGAATTGCTAGCAAAAAATCAGTCTAAGTTGTACAGCCCTGAGTCAGGATTAAAGTTGCTGATAACGCAAATTAGTGGTCAAATTGCACATGCTAATGAAGAACAAGCTGAGTGAGAAAAAGGCAATTCTGGTTAGATATCAGAGAGAAATTCCTGCCTAAGACTTGTGTGGAAAGAGACATCACTTCTATTCTGGTCAATACTACAAAATACTTGTATAACAATGGTACTTCTTACCTGGTGCTTTAGCCACGCCAGCTTATCTCTCCCCAGAATCATGATCTGCTAAACTGCATCCTTTAAATTTACTATCTAATCTCAGTGAGTAGACGCTGAATATACAGAGGCACAGACTACATTTGTTCTGATTAAAGCCTATTTTTTTTTTTTAATTTTTTTCCCCTGATGATTGAATCCTACATCATAAAGCCTTTACCTACACTTTGGACTAATTTTACTTCCTAGATCACTGCCCTTCCTAAGACCTTTCATACATCACCTTAGCAGAAGTACTAATCAAGCGTAAGCCTTCACTACTTCTCTGGTTAACTGATTCCAAGTCCACAGGAGTGTAAAGAGGGAAATGAAAACCAGTTCAAAATAAGAGAATGTCTTTAATATATGTTTATTTCTTCCCATGGCTTACTAAAGAAATATTTCTTATGCCTTTCTGTCCTTGATACTCAGTTGTAGTATCAACCAAAAGATAAATGTTCCATGGGATAAAGACCATACCTTCATTCATTAAGGAAATGCAGAGCCTGAGTTCCTTCAACCATTAGGGGAGTCAATGAAGCAATATAGTAATAAACCAGCCAACAGAGAGGTTTGGACTAATGCTAGTCTGTACAAAACTAAAAAGATTGTACATGGGAATTAGTGCTCTTAAATAGAAGCAAAATACAAGAAATAAAGTAAAAGACAAGAGCAGAAGTTTAAAATGTAACTTTCAAGGTAAGTAAAAACAAGACAATCTTATCGGTGTTGTATTAATGCATGAAAATGGAGGGAGAGTCCAAGTAGCTATTATTTTTATTTTTACAGATGCCAGACATACAAGATAGCAGTCTAAGGGATAATAAGCAGACAGAGAAGGAGAATTTTCTACTGGAAAAATTACTGGCATGTGATTGATTGTTGTATAGTTAATTAAATGCTCTTCATTAAATTTGAGCTCAGTGGGTAATGGTTGTGTTTTGCTATACACTACATATATTTTATATTTGTATGTGCATTTAATATTTTTTGAAAGAAAAATAATACAATATTTTTAATGAATCTGAATATATATATATATATATTAATTTTTAATAAGTTTTAACATACCAAGTAAAGTAAACCAATTTGATCCATATTTCTGTGAGGCAATTCTGATTAGGAAAGATGCCAAAAACAATTATAATTAAGAGTTCATCAAAAAAGGCTACTGTAGGCTGTTTCATTTGCTTGTTTTAAATACAATGTTTTAAAATTCAATTTTTAAGACTGCAAAAATAAAATATTTGTCAAAACAAAAAAGATGAAACTCTTTTCAAATTCTATCAT
Organism: Heteronetta atricapilla; assembly: GCA_011075105.1. NCBI lineage: Eukaryota > Metazoa > Chordata > Aves > Anseriformes > Anatidae > Heteronetta > Heteronetta atricapilla. Next base: position 11,562,482 of record CM021734.1, read on the forward strand.
TTTTTCTAATACTTTTTCTACTCCCACCATTTTAAGGTGTTTGTTTTTCTTTTTTTGTGTCATACAAAATGCCTCCAAAGTCAAGAGTAAAATCCATTATGAGACATCCAAAACTAGTTCAAAAATAATGTGAATTAGACACAGTTATTAACAAAAGGGCAAATCTGTATTGCCAAGAAACACAGTACAGTTAGCCTTACTACTGCCCAAATTTACTGGTAAAATTACATATCTGAGCAATCACTATGATAAATGTCCTATACGCAGGAAGTGAAATAACATTGGTGTTTATTGAATGTTGTGAAATTCTCTACTTTTAACACCTAGAACCAAACCTGAAGAGTATCTCTGGCTGCTAATCAAACCAACACTGCAGAGGACAGCTTCTCACCAAAACAGGGAGTGTGCAGTACAAACCACCTTTTTGGCTATTTTATGTAAGTTCACTTCCTCTACTTTCACTCACCTAATTCATTTATGCTTTCTGCTGCATTTATTTTCTCTTTTTCTAATAATTAGTCTCTTGGTTACTTTTCATGTGGAGAAAGGGAAATCATAAACTAGGCTGGAGGGAGGGAAGGTAAAAAATAGGGAAAATCAAGCAAACAAACAAAAACCAGAGGTCTGAGAAGATTAATCTACACTTCCTAGAAAACAGAGGTATAGAGGCCTGAACATTCTTTTTACCTCTCACCTACAGGCCAAGAACTCAGAGTAACTCTGCCCAATACAGGTAATGCATTTTTATCATCTGCAATGACATAGCCCCTGGACTCTGTTCAAGATGCAGTAGAGCACTGCTTCGTTGGCAGTTTTACAGCTATGGACAGCTCCCCTTTGAATCTATCGCCCCAAGATTTTTAATTTTTTTTTTTTTAATTATTATTTAATTCAAAGTTCAAGGAAGCAGAAGTGGTTGGCAGTAGCAGAATACTTTTGTATGTGATCAAAATAAAGGATGCTATCTGGAAAAGCACGACACATTGCATTTTATTTCATGCATCACTCTGACAATTACAAGCAAATATTAATATAGAATCTCCAACACTCTCAAGAAAGGTATTTTTAAAATGTTACTACAAATTTTAGCAGGAAACAATTACGTTAAAGGAAAGAAAAAAAAAATCAATTTTTAGATCATGCAAGAAAATGATACATTTGTAGTAATAACCTTATACTCCAAATCAGCTTATATCTTCATGCAAGGACATTTAGGAAGGAAAATAGATAATACTCTTGCTAGTAACTAAGTACTACCTCTCCTGACAAAGTTACACATATTAGGTTTAACAAATGCTATTTGGTTTAAAACTCAGTGGAGAGGTTTCATTTACATGTATCACTTACTGGTATCAGTGATGTCTATACTTCACATTATCAGCCTTGAATGAAATGAATTCTCCACTTACAGCAGAATTTAGGAGATGGTAAAGACTGAATGTTTTCCTCCTTTTCCCCTCAATATATCTGTTGCACAAGCTGCACATTTTTAACAACAGATTTAAAAGAATGCATGTGTGCTTAATTTTTAAGGTATCTTTGTATGTATGATAGTCAGTTGTATGTTGATGTATGGTAGTCAGTTGGCTGGGAATGATCATAAATCGTGCACATGTCACACCTCTGACAGACTGACAGAACCCCTTCTGGAATGCATGGAGCACATGGCAAAGCCCTACAAATGTGCCAATTTATTTAAATTTTATGAATTACACCTTGACGTAAGTGGTTCCTCTTCTCTCGGTAGCATCTGTTAACAGACCACACACACTTCAGCAGTTTCTCCTTGTTAAAGATTTCAAAATTGAACTGAATTCAAAACTGAACTTCATTGTTCAGTGGCCTGTCTATCCAGCTACATATAACAGCTAAAACTAGCAGAAAAAAATGTTTTGTAATGATGAGAGAAGTAGCCTTCCACTCTGAATTAAATAAGAATTCAGGAGATCATATGTTTACTGGGGCCTCTGTAGTCCCAGTAAGATAGATTATACATGAGTAGAGTTATTTTACATATGTCTTTTTTGTGCAGTATATTTGATCCATTGCAAAACCACATATGATTTATTGCATGTGACTGCTGGACATTTTACGGACATCTAGCAGTCTAGGCTTCCAAGTACCAAGAAAGGCCACCAAAAGCTACAAAAATGTAGCATAAATGAAATACTAAAAAAAAAAAAAAAAAAAAAAAAAAAAAAAAAGAGAGAGAGACAGAATTTAATGGGAAATGTTGTAGCAGAATGTCTGGATGCATTAGCAATCACTACTGGATCAAACTGCACTTGGGCTCTCTATTCTCATGACTTGGGTTGGCTGTGTTTCTACCCGCACCCTAGGGCGCCTCCATCTCTCCTGCTACTTCACAGTAAGGGAATGTTGAAGCAGTTCAGAGAGGTTTTTACTGCTGTTTGACTTGTTCCTTGGTGACAGACAGGATTTCAGTCCATGGCATCTTTCAGAAAATGTACTGCACTGATTCTCTGTACCTGGCCCTGAAAGTAACTGCAGTTTGCTGGAAATACTTCTTAGAATCAGTTAAATGGCTAGCATTCATCTTCTTTAAATTAAAGTAAAATCAAATCAAGCCAAATTGAAACCAGCTTTGCCTGCCAAGGAGTTTCAGAGAGCTGGCATTTCTAGAAGAATCCAATTGGGCTACAGCTATGGCAGAGCTCTGACTGGAACCCAAACAAGTTTTATAGCAATGAGGATGTGTAGATAAGAAAGCCAGAACTGAAGCGTAACCACAGAATGTCACTCTTCAGGTCACAGGCAGCAGTCTTATAGTATGACATGAACTAAAATTACATACTTTCCACAGAGAATCCTCACAGATAGCAGGAAAGGGATTGCACAAAAATCAAGGGAGAAACACAACCCTTACTGCCAACTTTAGATTGAAAATTGACTTTTCTTAAGCCACATTTATTCCTCCTTTGCTGCATCTTTTCGTGTCATCCTATTACTTTTCCTTAAAAATATCAACATGTAAACAATTAAAATGTACAGATGTACACCATTACTGGGATTTTACTAGTCTGTCTTTATCAGCATAGGAAATGATTTTCCCATTTAGATTCTTCCTCTATCTGATTGCATAAATATATATAATGGCTTCATTTTATAGGATTTTCTATCCATACCCTTCATATGTTTATGTTAAAAAGAAATTTAAGTTATGCCTGAGTAACTGAATATGAAGATCACATGTATTTTGCAATGGTTCCACATTTGTCATTCATCTTCTAAAATACTACAAATATTAATATACAAGTGTAGATTTTTATGGCTACGGATGTTAAAACTGGCTCGTACAGTTATTTCTCTGATGTCACCCTAGGGTACCACTGAAACTGGATTTACAGCATTTAATTTATCCCATAAGTATAGCATCAGCCATAGAACTTATGTAAACAGTACTCATAGAAATAAGATGATGAAGCAGAGATTCTTCTGACTCCAGTAGTTTCAAATATAACCCTATTATGATATATAGCCATTGCATGCAATAAACAAGCAGCAAATATGACTAACTTCAGCTGGCATAATGCAAGCCATAGCAAGTTGCAGAAAACCATGCTGGCAACTGAGCAGGTCCATTTCCTTGTACAATTGGAACAGGTGATGGATGTTGGTGTCTTGAAAAATAACAAGGCCAGAAAACTGGATTCACAGCTCACCAGCTGAGGTAGTTTATTATCTGTCTCTAACATAAAGAAAAGGAACTTCAGACTAAACAAAACCTGTAGTAGAATATATGTATTTATGCCAGCCCCACATTGGTCTGGAATATGGTCATTAGATTTCCCCCCGCTTCCCAGTGGCCAATAACTGATACATTAACTATGCTCCATGAAAGATACTCCTCATATGAATTCAGTCATATACTGGCAAATCAAAAAGAATGGGTAAACTCACCCAACTGATGCACATGGAAAAACAGGTATTATATTATTTAATGTATTAATTCACTTTTCCTTATGATTTAGAACATGATTTATATCAGCTGGAATTTTACTCTAAGGCAATAAAATCAATGTAGCTTTCTCCCATGGAAGCATCTTTATGCCTCCGTTTTGCTAACTTATCTTTCCTAGGCAAGCTTTATATATAATTAAAAGAAAAAAAAAAAAAAAAGGTTCAATAACTCAGATATTGCAGTGTTATGACCAATGTGTCAGACATCCACTGGCAATAGAACGAAGTTCTTTACAGCACATGCTTCTATTCAGTTTATCCTCCGTACCTAAGTTAATGTTTTTTGACATATATGTACATGTATTATGGTATATGGAAACTGCAAAAAGGAACCCTTTCTTTTCTGTGTGTGCCTACTGCTCTACAGAATTCCAGAAACAACTCAGGGATAAGGAAAGGTTACCAATGAAAAATAAAATCATATTTTTATTTCTTATGTGCATACTAAATATAGTCTGTCATCTTTTCAAAACCTTAATTTTCTAAAATCAGTAACAGAAAAACTCAATTTTTTTCCCTCAAATGGGTATAATTAAAAAAAATAGTAATTAGTGTCCCAAAACATTGATTAGATCACCATACATTAACATGTATTTGAAGTCACCAAAAGAAAAGAAAAAGAAAGAAGAGAAAGAAAAAGAAAAATATTTGAATTAATTTTAACGAAGATTTGAAAGAACCCATGACTATGCATACAGCCAAGGTGAGAAACATTTCTTATTCAAGGAAAACACTTGAGTAAACACTTCTTTAAAGGAGAGTTTGAATGTCCCTACTTCTGATTCCTATTCTAGCTCACCAAAAATCTACTGGAACAACTTTGATGTGAAAGCATTATTTATCACTTATCTGATATATCTTATTCGCTGATGTCACATACTCCAAATTTCCCATTTATTCCTGTAACGGGCTCTGATTTCATGCAAACACTCAGAGATTTCATTGAGGCTTCTTTGGATGCTAAGGAAGAGCTTCTGAATGCATCTGATTCAAATTCCTAGTCATGGGGGAACTGTGCAAAATGCCCTCCAAAGCCCCTCTCTCACACTGACCTGTGCGGCAAGATTGCCGCTCTCATTCCTTTGTCATCCTGCCCAGAACCTCCTGCAATTTTTGTCCTGTGCTGGTCAAAAGGAAAAAAATACAACAAACTCCTTTATACTCATGGGCTGCATGACTGTTGCAAATCAACTGTTCCTCTGATTCTTCAAAATTCATTGTGGACATTTATCATTACATTTTATCTGACCTGGATGTTTTTGTTTTAATCTAACTGATGAATCACTGAAAAACTGGGGAAATAGACATTCTGAATGATTTTTATTTTAGGAAAGTTAGATTTGCCTTATATCACACATATTCAAAATACTTCAGAATGCCATACACTATGCTCATCAAAACCAAAAAATCTGTTGCTTCAACTATGCAGTGCTCTTTCTTACACAGTTACATCATTTTGCATTCTGGTGGGGACAGGGAAATTCCTATACATTATCTTGATTCTGACAGTGACCAGCTTAAACTTTGAAACATAAGACTGAAATTCTGCATTTTAAAACACTAGCTTCACAAATGTAACATTTAAACTACTGTCAGCCTAAAGTCCATTTGAAGCTGTCCAACTGAGTGTTATGTGGATTTTTTTCTTTCTACTTAAACAATAAACTATTCCTTCCAAAATTATTTGTGGCTGAATATTTTCATTGGAAAATAAAATACCTAAAGCAAATTATTACTTGAATTTCACAGTAAACTGGATTTATGAAACTGCTTTTCTGAGAGGGTTTGATGTGAGTCATCATATCAAGTTGTGCACCTTTGCTAATTTTCTTTATTACTGCAATTCTACATGTCTACTGCGACCAGTTAGAGTTGATTAGAAATCACTGCTTGAGCTATTTAAAATGGCTACTTTATTTTTTTTTATTCCGTATTTATTAGGTCTCACATTTTATTTTGTTTACTTAATTGCAAGGGTTTCCTTTTTTTTTTTTCTCTCCAACTTTGATGCCTCAGCTAAAAATAGCTATAGCATATTTTTAACATCCAAAGATCCTGACAGTAATTAAGAGGTACATCATCCTCCTAAGTTACTCTGCATTCATCTAGCCATTTAGTCTTAGACTTTCAGAAACAGCTCCAGTTTATCTGCTTAATTTCCATATGTATGTGTATACCACGTGGCCTACAGAGCAGTAGGTTATGGCTTTGCACTTCTCTGAAATGAACTATATCTCATAATAAAGGCAAATTCCTTGTATGAAAACCATGCCCCAGTGTTCAAGGGATTCAAAGAGGTAAATCTTGCTGATTCGCACAAATGGTTGCAGTGCCCCAATTATGGCATTTTATGATTGAGGCCCTGAACTACTGAAGTTCTTAAGTACGTACTTAACTTTTAATTCAATAGAAGCATTCACCTGTTTGAAATGCTTAAATACTTTCATAAATTGTGATCCAAATAAAGTGAACAAGCAATGAAAAAAGAAGCAATAAAATGTACTTATGCAGTAAATACTCTGAAGCTTATTTCAAGAAGCTGCCCCATCCACCAGCTATGCAGCTGCAACCATCACAGGCTGCAAGCGTTCTCAGATTTGCTCACTCTAGGCGTGAAGCTGAAGCACTAAATCTGTTTTCACTTCTTCCCTCTCTTCCCTTCCTAGAGGACATGCATATCTGTCATTTGCTGTGTAAAGTCATCTATCCCAAGACACCTATGCTCACTTCACGTGTTTGTCTATGAAACTCTTGAGAGAACATGTGGTGAAGTATCAAAGGTGAGGTTCTGGCTCCTTTACAATGCTTCAATTAAAATAATCATAATACAGTGACAAGTTACCATGATGCTCAAACTAGGACATCTGTCCAACTAACCAAAGTTCCCAGGTAGCTTTTCTAATCAAGAAACCATATAGAAAGGAAATCCGTACACTTGCTGGATATTGTACCCTTCTTCTAAGAATAAACCCCCAACTCTCAATTAACTCTGCCTTTATTTGTAGTCTTCGGTCTTTTCTTTCATTTTCTACAGCCATTTGAAACCCCTCCATTTATCAAAACATTTTACTGGTGTTCAAATAAATAGGCCTGATCTTACCTCTTTAATCTTGATTTTGGCTTTCATTTTGAGTTACCTACTTTATTCTCATGTGTCACTTTAGATTAATTTGCTATGCTAAGTACTTGCCAAATAAATAATGAGCTTTCAAACAAGTCCATATGTAATAAGGCAAGGATTCAATTATTCCTAACACCATTAACATTTTACTAGTGTATCAGGGCCTTAGCTGAAAATATAATAGACATCTTTAGGATTTCCAAGAGCCTCACTATGTTACTTGCAAACCATTGCTACTGCTAAGACATTAGCATCTAATGACCTGTAATAATGACAAAAAGAGGGCAATTCTTTGCAGTGATCCCTACAACTAGACATTCTCTATGTTCCTTATTTAGTTCCAAACTTAAATTCACAGAAAGTTGCTGTCAACTGCTGGAAGCTATTATTTTGGAGAGGAGAAAGAGAATAAAGAGTCTAAAATTATGTAAAAAGGGATTTTTATTTTTATAAGCAATAAATGTCTTTGAATTAATTTTGTTTCCTATATAATTGTCCTAAAAACCAATACTTGCATGACAGCCACAGGTAAAGTTACTAGCTGCAGCTGAGGCCCACACATGTAGAAAACTACATGTGAATTAAAGGTAGTCTCCTGTGAATTCTGCAGAGATGACAGACCAAGAAGGAATGAGCAACAGAAGTACAAGCAAATGAGGTGATGCCACAAAACACGTCAGCGGTATGTGGGGAAGGGGTTCTGTTCCCAGCCCCTGAAGATGACACTGTGAATACCAGCATCTGGGCTATGACAGTTTGAGATGTATTTGTATTCACTTTTCAAAAGGTGGCCTGTCCCCTGAGCTGGAGCCCTTAACAAGTCAGATCTTAAAATATTCCAAAATCACTCACAAATTCCTTTGAGAATTCTATCACCGACAAAGAGAAGGAACATTGTTTGCTTTAAAAAAAAAAAAAAAAAAAAAAAAAAAAAAAAACGGAGTTTCAAGGATTTGAATTTTCCCAGTTCTTCTCTATAGTCATTTGGCTCATAGAAATTAAACATATGGGTTAGAAATTAAACATATGAGTTTTTTTGAAAATATATGATCAAAGAGCAAACCCACACATTTGTTTTTATTTCAGAATTTACTTCCATAATTGCACATTCAGCACTTATCCCTATTTTATTACTAAGAATGGAGATAAGGAAGAAGCTACTTGATCCATCAAGTCCAGTCCTTTGCAATCCCTGAAAGCAAACATTAATATAGCAAGATCAACACTTATATGCCCTTACACGCTGCCAGGCAGAAAGCATTTTAACACCTTGCAAGAAACTAGAAATCACATATACCAAGTGCACAACTATAAGGTGCCACAGCAGAATATAAAGGCGTAAGGGTTCATCACAGGTTTTACCAGCAGGAAGGAATTTATGAAACATGGCCATGATTAAGCCATGATTAAGCACTATCAAGTAGGCATTTACTTCTGGAGATCTGGAATATGAAAAGTGAATAGTGTGTCCTGTACAGCTCCCATCTTTCTACTATGTGAATGAATACCTGCCCTGGATAGGGCCTAAAAAATGTGAAAAATCTGTCAGAGGCCTGTGTATGAATGCTGTCACTGAAAACCAGTATCTGGCCAAGGGCAGCAGAGAGGCTCAGGGAGCAAAGCCATGCCTCAATGCATGTGCTCTATTCTCAGCTTTCACAGAAGGATGGCAGAATATTGCCCAGTGGACCAGTATCACTATTTACTCATAATGTAAAATGGGGATAATGATCCTAGCAGATAGACGACAGCTCTTTAAAGATGTCTGAGTGCCTGTGCATTTCAGGTCTTTTATAAGATGTTTTTAAACTCTGCCAAACAAAGAGCCATATAAGAGCACAGAGTTATCACGACTGATCTCAGCACTGTGATATTAGGTCATAAATCATACCATTGACAAAACCTAGCAGTCAGTGAGTTTTGCAACACCATCTCAAGTTTAGTTCTTTCTTATTTGTACATAAATGAATTTCCTACCAAAAAGTGAAATAAAAGCGAGCCCTTTGCAATTTGTTGACTTTAGACCCCAGATTTTAATATTAGTCAACTCACACATAAGATGTTTTTCCCCTTTTCAATCTTCCCAAAAAGTTTTCTTGGTTGTTTAACTGGATTGTTTTCAGTGGGTTTGAGTGCTGAGAAAATGGAATTATACTTGCAAATTTCCCTTTACTGGTAGTTGCCTGCATGCAGTCCTAGCCAGAATACAGCCCTTGGCACTAACAACCTTATAGCAATGGAATGATATCTCCATTTGCAGTAAAAGAGTTAATGGGAAAAATCCATGTTCAGGGCAGTCATCTGAGGTCAAAGACTGTGAAGTGGTTTGGGGGCCAAATAACATTTCTGTGTAGGAAGCAAACGCTGTTTTTCACATAATTTCAAAATATTATACTTGATATTTTCCAGAAAAGCCTAAGAAGATGCAGTATAAGGAAATTTCAATGCATTCATTAATGAACAAACTAAATCTTCAAGTTAGTTTGTTAAGTATAATTATGCTTAATTCAGTCATTTCTTTTTATTAGCCATTTTATGTTGCTGTAGTGATTATGGCCAAGTACATTTGCATGTGGGTTGGCAATGGAAGAAGAGTCTTTGCACAATGTTTGTCTCAGAAAAGGTGGACTTCAGAGCAACTGGTACTATATCAATTACTGAGCATGCTGGAAAACGTTACAAGGTAAAAACTAATTATTTGAACTTTCATAGATCTGTCCAAGAAGAAAATAGGTGTGCTGTGAAAGAGGTGAGCAAATAAAATATAAAACATAGGAGAAGCCCTGGTAAATAGGAGAGAGAGATTTTTATTACTTAGTACTAGAGTGTGATACATGAAGGAGACCAGATTCATGTGGATCTGGTACGAGACTGCATTGAAACTTCATCAGTTATGTGTGAGTGCCTAGCTCTAAGGCAAGAATAGTATTGTTATATCTGGAAAGAAGTATAAGAAAAATATAAACTATATAAAAGTAGTGAAAAATCTAAAGAAGAATAGTTATTTCCATCTCAGTAAGGGTCAATTTCTCAAGTCCCCATCTCCACACAGAACCCTAAGTAGCACCTGCCTGTGTGCACTGAAGACATCTCCAAGACATGAGAGCATTTTTGAGTGCCCGGAGGCTGTTACAAGCTTCAGAAAATGCCTCACAGAGGCAGGAAGGCAGTGCTGCAGCTACTTAGGACAGCTGTGAGGTGGCCGTTGCACCTCCTGCCCCAATTTTACTGAGGTGCCACAAGCGCAGCCCAGACCCCCAGTGCTGGCCACTGAGGACTGGTGGCAGAGGTAA
>CM021734.1:11587724-11652925 GCA_011075105.1 Heteronetta atricapilla
ATATACATATATATATATGTATTCCCAGTTGAATGGTCAGTGATGGAATGGGTTAATCTAGCTGTTTTCATATTTTGAGAGTCATGGGTTGTTGATAGCAATTGCCTCTGCTACTCTGCCTGTGGCATAGAACAGACCTGTCTTTTCTTTTAAAATGTGAGTTAGTATGAAGTTTATACCCCAACTATAGTAGTTGAGGTTGGCCACCTCAGAGCTGGTGCAGCTGCAGCACCCAACCACAAGTTATAGGGGCATTTTGGGCCCTTGCTTCACCAGGGGAGGCCTGGGATAGCAGCGAGACTAGGCCGCAGCCACCAGCTCTCCTGAGAGAGGCTGACAGGGAGTGGGCACTATCAACATGCCCAGGCCCTTTGCTTGGAAAAAGCCTCTGAGAGGGCAGTGACATGTTGCTGCCCACTGCAAGCAGGGAGGGGCCAGCAGCACATGTGCACCAGTGTGCAGCTGGTGTGGCAGAGCACAGGAGCTCTGCACCAGCTCTTGGTAGTCTGTGAAATCGCACACCTACCATGGTGTCCACTAGGCAGAGAGCTCACTCCAAAAACACTGTGGTGACCCAGAGGGAGGGCCTGCCTGGAGACATGGCTGTTCAGGCCTCTGGCTGCAGGGAGTGCCTGAGCCTGCTGCTGCTGGGAGAGGAGGGCAGCAGGGAGGTAGCCTGTACTCAAGTGAAAGATCTGCTCACTGTGGTGGCTGAGCTCAGGGAGGAGGTGGAGACACTAAGGAACATCAGGGTGTGTGAGCAGGAGGAGATGGGTGGAGTAACTCCGTGGTGAGCCAGAGAGAAGGGCATGGGGGGGGGGAGGGTCCTGCAGAGGGCCCAGCAGGTTTTTCCCTTCCTTAAACATTCTCTCCCAGAGGCACAACCAGTGTCACTCGAGGCTCAGCTGTGGCCAGCGGTGGGTCGCTTTCAGAGCCGGCTGAACCTGGCTCTGATCTGCCATGAGGCAGCTGCTGGGCTCTGCTCACAGAGGCCGCCCCTGCAGCCCTGCTACTACCAAATGTTTGCCATGTAAACCCAATACAAACCAGCAGAAATATATACACAATTATTTTAATTAAATGGTTGAAACAAATTCTACTGGTAAGTTGCTATTCTTGATTCTTTGCAATGTATGTGTGCAGTAAAGTGTCTGAGAAAAGAAAGATTTTTGAAAGTAAGAAAATGCTTTTGCTAAAAAAGAATAATAAAGTGTATTGTGATTATCTATTAGTAGTATTTGGCTTGTATGTTTTTCTCTGAGTTAATTGCACTAAGATTGTCTCTTACTGCATGCAAAGCTTGCATCCTGAAGCATGTCCTATTCTTATGCTACTGCTGCCCAGTTATTTAAGAGAATATTTCAGTTTGAATAGATGCTGTTGTTGGGCAAACGGCAATCTCACTATGTCAAAATTAGTTTCATACCTTTTTTACTTTGGTAAAGTGCTATAAATCTTGAGATAGTTTTAAAATGTCTAGATTTGTAGTGATCTTGGAAGTGTGGCCTTAGGTACAAGTGCTAGTGTTACAGATGGACAATGCCACCTGCCACCACCACCTGAGAAACTGAGAAATAATTTGCTGTAGAGAACTCATTTGCTGTAGACATGGGAAATGGCCATAGAAAAGATTTAAGTAGAAATCAACATCCCACTTGCCCTTCTGCCTGACTCTAAAGCTCCTGGCTATCTCTGAAGTACTAAGTGGTTAACGAAGAATGGCCAAATGCTCTGCATGCAGCAGAATGAGAACTTGTGTGTAGTTTTCGTGTTGTTGTTGTTGTTTTTAATGTCCTGAAGCAATAAGACATGTTATTGATTAAGAACATATCAATTCCAGTTTCCTATGGAAAGATGAGTTCACATGTTGTGGTGATGTTTTCCTTGTGGTTTCCAATCTATATGCAAATAATAATAATAATAAGTGAAATGTTGCTAAGGTCCATTATGAAACTGTTAAGTGAATCTGTTAGTAATAATGAAAATTCCCCATTTCTACATAGTTACATACATAAGTTTCTAAGATACAAGAAATAATAAAGAGAATGTATCTTTTTAAAGGAAAAGCTGATTTTTAAAAAAACTTAGAATCTGGTCAAAATTGTTTATCAAAATGGACAGAAAACCATTTTCTTTCATTAATATCAGCACTTATAAGAAAATTAGGATATCAAGAAAGTTAGTAAATTATCTTTCTCTTCCAGTAAAACTGCATTCAGACAACTTTTAGCAAGACAACTTTTGGAAAAAAAAATAATATAAAAATAAAAATATATATATATAGTCTGTCCCTAAAATATTAGCATTTATTAAATTGATAGTTTATTTCTTCCTATTCAATAATTTTTAGCCAATACCTTCTTATTTGATTTATCATTCATATCTTCCATTCTTGGAAGTTTGATTCAAAACCCATGAAATCTACTGGAGTTCTAGTTGTAAGAAACATATGGAAGACTCTGTCTACTCTGTTCCAGCTGTGTATTTCTCATGGTTATTTTCTCTTCAGGTTTGAGTATTTAATAGGATTTCTGTCTATTTGCCACACTGCTTTTTCTGGCATTTCTTATTTTCTTCCTTGGCTTTTGTTCCGATGCCAAGCCAGCAACCATTCAACACTTTCTCCCTAGATAATTACATTTGCAAGGGTCCAGAACTCCTGCATGCTAAATTTCATTTTATTCAGACTGTCTTTCTGGAAGGTAAAGGAAAAAAAAAACCAAAACAACAACAACAACAAAAAAAACCCACTTCAGTGTCTTTCTTGAAAATCAGTTAGAGAAATAAAACACACTGGCAATAGCTATCATGCACATTCAGAACCATATGTGTATTCAAGCAGCTATTTGATATAAACATCAGAGTCATTCTTATCTGTATCTACTCTCATTCTACCATACCTAAAAATACTTTAATGTTTGCCGGTATTTCTTCTGGTACCATAAAGGGGGTTGGATCAGTAGCATTAATTAACTTCCCAGATACCTGAATCCATAATTCTATTGCTGTCATTCATCATTCCTCTTCCCTAACAATAATTTTAGTATTACTGATAACTGAGTAAAGTTAAAATATGCTACAGCTGTGTCTCCATTCTTTGTTGTCCAAGATAGCTCACTGAGTTAGCATGTGCTTTGGGCACTACTGGTGTCCCTCTTCTGAATTTCATGGCTTCCAGAAAACTACTGGAATTCACTACCAATGGTTCCAAAGGTAGACATTAGAGTTCAGTGCTCAATAGTGTTTTTTAGTGGTGGTGGTGGTGGTTTTTTTTGTTTTGTTTTGTTTTTTTTAATGGAAAGCAGTAAGTCTTTGGTCATAAGTAATTCATAGTATTTCACTATTGGATAAGATTTCTGCAATGAATTACTTTATCTTAAAGTTGTGGGGTTTTTTGTTGTTGTTGTTTTGTTTTGTTTTCTTTTTCTGATATGCTTACAACTCTATAAAATGATACTTGAATTCATCAGGGCCAAAAGGAAAACTCTTACGACAGTTAATTCAATGGAAATACATACCTCCAAAATGAGGTGAAAAGTATCAGCCCCTACATGAATGATGTAATGTCAAAATCATCAACAATTAAGGCTCTGAAGATTCTTGTCTGAAGATGCAGAAGAGGCCAATAGCAGCATAAAGAAATGAACTCTGAAGGGAAATCCCTAACCCCTAATCTACCATTTCTCCTAGAGATTAGTTCATGTATCAACACTTGGATCCATGTCTACAAATGATAACTGGGATCATCACCACTGAATACCCCTTGATCTTCAGAATGTCTGCTGATAAGTGTCTATTTATAATGATGCTCACTAGAGACCATGCTATGTTTTTGACATTCTTTATAAAAAGTAAACAAACTCTTGCATCTTCAATAAAACCAGTCAACAAGGGAAGAGTGATGTGACCTTTTACAGTGCTTTATTGACCATACAAAAAGAAGCAACTCTGAGTTTGTCCTTTGCGTAGGTTCACAGGAGAGAAAAAGCATTACTCTGAAACTCAAATCTCTCAGTAATACAGTGCTGTCAGATCAAAAAAGTTAATTCTTAGACCTGCAACCTTTTTGTTACTAAGAATGTGCAATAAAAGGGTATATCTGAAAAAAAAATGACTAAAATGTCTAGATGACTTTATGCATATTTGCAATGTTATAGCACCTTCCCCCTCTTTTATCATACACCTCTTTATACACTTAATTAAAATAGTCTATCAGTGCTCTATCATAAATGGTAGCTTGTGATATAACCTTTGCCTTCAAATACATAACATCTCATTTGTCAATCAGTAATAACTACAGGTATCCTCTACATATTTCATAGCAGAAAATGCAATGAACTGCACATCACTCCTATCTGCAGATTACCCTTTCAATCAAATGCTTTCCAGAAATAAAGTCATAATGACAAATCTTTTGTTCCAAATCCTTAATTCTGATAAAGGTTTTAAATGTGTGACCTTAAGATCAAAGGAAAAAGAAAGCAACAAACAAACAAAAACCTAACAGTCCTCTGACAAATAAATATGGATCAAAGTCCTGAGCAGCAGAACTTAATAGCAGATGATCTGGCTTCTGATGTTTAATGACAATGGCTTATAACATAGAAGGAAAGGTTCCGTCTTTCAGATGTGTTTTGGTGCTTTATTCTGACACTGATTCTCTCTTTTGGATATAGCAGGCTGAGAACAAGAAGTTCTCCATGATACGAAATCTGTTTAACAAAGAACCCTTGGTAGTGTTTTGAAACCTGCACATTCTTAATGTTTACAGAAGGGCCTATGGGATTTTAATCTAATAACCAGATTCTTTAGATTTTATTTACTCCTGTTATATGTTCTGGGATCAATAAAAAGTACGATATCTGAAGATACACTATACCCTGTCAATATTTGGTGCAAATACATATCTAATATTTTAGGACTAGAGAGTTTATTCATTAAGATCTATATACATGATTAAGTTATCACCCCCAAATTAGGCTGTTGTATTTAAGTGTTGAACTAAGGCCCAAAAGTATAAAACAGTTTTGTTTTGTTTTGTTTCTTTTTTTTACTTTATGTGATTCTGATAATTACGTGGAAGCTGTGATGCATCTGTTACTAAGTGCTCCTTGAAAGGTAATGCAGCTGATTTTCTTAGTGTGAACTTTTTGGGAGGCTACATGGTAGAAAAGTTTGGCAAGACTACAGATTATCCACTCATAAAGTTATGCCACTGAAGCAAATTGGACTATGTTATGAGTAAACTTTTAGGGGAAAAACAGATGCTGAAAATGTCTTGATATGTTGCATTTTATTATGCAACATCATCCAAGAAGATTTTTAAAAAGTAGAAAGTTGCTCTCTTAAATCCTACAACTACACTGAATTTTTTATTTGCATAGATAAAGTAATTATGGTTTGCTGATGTCAGGCTGCTTCTACCAAATGCCAAAGCTGAAAGCCTTTAAATAGATTTTATAGGCTTTAACAAGCCCTGCAGGCCTCCTAGCTCAGTCAATGAGGATGGGATCTATGATGATATATAGCGAGTTACAGGGTCTAGGCTAGGAGAATTACATTTTGAAATCAGATCTTGCCAGAAGATTTCTACAATTGATTATTGTTTAACTTTGTTGTCTTCCTATATATAAAAAAGATACCTTACAGGCTACTCTCAGGAGTTAATATTACCTTCAAAAGTACACTTTTAAAGGTAGATTGAGTGTTCTTTGGAAGATGTGGGATTTTCACTGTCGTAACATTTTTGAAACATTCAGCACTGAAGAGATTCAAAAATTTCTTCTGGTGAAATTCATTGAGTGCTATTTAATGCCCTTGTGTATTACTGTAATCTGCATAGTGTTGGTAGAAGTAATGGAGTAAGTTAAGGAGAAATACCATCTGTGTACTGGCCAATTTGCAAATGGAAACCAAACAAGGAGTAGATTGGAGCATCATCAGTTCATCATCTAGCTGCACGATCTGATGCAACAGTCAGACTGCTATACAGTCTCTGCATAGCAGGCTCACATCTGGCAAGTGAATTTCAAGTTGCCAGTGATTTTATGCTTCATTTGTATGGCCCAAAACTATATACCATTTATTTTTATATATATCTATATAAAGACCATGTATCTATGATTTTACCTCATATATCTAAGATTTTACCTCATAGAAAATAAAATTAAAAACAAACAAACAAGCAAACAAACAAAAAGGATTCAAAGTATTCCCTGGTATGCAAACATTTCTTAGGGAAGTTAAAAGTTCCTTGGAGAACTGAACTCTATGGATTATGACAGTTAATGATTCATGTGGGAATAGGCAAAGTTATTGTCTAAATAAATTTTAAAGGCAGTTACCTGACATATCTGGTGTCTGAAATAACTGACTTAGGTACATCCATCTTTTTTTTTTTTTTTTTTTCTCATTTCTTTTTTTAAAAAAACTAGTTGTAAGATACTTAAAACTGTGTGGATTATGACGTGCTATTATTTAATCTGTGTATAATCATATAATCATAATTGATATGTTGGATTTGCTATTTTACTCGGAAAACAGAAAAAAAAAAAAAAAAAAGCCAGCATAGAAGGCTCTGTGCAGGCTCTGTGAGTTAACCATGTCAAAGAATTTAATGTATGTTTATAGATTTGTTTTAATAACAGGGCAATTTGTATATGAAAAAAAAAAATACCTTGGAAGGCTCTTCCTAGTCCTAGCAAAGTAAGGATGAAATTGTTATTAAAGAGTAAAGGATGGCTTAAATTAGCACTGCACTTAAATATCTTTTTCTCTCAGTCTTTTGTTGTGCAAAGAGGTGAGAGCTGCTGCAGTTTAGTTTGGTCCTATTTTGTACTCCTCTGCTGATAAGCACAGCTTGACAGGGTGACAAAATATGAGAGGTCGTGCCTAATGAAACTGCTGAAATTCTTCAGAGAGATTACTGCCATTATAGAAGAGGTAAATACAATGGATATGATACACTTAAATTTCCAAGAAGCTTTTTATGAGGTATTTTAGCTGATATTTCTGGCTTAGTTGGAATGCCATTGAATATGAGAAAAACAAGGTGCTGGATTTAATCAAAACAAGAAAAACTACCATATTCATCAAGAATTTATTGGCCTATTTGAGAATCTAATACTCATAAACATGAGATTTTCTTGACCCCATTTTGTGCCTTACTATGACTATTCCACCCCATTGCCTTCTAGTCTAAAGGTTATTGATTAACAATATATCTCTTAAATTAGACTATATTCTTATCTTTGGTATTCAACTGTCTTTTCCTGCAACAAGTTATGGCCATAAACCTACATATTATATATCACAGCAGTTCAGATAAAGATATCTTCTTGTCACAACATTCATGTTAGTTCATACTTTGTAATTTATACCACAAGTAATAGATGGCATTTGTTCATAAATGAATTACAAAATTTCCAATATATGGAAATGATATACCTCAAAACTCTGTTTGTTTGAGGGAATTATTTCATTCTCATTGAAAATCACCTTTGAAAACAAGGTTTGTTTTTGTTTGTTTTTTTTTTTGGGGGGGGGGGGGGAGGTTAGCCTTGGGGCCTGTCACATGTGTTGGAATGACTGCAGGGCCCGTCACAGGGGTTGGAACAACCGCTGAGCCTGTCACTGGGGTTGGAACGACCACTGAGATTGAAGTAGCTGCTGGGTTTGGAGTGGCTGCTGGGCCTGCAGTGGCCTCAGGGCCTGTCGTAGGGGTTGGAGTGGCCGCAGGGGTTGGAGTGGCCGCTGGGCCTGTCACAGGACTGGGAGTGGCTGCAGGGCCCGACTCAGGGCTTAGAGTGGCCGAAGGACGTGGAGTGGCCTCAGAGTCAAATGCAGTTCAGTAAGCATAGGCCAGTCCCCATCACATTGCAGTGATTTGTGTATCTCTGGAATTGTCAGGGTGATGACACGCCTTTTTCAAGAATACTACCAGTTTTTTAGGATTTTTCAGTTTAAATAGTTTCTGCGGTATGATTTCCAAAGTATGGAGTTGACGGCAATGCTGAGTACAAATACCAGATTAGTCTCATGAATTTTATCATATCATGAGCCAGTGTTACACCATACAGTAAAATAATAATCTTAAACCAGCCCCCCGAAAGGATAAACAGCATAACCGGGAACACATACAGTAAGTAATGTGCTATATAACTCAATTTGGAAAACAGGCACAGCAGACCTGAGATCAAAAGAATCAACATTGTGACTAGCAACTATTAAGCAGATCTAATGCTTATAACAATTTTGTTTTAACACATTCTGGTCAGATCTGTTGTTATCTCAGCCCTTCGAGCCCCACATTAGGTGCCTAAAGAACTGTTGTGGTTAACCTGGCTGGCAGCTAAGCACCATACAGCCAGTCACTCACCCTCCCCCCTCCCTCTATGGGATGGGGGAGAGAATCAGGAAAAAAAATAATAATGAAAGTCTGTGGGTTTAGATAAAGACAGTTTATTAGGACAGAAAATAAAGGAAAATAAGGGAAATAATAATAATAATGATAATTGTTCTACTAATAGTAGCATGTACAAAACAAGTGATGGACAATGCAATTGCTCACCATCCGCTGACTGATGCCTAGCCTATCCGCAAGCAGCCAGTCCCCAAACCCCAGCCAGCCCTCCCATATTAATTCTGCAGCATGATGTCAGATGGTATGGAATACCCCTTTGGTCAGTTTGCATCAGCTGTCCTGGGCCTGTCCCTTCCCAGTTCCTGCTGTACGCCCAGCCTGCCCGCTGGCAGGACAGTGTGAGAAGCTGAAAAGTCCTTGGCTTAGTGTAAGCACTGCTCTGCAACAATTAAAACATCAGTGCGTTATCAACATTATTCTCATCTTAAATCCCAAACATAGCACCCTACCAGATACTAAGAGGAAAAATAACACCTAGCTGAAACCAGGACAAACAATCATAAGTTAATATGAAAATTTATCAAAAGGTATTGGCAGTATCAGTGAAATACTGAAAAAGAGTCTTCAAGGAGTCTGCCATTACTGAGCTATTGTTTGCTTTGTCCACCCTTCCAAGCAGGCTGTTAAAATAAATAATGTGGTTTTGTTCATCTATTGCAGTAGTTCCCCTGCAAAGAGTAGCTCTCTGATCAGTGCTGCTAAACTAATTTTCAAACCTCTGCACTATTGCTTAGCACGTAATAGCTATTGCACTTACCCACATCTCTCCACTATTACTTTGGGAACTTAGAATATAAATACACTGAATGACACCTGATAGTTAAAATTTAAGATCCTTCAAATAAAAGAATGTGAAGCATCATTATTAAGCAATAGCAACTGAGTTGCAGTCCATTAGCCTAGTCAGTCATTAATCCTGAAGAAATCCTCTGTGCAGAACTTATTTTTCTTCTTCTTATAAACACAATACAAAGCAAAGAATAAATCCCACAGCTCTATCAACTTTTTTAGTGGGTGATAATGCCATTATTATATTGCATGCTATAATCATTGTGTACATTAACTAGTCCATTCTCACTGTAACACTAGGAATAGCCAGTAAAAAAGGGAGAGAAATGCCTCCCTAAGTGTTAAATCCAAACACAGCCAATATTTGTATTCCCCATGCTCTAAGCAAAGCTACTTGAAATAAGTTTCTCTAACCAAAGAGCTAATTAATCTGGTTAGCTATTCCATGTTAGGAACCATCTCCTGCTTCAATGTTCTCTCTCTCTACAAGCATCAGGAATGCACCTTTCAAGCCTCAGTTTAGATACAGAGGAAATAAGTACCTTTAAAGAAATGCTCTGGGCCATATCCTCTCCATCATCAGGTCTTCACAGCTTAAGAAAGGGTGAGTCAAAGTGCCACATACCTTATGTTGGATGTATTGATAGAGAACCAGACCTCTATTTCAGAGTTAGGTTTATAAAGCACTGAGAATGAGGTAAGGCTGGCAAGCCCTCATTTTGGATGAGGTTTCAGGCAGAGTTTTTATTAAATGTAGGCCTACAAAGCAGAAAGAAATGAAAGAGGAGGCAGCTGCAGCACCTATTGAGAGTCTTTGGTGAACATCTGGCAATCAGAGTGCCACATCTTCACTACAGTTGCTTTTGGTGCTAGCTGCAGTTGAGCTTGTGCATGCTGTAATCTCAATGTTGCTTGTGGAGGCTTTTCCTTGACTATGCATTTCTTCAAATCACTCTTTTTTCTGGTGGGATATTTTCCTTTTTTTTTTTTTCTTTTTTTTTTTTTTTTCTGCATTAAAATTTCGTGAAAGTTTGCTTACGTCACCTCTCTGTAGCAAGAAATGTCCTCAAAGGAGATTTTGAAACAAGTTAGTGTAATCTTACAACTTTTTTTGTCAATATTTAAAAATGAGGCAGGCAGAACTCTTTACCTGCTAATTCTCAGTTTCATAAAAAGATCAATTTGCAGCCATTCTGTGTGTTACAGTGACAGAAAGAGCTTTTGTATTCATTCAGACTTTTAATAAATGGTTTGACAAGACCTTTTTTAGAGTCTCTCTCATTGACAGCAGGATTTTTTTTTTTTTCCTGGTAATTTGCTTTACCCAAATATAGTTCAACGGAGAAAAGGCTTTTTTTTTTTTTTTTTTTTTTTTTTCTCAAAGTGAATCCCCTTGTTTGTAATTTTTTTAACTTCCGCACTGACAAAGGCCCAAGGAGGTTTAGTGAAAAGTTCACATGTTGAATCAGTCTCTGGCTAGGGATCACTGATATTATCACAAACCACTGTACTTGCTGTACAAATGCATAGGGTAACTTCCCATAAACAACAGAAATAGGAAAGTATTGAAAAGGGAATTCCATCCAGAAACAGCTCAGCTCCATTCATTGATGTATCTCATTATGAAATCCTTGTTTTTAGCCAAAGAAGCTCAAGATTATGTAGCACTTTGTACCATAAAGTAAAAAGATTTCAGTAGAGGTAGTTTTATGAAGAAACTTCGTAACAAGGGAAAATCGTGGTGCAACTGTATTGAACAGTTTCAAGGATTACTTTTAACATAACTGTAAATCAACTCATAAAATGTTCCTTTTTATTTAATATTAAACTTGTATATACATAAAATAATTGATTATGAAATGATCTGTTTTGTGAAACCTTAAAGAGTAAGAGTTATCAGTTTCTTTTTGTTTCCTTGATTGCAAAAATATCTTTATAGATTTTAAGTATATAATTTGTTATATATCAAAGAATAGCCACATTAATCCTAGTAAACTTTATTACTTTACAAGTATGAATGCCAAATTAAGCATTCGTTATTTAAAATCTACCCAAAATTCAATGGCATAGATTATAGACTATGATACTTTATTATGAGCTTGTTGACTATAATAATTGCTGCATTTTCTGCTGAGATTATTGATTTTTCAAGATAGTTCTCAGGAGTCTCATTGACAATATTTCAAAGCCAGTGGTGTCAACAATGATGGGATACAATGAGTTTTAATTCAATGTATTCCTTTTCTGAAGTCCCTTGATACTTTACACTTGAACAGATATGACAGATCTTCTGGCAACATTTATGTGAATATAAGAAATATTAAATAATACGTAACATTTCAAACCTCCTTGGAGCAGTTTCCATGGAGATCAAAGGCATCCACTAGAAATTAAAATACAGAGGATCTGAACTTATGGAATGGAAATATTTGATATAACGTTCTGAAATCTTGTTTCAGGAGGTAGGAATTCATCTGCTTGGTTTATTTGGACAATATTCATTCTGTATGCATGACTTTTTGAGGAATTTAGGAGGTAGAATAAACGCTTTAAAAAAAAAAAAGAATAAAATATTTTTAAAGCTATGTACTAGAAAGATTAAATTCACCCCTTTACTGAATAATGAGCAAATAATCAAGCTTATTGTACGAACTTCTGTAAGAAACTGGAGGGGGTGAAGTCCAGTTTGCACAGGCAGCTCAGATGGCATGGAACACAAGCACCATCCTGTATCTGCACAGACCCACACTGAGAGATGAATGATGGCAGCTTCCCTCTAGTGAGCCCTATCTGCTGCATGTATGTAGACATGTAAGATCTTTCTTTTGGTCCTTCTTTTGTTCTAGTCACGTTACACTTGTTATAGAGCAATGCCTTCTGTTATGGCAGGACAACACTTATATATGGTGCCAATTTAAGCCACGATGCCCTGGAAGTCTAGGCATGAACAATTTTGCCCTAAAATGAACCAGCCTTAACAGGATGGGAAAAAAGCATTGCCAGACATAAGTGAAACAATGGTATTAACTACTGAGATGAATATGCTTTTAGGCCCAGAGAACTTTGTTTAGAATTAATGTATTATGCTTCGACTGCTGGGCAGGGAATTGCTTTAGAGTTGGAAATAACTCCCCAGAGCAGATTTCCATTTTGTTAGTTAGCTTCTGAAAATTCAAATGCCCAGTCTAACCTCTGATATTAAGTATGTGTTTATGTTACCTTAATAGCTATCAGAAATTGTGTGTCACGAGCTGTGGAGCTGCTTATATCAATATTTAAATACTTCCAAAGCATTTTGAGTAACAAATACAAGATTGCCCAAAGGACTTGAGGAAAGAACAAGAAAAAGAGAAGGAATAAAACCGAAATGTTTCTTCTGCTATTGATTAGGAGTTCCCTTTGGAAAAAAAAAAAAAAAAAAAAAAAAAAAAGTATCTTCTACTTTCTCATCATGATTAATAGTTAGAAGAAGTATGATGTATAATGACAAGTCCACAGTGGAAATACTGTGTAATCACCAGCATTTGAGACCATGGTCAGGAGATCAAATAAGGGCAAACTGATAACAGTAATTATATTCATTTATTTCATTTTTTGATAGAATCCTGCAAGAAAGAAAGAAAGAAAAAAGCTAATTAAATATAAAAACAGATGGCAAGGAGATCTTTGCAAAGGTCAACTTTATAAAAGTCTTAGCTCTGAATTATCTAAATGGATCAGACACATGTAATTTATCCAAGAGAATTAAAAATACAAATAAAAAGCAATTGATATTCAGAACAAGATAATGAACTCCACCACTAAAAGGAAGTGAACAGTACTAATAGCCGGAGATGAGAGATAACTGAGTTTGGCCTCTAATTATTGGTTTCTTAATTCTAGCCTGATTCAGAAAGTGGATATCTGTATAGGAGCTGTTTTATGGCAATATAATATTGACATAATCTGTTTTTGATTAACTAGTTGAGAAAATGTATTCAGCTCTTTCACCTTCTACAAGTTGCTTTATAGATTATAAAAGCTTGAACTCATTTAAAGAGTTCTAGATCAAAGCAGTTAGAATACTCTTGGTCTTCTCCAGCCAGAGCCCATTTTTTTTGTCTCATTCACTCTACATAGACCATCATTCTCAAAAAAACTTTATAAAAGGTAATGTGCTTCCTTCTGGATGGAGTTTGAAAAAATCATTAATTTACATGGCTTTTTGCATTATCTACCATGCCTAACGCATCACTTCATCAATTAATTTTAGTTCACTACCAGAAAAAAAAAAAAGAAGCTCATATTCAATGGCACTAATATTGTGAAATCCTGTGAAAATAAATGTATTTTTAATCATGTAGAAGTAGATTTTTTTAGCGAAATAAAAAATAGTAAAAAATAGTAAAAAATATATCTTCTGAGGGCTATCCAGAAGAAGAAAAATAAAGTGTGATTTGTCATTGTAATCTTGAGATTTTAAAAAATTC
This sequence comes from Heteronetta atricapilla, assembly GCA_011075105.1. Classification (NCBI taxonomy): domain Eukaryota; kingdom Metazoa; phylum Chordata; class Aves; order Anseriformes; family Anatidae; genus Heteronetta; species Heteronetta atricapilla. The sequence goes on from CM021734.1 coordinate 11,601,405, forward strand.
TCCAAGCCTTCATCCTACATTTGTATCATATTTTCAAGCTCTTTTCCATTATTATGAAGACTGGAAACTCTTACCTCTTCAACTTGATTTTATTTTAAAGAAATGAAAGCTGAGTTATCTAATCATTTGTCTGCAAATGCCACCAGAGGCTGTGTGGAAAAAGCAGATGAATATTGCAGAAGTTTTGACTAAAGTACTGTTGTTATCAATGCTATATAGGTCTTTTTTATGAAATCAAAATGTCTTAGGAGGAACTTCAGCAGGTTGCATGCAAGTCTAGCTAGTTGCCATTTTTCTCTCTTAAGACTTTTCTGTTTGATAGGGTAAAAAAACACAGTCACAGCATCAGATATATATAAGTATGTTTCATTGCAGACAGAATATTAAACAGCATCTTATTCCATTGTAATGGTGAGGAATTCTTGTTTGAGTTTATAAAAGTTATACTTCTCCATGAAGAAATGAGCTTTCTCCTCCAAGAAGGTTCTCTTGTCCACGAAATTATCCCTGAATTTTGAAGAAAGGGCAAGCTGTGAAAGTGTTGGACAGATATTTTAAAGAAACAAATGTCCCAGATGGGTATGATTTTCTCTGATATTCCAGATGTTGAATCAATCTGGAGGGGACAGCCCAAGGAGAATCTCTGATGATTTTTATAGTTCGAATGGAGTTTCCATTTAAAATCAATATTAATTAGCAGTTAATACCAGGAGAGGGGTTGTCATTTGTCTTACTCAAATCCAACAGGGGGAAGAAATGATCTTAGTATTTTTCACACGGTGCTAACAGGTTTCCAGCATTATTTGAATCAGTCACATACTGCAAAACAGACATTTATCATGCTTTTAAGGAGGTGTTTTTGAAAGTCAAATAACATCAAGCATCAGCTTCTTTTATCTCAGAGCATTGACTCTGGAAAAGCAACTCAGTGGCTGAATTTGGTCACCCCTGCATCAGCAGTTGATCTAATTTTGTTTGTTGCAAGTACAAAGTTTTGTGATATGAACAATACATTCTTTCTGATGTCTGCTTGTTAAGTAATGTAGTTTAATGTAGTTTAAGGTGAGGTGAAGGGTATATTGTTGTTCTCTTTTATGCAGCTGCTAAACTACTAGTTCAAAAAGCATTGGAAGAGGAAGTGATATGTTTTTTTTTTGTTGTATTTTTTTTCTTAAGTAAGAGACGTACACAATGTAAGTTGTTTGTTGTTGTTTTCTGGGAAAAAAAAAAAAAGGCAAAAAAGGAAAAATAGGAAAAGATCTATACCAGATTTAATTTAGTTGGAAATATTTCTGACCAGGAAAGGCTAGTACAATAACAAACCCGGTCACTAAAAATCATTAAAAGCAGTAATCTCACACAGGTTGCAATGAACTAAGTGTAACTTAACCTTACCAAGAAAAGTCCTACTCTAACATAACCAGTATGGCAGTCCCATTCAGCTATCTGAACTGTTCATATACACAACATAAGGAATGATTTGTAGTTTCAGGTCTTAGACTTCTGTGTCTCTCTTGGTATTGAATACAAGGTTTAAAGGTGAATATAAAGATTTACGTGGCCAAATGCTAATTCTTTTATAGAAAGACATGGTATAGCCATCCAGTATCTAACACGATAGCTGATCTTTAACCAATTTTATTTATAAAGTATGCCTAAAAGAGACTATGACTTACTTCCATTTAGCAAATGTATGGGCAGCAGGGAAAGAATTCATCAAACAGCAAAAGGAGAACTTGTTCTAGTCTAGCAAAACATGTAGTAAGTTCAACAGAGGCCTGGTCTGCCTTACACAGAACAACTGTTCTTCCACTGAAAACTGACTGGCTGTAGATGACAATATTTGAGACAGTTTACATTTTCAGTGGAATAGTTTTCTGTCAAGATATGTTCGTCTGTTAGTCTATAAGGATGCTGCGGGATCACGTTTGTGCAAATGTGATAAGGAAATAAAGTATATTAATTTAAAATGCATTGAGCTTGAAACACCTTACAAGGTTCAAACCACTGTTCTTAAATCATGTTGTTTGGAAAATTCTATTGCATAACAACAAAGAAACAAAACAACAAACTTTGTCTTTATCTGGGACCAAAATTATGTTAAAATGTCAGTATTTTCTCTAAATACTCTGCTAGGAAATTGATATCACTTTCAGTGCTTTATGCACAAGGGATTTGGAGCTCTCTGCCAAGCTTTATACTAATAATGAAGAAGCTGTGCTTACTCTTAGCCCTCCCCATCAATTTTGCATGGTATTGTTGGATAGCAATCCATTACGTATGCTTTCCAGAAAGGGAACTGATAGAAGATACCAACTGTTAGCCAGCATACCTTCTTATTGTGCCCTCAGAAGGGAATGAAGAGCTGATTCAGACTGCTGAAGTTCTTCCATTCTGTAGCTGTGCATGTTATTAAAAGAATAACTTATTTTTTCTGTTTTGAGCGACAAAGGTCTTCCTAGATATGAAACTGATATGATGAACTTAGCAGCAAATACTGTTCTTTCCCCAAACCTGTACAAATGTGTTGGTTTTGATGACAAATATATAATTAATGCACATTCCTGCCATGAAAAAGAAAGAAGAGTGAATGGTACAAACCTGAGGGTACAACACAATAGTGGGTAAAGATGGCAGCAGAATACTCAGGTAAAAAAACAGGAGCTTTTTTACTGGAGTTAAGCTGTATATAGAGCAGGACAACCCATGATGTCATTTATCCTGCCCACTTGTGTTTCATTTCTATGTTGTTTTTATGTCTGCACTGGGAAGATAGTAGTCGTTAGAAGAGACTGACAAATAATTACGATTTTCTGGATTTCTATTTTGTCGTGTTCTAAAAGAGTCTTATGGGAAATTAGGAGATAATTTTGTGTTTGATGGTGTCAAAGAGAAGGCAGTAATGGAGAGCCTGAAGGAGAAGGTTGTTTTGTACAAGGGACAAATGAAGCAGCTTATCTTGTCAGAACCCTTTTAAAATTTTCTTGAAAAAGTTGAAAGGCATGAAACCCAGAGAGGAAGACAGGATGAAGGCAGATTTTTTTTTTTTTTTAAATGGTACCTTTTCTAGATGGTACAAGAAACAAAATTTCTGAGATTTATATGAGTTGGGATGATGTGTTTATATGTCTTAAGGAGGGAGTAGAGGTTGAAGAATTAAATTATAACAACTAATGGAGATTTAAGTCTCACCAACTCTTAGACAATCTAAAGTTCAGTATTCCTAACAAGTAGCAATGCAGCACATACACAGACATCTCTCTCTATATCTGTCCTGTGTTTAACATTTGTCTCTTTTGGTTTCATTTCATGTTCTTCCCCTTTGAAATACACCATTTCCATAGTAACCAATGTCATCAGTTCAGGCAACAATAGGCTACCCTGTGACAAGTGTGCTAAGAAGTCAGCTTGTTGAATGGATTTTAAATTTATAAAGTGGTTTGTGAACTTAACATGAAGCTAACATTAGAAGCATTTTAATGATGCTTCTCACATTAATGAAGGATTTTAATATTAAAAGAGCACATTAATGTAAAAATGAAATATAATTCTGTGTATTGTATAAGGAGGTTCCAGGAAACTATGACCATCATGCAAGGCTTTAATAAACCAAGAATCAAATCAAGGCTATGAGAGTAATTCCTAGTGAAAACAAATTCTGAAGCAAAATTACAATCTTTTGCCGTTTTATGAATATTTCATCCTTCTTTTAGCAAAATTTTGAAATAGCCTGATATTTGTCTGTTTCTAAAAACAATGGATGACACCCAAATAATTCTGCTACTTTTTTAAGACTATGAATGTTATGAAACTGTGATCTGGGTCATTGTTGAAATATCACCAGGACTGCAAAAGTAACAGAATATTGATCACCGGTAAAAGACAGGAAAAAAAATAATAATTAAAAAAAAACTTTTTTTTTTTTTTTTTCTTTTTTCCAGGAATATGGAATGAATTATCTAATTAATTCCAATGATTTTGTAAATTTCCTGAAAGAAAATACTAGGTTTTGCATCTGAAAGCTTTAGTTCAACATGTGCTTGTTCTCTCTTGAGCTTTGAAAAGTTCAAAGTCAGAATTTTTGATAGTTTTGTAACTTGAAGTGCACCTTTGGGAAAATGGTGATAGATAAACAAACAATCAACAACAAAAAAGTGCATATCTCATCACAGTCTTCTGTTGTAAGATGTGGGGACACTCAGCTCTTGAGATGAGGAAAAAGTATTTCATTTCAACAGGGTAGAGACATGATATCCTGTATCTAATATATAATTATATGTAACTTTCTGGAAAAAAAAATAATGGCAATCAGATATAAGTTTCAATCAATATACTAACTTAGCTTAGATTCTAATTTTAACTAATCAATCAGAGCTTCTTACTTTTGTGTGAGTTTTTTCAGGTATGTGGGTTTTTTTGTTTGCTTGCTTGCTTTTATGCATGTATTGGTTTTTGATCAGCAACTTCTCATAAATATAAGAATAAAGTGATAAAGTGTGTTTTACTATCAATTTTGTGCTTCTTATGCTGTGGGAAAAAAAATAAAAATAAAGAAATTCCACTGTTTCTGGAAGTGAAATTAATGAGGCTTTTATATTACCTTCCTTTCCTTAGAAAATGAAGACCGTATGACTGTTCCCCTGACTTGACTAATCAGTCTCAACTCAGTGTTTGCAACATAGGAGAGAAACAGAGATCTTAAAAATAACTAAGGTCCTAATGAATTTATTGAAAATAATTCGTGATACAGAAAAATTGGTGTTCCATCCAAAGAGGAGATTTCAGTGCAGTGATTCTATACTGGATGTGAGAAAGGGAATTTAGCATGCTGTGGTGGAACTATACGGGACACCAATTCACACAAAATTTGGCTTCATTATATTCACAGTTTTCTGACACTCCCCATTTGTTTCTAAAGCAATGAACCAAACCAACTAAGAGATGTCCCCAGATAAATGTGATCAGGCTAGAATTAAGGCCAATATTTAACTACCAGACTTGCTAAGAGGTTGATAGAAGGAAAAGTAAAAGCACAAAATGTGCTGGATTCAGATAAGAGATTTTTTACATTTTGTTTTCTTCACAGTAGTAGTGCAGTACAAAATTAGTATTCAAAGGACCATTTTTTTTTTTTCTGCTTGATTAAAAATGTTACAATACTGTATTGCTGTTTAAAGTAATTGGCCCTTTTCTCTTATTCCCTTTCATCTAGGAACAGCAGCAACTTCCTTTGGCCTCACCAAAGTGACTAAAGCCTCCAGCAGCAGTCTTTTGGGATTCCCTGGCTGAAACTAAGACATAACTAATCTCTCCTCCATTTGCATATGAAATGATCTGCGCTGCTACATCATTTAGCTTCCTGACTTCCTCTTCATGTCCTACAGAAAGGTAATTTCTTGGTTATTATTCTAAAACTGACTTTTCCTCTTCCTTTCATACTTTTCTCCACCAGAATGCTCTAGCATTATTATTATTATTATTATTATTATTATTATTATTATTATTCCAAAGAAATTTGCTACATTCTGATTTTAGTCTGTAGTTTCCTGTTCTGTGGACTAACATACCTTCTACAAAAAGGCATTTCTGTCTAAATCATGGGCAGAGTATCAATTACTTTCTGCTTTCTTATTTTCAAATACAGCACAATTTGTCTTCCTTTCTTCATGCCTTTCTGCTCTTTCCTCTTTGTTCTTTCCTCCTGTAGAAAGTACAAGTTGTAGGCCACATGAAAGACTTATTTTTGAGTTTGGCCCTAGAGAAAGTCTTTCAGTTTAGGAATCTTGAGTTTATTTGGGCCAAAACTTTATCTCTGGGATCCACTGCCCCACAGTCTTTCTTCTTCTTCCCTGAGCACAAGGTTCCTTCTCTGCCAGTCAGTCAAATCCCAGAGCATGGTCTGATGCACAAAGTGAGGAATTTAAGACACAAGCAGCTGTTGTGGAAAAAGTGTATAACGAGCATGAGATTATTTAATCTGAAATTTAATAAACAAAACTAAGTACAACAGTTTCTGGCAGAAAAGACCTGAAGGTTGAAGGGAAGGAGTCCATTATCAGGTGCCTTTGAGAATCCCTTGTGTGTCAATAGTCATAGATACTGCAGCTAATTAGTTCCCCACAGAAAATGTATTTTCTTCTTATAAGAACCTAAGTATTGAATATGAAAGACTGGTTTCAGTAAGTATAATTCTGAATTGGAAGAAAGACATTTCTGGAGGACAAAATGCAGGTAGGTGCTTTTATTTTATTTTGCTTTATTTATATATATTTTTTCTGAATACTGAGAAGCCTTTAAAATTGCAGAGCCATATTTGTAGAAGTGATTGACACTAGAAAGCAACTTGAATTATATAAGCATGTATATATATGTATGAACTATATATATATATGAACTATATATATACATATATATATGTATGTACTATATATATATATGTATATATATGTATATAATGCATATAATTAGATAGATTAGAAAAACTCCAAATAATACATTAGTATGAAGTTATGAGCAACACAAGGTTTTAGAAACCTAGCAAATTTTAAAGAAACTTACTTGGATCTTGATGTAAATAAATATTGGAGTAATTTTCCATTCTAAAATTATTTTCCACAATGAAGACAGACAGGACAGTACCTACAGTATTTATATATATATATATATATATATATATATATGTGTGTGTGTGTGATTTTGCAATGGTTTATAAATTCAAGGAAATTTGTTTATTCCCCAAGTCTAGTTATTTTTATTAGCCACTGCTGTTGATAAATAAATGTCTTACACCATTCAAATTAGCATCTTCCAGCTAACAGAAGCTGGAGGGGTTCACATATATGTAAGATTCCCCAGGCTTTGTCTGATAAATTTATCTAGTAATGCAATATTATGAATAGTAAAAAGAAATATAAAAATCTAAGTGTCAGAGCAAGATATTTACAATGTTCATCTGATAGCTGTGGGGATGGGTGTACAAAACTTTTTGCCTTTAGTAGATTCCTTTATGGATGACTGCCTTTATAGTTCCCTGCCTGAAGTAATCTTACTATATCTCTATTGAAATGAGTACTTGTCTATAAAATGACCATAGTAATTAGGCACGTGAGTGCAAGGGGAATGAGATCTTCCACTTGCTATTCCCTTTATAGGCCTCTCTAAACTGCAGTTTTGGGCATGAGCTTTGGGCTTTGGGCTTTACACAAGAACCAGTGCCCCTACACATTTATTTTCTTAAAGCTCTTCTTCAACAAGCACATTTACAGCACCTGACCAGTACAGATATTAGTAAATGCTCATTTATCTCTTTGTGACACCTCAGAAGAGGTCTCCACTGAGGTGTTGAAATGAGATGGAAGATGGTGGTTACTAACAGCCCTTCTCTGAAGGACATGTGACACTTGTCAGAAGCCATTCTTACTCAGCAGCTGGACTTTTTATTTTTCCTTCTCTGTCCAAGTACTTTCTGAAGTGTTTTGAATTTATGTATCTTGGCATGCTACCTTGGACACAGCTAGCTATGTTGAATCAGAATGCTAATGTGGAAACGGTACTTGCACTTATGAAAGATCCTGATCAAGGATAAGTAACAGTATACGGAATAAGCATTACAGAGGTGCATGATGCATTACATCCATGAAATGGGCTGCTTGGTTAGTCAAGAAAGCTAAGTCTGACTATCAGCAGTACTTGAAGGACATAATTATAATTTTGAAAACTGTCATAAAGGCTACTAAAATTCCCTAGGGAACGCTACAATTATGTGAGAGAGTATCTTTGCCTCCATGATTCTGTCACTGATTAGTAAAGACTTCATATGCATGAATATAACTGCCAGTGTGAACTGTGAAAACAAGACGACAATGACAGATTTTTTGTTGTAATTCTGGAATATTTCTAATTTCCTAATCAACGAAGTTTACTAAAGCTGACCCAAAATAATGTTAAAAACAAACAGTTTTCTATATAACTTTACCACAGTCTGCTAGGTAATTTAAACAATTTCATCTGTATTGTAAAAACTTGTTTGAATTTTTTCCTCATCAGATAATCAGGAAAAGAAAAACAACCCAAATCTGCAGGGAGAGGAATATAACTTCTAGTAGAATGAATATAATCATTTCTTGGTGCCTGCAATAATGCTGTCACATTGCCATGTTAACAATATTCCTTTTATCTCAATTGTATCAAATGTTATGTGTAGTCTTTTCTTCATTTGTTACATCTACAAGATTTTTATGGCCAGTACTCTCTCTTACTCTGTAGAGTGCCTAACGAAGATATTTAATATAGCTTGGCAGTTGAATGCTATCCATTAGCACAGATAAACTGTAGTGATTTCTAGCCTTCCAGACAAACTTAATTGCTAAGTTTCACTCTTTAACCTCCTTTATCACCTCTAAATACCTATTTATTACTCCTTGTATTCTTTCTCACTGTTGCCTTAATTTGACTCTTAGTAATGTATAAACTACTGCATCTTATTTTGGGTAGTTTTTTTTTTTCTCCATGCTACTATTTGGTTGTATATTTAAAGCACTTCTAAAGTTTTACTAGTGACTTTTTTGAATGAGAAGCTGGACTATAAAAGCTTGTCTGCAGCTTAGTCAATGTCATTTCTTAATGCCTCAATCTGCTTAAATGCAAAGTGAGGGCAATGATTTTGTCATTATGATGAGTCCTGATATCTCTTAACCAAATGTTCTATATGAGTTAAATATTATAAATGTGTTACTAGATACTGCGAAGAACATTTGGTTGGATAATGCAATCTATTTATTATTGCTCTTCATCTATTCAAGGACTTCTTTAAAGTAACAAGGAGATATTTCTATATGTGTGTAGGAATCCTGAAAGAACAAATTTTAGCATATGCTGAATTACAGTGTGGCTGCAGTACACAAAATTCTTTTCTGCCATTCAGTTTTCATTCCCTTCATGATATTAGGAGAATTAATTCATCTAAAGGGCTGAAGGAGCTTCAGTATTTGACATCACATCGATATGCTCTACACCACATGGTGAGAGAGAAAGTTTTAGCACTGTGTTTCTCTGGTGAACAACCAGCAAAAGGTTCCTGTTATGTACATGATTTTATATTGCTTCTATCCCAACTGTTTTCTCCTTTCCACCCACTCCCATCTGCACCTGAATTAAAAATCCTGTACTTCTGTCTGTTCTTGTGGCTTATATTTGGATATCATTGGCTAAAACAGAAGGTAAAAGCATCTCCATGTTTTCTGTCACCACTACTACTGGTAGAGTGTCAGAGAATAGTTTCTGGAAATACCAAGTGCTTAATAAGGATGCTAAAGGAACTACCAGTTCCTCCTTTCTTACACGTGCATTTGTGTATACTAGATCTTAGAATACCTCTGGGACATATGGAATAATATCCCAGTCCAGTTTTATGTTTAAAAAAAAAACAAAGTGCAATCATAGCTAATGATGCTCCAGATCGTTCTGCAGCTGAGGGACAGAACCAGGAATAGTTACCATGAAAGCAGATTGTTTGCTATGAATGTTCTACCATAACTGTTGAAATAACAAGCCTCTTTGAAGGCTAAAGGCATGTTTTTAAAAAGTGATTCATAAGTCTGTGCTACAATTCATGGCATGAGTATTTCAAAATCTCTGATTCATGTACCAATTGAAATGCAGTGACAACTACATAGAGCTCAGTGTGATTTCACATAAGCTACTGGTACACTTGTATGCTGTAAGTACGTGGTGATAATTAATTACATGCATATGAGTTATAGATTTAAACCCTTGTTGGTATGTCTCTCAAAATGGAAATCACCCTTTTAAGTGTACAGACTTCCCTTTAGAATCTCTGAACATAAAGGTTCTATTAATTAGGTAAATGAATTTAAATTCTTAGGTCCATCACCTTTGCCCTTTGAGTTCACATCTACGGAACTTTCCAGAAATCAAAATAGTTGCCTGTGTCTCTTGCACCGCTTAAAATTCAAATTTTAGTCCTCCAAACTCCAAGTCAGTTCCCACTTAGAGTGTCTAAAGTTCATGTCACATATATTTTTTTCCAGTCTTCTGTAATTGTTCTCTGGGTAGCCTGAATATTTGAGCACACTAAAGACCAGCTTTGTGTCTGTCGCTAGTCTTGGCAGAATCAATAATCTAGGTCTTTCTTACCTATGCCTTGCAAGGATTTTAAATCAGTAGGCATACTCTGACTGTGAGATTTGGACAAGCCTATGCAAAATGCATGGAGAGAAAGAATCACAGAATCACAAAATGTTAGGGATTGAAAGGGACCTTGAAAGATCATCTATTCCAATCCCTCTGCCAGAGGAGAACACCTAGATCAGGTCACACAGGAAAATATTGTCTTGCTTGACACCTTGGGTATTCATCTACAGATTAGAAGAGCTGTATTGTAGTTCCTTCTCAAATTTCTATTTCAGTAAAAAATAAAATAAAATTTGCATAAGTGTCTAAATTTGAGAGATCAAACTATAACATAAATCTAAGAAATTGTAGACAATAGAATAGACGTGGTTATGTGGTGCTTGTGATGTTTAAACAAACATATTTACTAGCATTGCGATATTTAATCTTCTCATGGATGGTCCTGGATAAGTCTGATTTGTGCCCTTGGAAGGGTGACGTGTCTCTAGAGCAGTCTTGACCCTACAGTATCGATAGGGTTCCTTATATCCTTTCAGTTAGCCTTAATACAGCCTAGCTACTTCTATTCAAATAGGACATTAGAAGTGTTTTGGAAGAGGACATCCAAATTCAATTATCTTGTGGAATGATTACATTTCCTACAAACTCATTGTGCCTTCTCTTTTATATCTCTTGATTTTATGTTGAGCCACAAGTAAACCCAGATAATGAAGTTATCATATCTGAATTAAATAGAGAAGTTATTTATGTCCAGGTACCATTAATATATTTAGATGAATAAATCAAAGCTGCATTTGCCAGGCCAATGATAGCTTTTGTTTCAGGGAGGATTTCTGGTCTAATTGTATTAGGACCCTATGTTCACTAATAATACCTAACACCACAAACATAGAAATTATCTGGAAAACAATGGACTCTCCTGTAACTGAGTTATCTGCATGTAATAATGAAGAAATCGAATCACTATACAGTCACAGCAGTGCTTCAGAAAATCAAACCTACAAATGAGTACATTTTGTATCCACCCGCAGGATTTTTATACAAATTCCAGTGCTCTAACTTGGAAAGTTATTTTGGGGGGACCAATGCAGGAATGGGAATATTTCACGGTTGAGTCCACAGTTGTTTTCTTGTTTTCAAATACAATTCATAATTCAAGTTAAAGTAAATTAATGTTATGCAATACTGTTCCTGCAGTTCATTTATGATGGAAGTTTACTGTATTGTTTAATGCACAACTACAAAATGGTTAGATAATCTGGTAATGAGGGCTTGCTACAGATCAGTTCAGTACAGCATAATAATAATACTTCAGCACAGTGGTCTTCATTATGGAGTGTGGTTTTGATAGGTAACTCATGATCAGACTTGCTTTCCATCCTTTTGACCATCACTACTGGAGCGTTCTCTGTGGTACTACTGTCATTTTTGAACATGTTGTATTTCTGCATCACCTCGTCAGCTAGGGTGCTGATCTAGTCATGCTCCAAGGCACTGCTCTAGTATAAATAATCAGCAGTTTGTTCAGTCTGAGAAAAGACCTCTCCAAATGCTCATCTGTAGTTGGCTGTTGATTTTAAGCAGCACTGTGGTGCTCTGAGCTGGCAATCCAAACATCTTCATTTAGATAGAAAACACCGTACAGTATAATCAACTCACCACAGTAATTTTCTCCACTGCAGTATCGTTAAAGAAGTGTTGTAGCATAAAAAAGAAACTAAATACACTGCTTGGCCAATGAAAAGGCCAACTGCCTTCTGCAGTTGCATCTATTTTTACTTACTTTGCTACTGATTTCCTTAACATTCTCTTCATCCATCCATGCCTGTCTTTACTTTTTGAGCAGAATCTGAGTTACCGAAATCCAAGTTTGAAGAATCAACCATCTCAGAGAGGTTTAAACTTATCGCCAACTCAAAGCACTAACTAACTTGCTAGCGTAAGTTGAGTCTCATGACGAGCTGGAAACTGAACCTGGCAGTTTCAGTTGAGTTCAGAAAGCCAGATTATTGTTGTCCCTGCTGTGGGGTGCCTTTTTCCTCCATGGCACCATTTTACTTCTGCATGTGCTGAGATTCAGACAACCATTTGCCAGCCATTGGCAAAGTGTATTACTTAAGCACATTGACTGATGAAGAAAATATAAGTCAAATATTTCTGATGTGGGATATGTATGATGAGATATTAAAAAACAAAACAAAACAAACAAAAAAACCAAGTCTTTGAAATGATAAAACAAAATGCTTTCAGCAAATAGAAAGGGAATTTGCTTCTGCATTCTAGATACTGATGAAAGAAAAAGATACAGTGAAAAGATACAGGAAAAAAATATAGTTCCTATCAGGTATTTTCAAGGATACAATTAGACTGTAGTTGTAAGAATTCACAGGCTTCTCATAATAGCTATGAAATTAATTTTCATGGGGAAAAGAGATTGTGTGATGTTGAACCACTATTACTTTTGTGTTTGAATTTAAGCTGATTATTTTTGTTTCTTTGGCTAGTCCCTGAGAATACACTAGCAGCATGGGAGGGCCAAAGACACTAAGAAAATGAAGTTATATTTCTGGGACTGCAGTGACACCAAAAAATGGAATGTGTATTATGTTTACTTCTATACAAATACTGCACAAATATGACCTGTATTTTACAGTAATACATACCCATTCTAAAAACAGTGGGAGGTCTTTGAAACCCATTTGTTCGAAATAAATTTTGTAGCATGTCAAGGGAGAAGGACAGAGAGAAAAACAGGTGGGGATAATTTTTCTGCTTCTGTCAGTTTGTTGAACCTATTCTGCTCTTCCTGCTTGCAAAAAATATTACTCGAAAATGACTGTATTTTCTCCCCTCTTGAAAATATAAAACCTATGATTGCTTTATGGATCTGTCTTGAGATTTCGGGTATGGACTTATAATTAATTTATTACATCAAACTGATCCCACGTAAATACCACTAATGTATTTCTGAAAATATTTTCCATGAGGTGTTTTCTTTTGACAAAATACTATCCCTTTCATTTCATGTGAATTCATATTGGCACTAAAGTTTGGGAAAAATGAATTTCAGAGTTACAAGCCTCCAGTAAGCACATCCTTATAATCCACCTGCAAGGAAGCTGACACTACCGTGTTGCTTACATGGCAAGTCAAAGAAATTAGAAATATGAAAGTTTTATGTATCAGCTGACATCCGTGTAGAAGAAATTAATGATTTGATTCACATAACAAATGGTAGGACAAATTCAAGTAATAATGAATATGTTTGAGAAAATAAGATCTGCTTACAGAAAGTTTTTTAAGTGTGCAAATAGACATAGGGTAACAAAGAAGATGAAGAGTCTAGAGGGCAAGAGAGGCACTGATCTCTCTCTGCTGACCAGTGACAGGACCCAAGAGAATAGCATGAAGCACCAACAGAGGTGTTTCAAATTAGAAATTAGGGAAAGGCTGGCCACACACTGGAACAGATTCTCCAGGGAAATGGTCATGGCACCAACCCTATCCGAGTTCAAGGTGGACAACAGTCTCAGATATATGGTTTGATTTTTGAGTGTTCCTCTGTGGAACCAGGAGTTGGACTCGATGATCCTTGTACATCCCTTTCAACTTGGGATGCTCTGTGAAATGCTTATTTGTAATTACTTACAAAGATATGCTCAGAATGATTCACAAACTTGATTCACAAACTTTACTTTCACCTTTGGACTGAAATGAGAAACAGATCAAAAAAGTCACATTTTTATGGTGTATTGTAGCTTTTCATACAATTATTTCTTCTGGCTGTAGAACAGGTATGAAAGATCTGGGAGTCTATTCTTAATGATAAAAAATCTCCCTGTAGGTTGAGGGAGACTTGAAATTTTATATAAAATATAATTAGGAGGCAACACAGCTAAACTATGGTCTCCCCTGTGGAAATCAAGAAAACCGAAGTAAAAGAAAAAGTTGAGATGAATACTTAATATCATTAAAAATATTTTCAATATTTATTGCTTTGTGTCAAAGATGACATATGTAACTTAAGTAATGGCTAAAAGTGCATGTTATTTTGCATGCAGATTTGTTTAAATGACCATAAGCCACATTCCAGCTGGGTGTTGTTTGGTACAAATGCAGTCCTACAGTCATTCACATTTAAATTTAAAATGTGGCTCATGATTTTCAATTTTACAATTTGGAATTATACTCAGATTTCTTCATTTTGATGATAAAAAGGTTACAGAGTTTCCAAGCTGCACACCTGTAAATCCAAAGAGGTTTTATAGGCCTATCTTTTACAATAGTCAGAGATAAAAAAATACCAGTAGAGAGAATAATCCTGCATAATACCTGGGTAAAAGAGCTAGGGCTCATTTTTCTCCTCTAGCTCCCTTTTGGAAGAAAGAATGGAGGAACTTAAAGAGTCTGGAGACTGAAATGATCCTGGATTAAGAGTGATAATAGGGCTCCAGAGTGGCTCTTGTAAACAAAAGCAATTGCAAGGTTGACATATTCTGGGAAGGCATGCCAGCAAGAGGCAGCTTCTTCATCCCTTTTTGACAATGACAGCCTACAAAGTTAATAGAATCATAGAATCAACTAGGTTGGAAAAGACCACTAAGATCAACTTGTCCAAACATTAACCTAGCACTAAGTCTACCACTAAACAATGTCCCTAAGTACCACATCTACACGTCTTCTAAATATCTTCAGGGATAGTGACTCAGCTGCTTCCCCGGGCAGCCTGTTTCAATGCTTCCCAACCCTTTCAGTGGGCATTTCCTCTTGTCTTATTGCTGTTTGTTTGGGAGAAGAGATCGGACCATCCTCACTACAACCTCATTTGTGGTAATTGTAGAGAGCATTAAGGTCTCCCCTTTTCTCCAGGCTAAATAAACCCCAGATCCCTCAGCCACTCCTTGTAAGACTTATTCTCTAGGCCCTTCACCACCTTCGTTGCCCTTCTTTGGACACACTCCAGCATCTCGATGTCTTTCTTGTAGTGAGGGACCCAAAACTGAACACAGTATTCAAGGTGTGACCTCACCAAAGCCAAATACAGGGGGAATATGGATAAGATTCATATGAATCTTAGTATGAAAGGAAGCATGGTTATGAGTAAAAACATTCATGCTTGCATGAAGCTCAGCAATTCATTAATGATATTGAAATAGGCAGCAATAAAAGCTGTGTAGGAGAAGCTTAGGCTGTGCTAGGGAAGAGATAGGTAAAGTGCTGACCAGTAAACGATCTTCAAATGCAGATATGTTTTTTTCAAGAAACAAAGTAGATTGATGAAATAGCTGCTCTCAGACACAAGAAAATCTACCCCCTGTAAAATAAAAGGCTTCACTGAAAAATAAAAAAGTGATAGATTATTAAATATATAATTTTCCCCTTCTATTCTGGACAGATTTTCTTCATTTGTATGTGGCTCAGTAGAGGACCATAGAAGAATATGATGCTGTCTCACATTGCATTGCAGATGTTACATGTGCTAGGAATCAGTGAGGTTATTCCATTTATTACAAATATATCTCACCTCTGCTTGGGCAGATTTTATTGATGTGAAGAACCTGAATCACACAGATCAGAGATAAGAACTTCAGATGCATGTTGAATTTTCTAAATTTTGAGGGCATTTTGTTCTGGGGATTTTAGTCTATTCCATTAGGATGCATGTCCTAATCCTATAAGCCTTTAAGCAGATGTATTTGCTTACTTAAGCAGGATATATTAAATTCCAGTAAATGAAAATAGCTGTTAACCCAAGTTTATTCATGTACCTCACAATTTTCTAGTGCTCAAACTGTAGACTATATATATTTGGCTATATATTTGTGTACGTTTATTGCCTTACAAATCAGAGAAGCAGTGAAATTACACTGTCTGGTGTTTCCCTTTGGCTTTGTTTGTCTGTTTACAGTGGGAAAAAGAAGAAAGCAGGGTAGGAATAAAGAATGTATCCATGTGGTGCAGGAGCATGGTACTTGCCAACCCATTGCTCCTTAAAAAATATATTTATATATATATATCCAGGCTAGAAATTGCTTCTTTTTACCTAATACTCAGAACTTAATTCTCTTTTCAAAATATGGAAAAATGGTCTTTGCAGCACAGTTGATGTTGAAACTCCTATTCCAGTTTCTAAAACACTGGATGATAAAATACTCACTGAATCAAGGTGCAGTACTGCTTTGGAGTACCAAAATCCATAATATCTGAAAAATGTTTTTCACCAGGAGATGTGTTTCATTTTTTCATTTTAAAAAACCTCTCCCTTTCATGCAAATGTCTAAATCAGTGATATGGCAGGGTAAACAAGCAAGCAAGCAAACAAACAAACAAACAAAAACTGAGTTTAATATACAGGCATTCTTAAGGACTTCAGATATTTCCTGATTTAGTTCAGTGTTTAAAGAAGCTGAAATATTTATCTTATTTATCCAGTCCCAGGCAATGGTACAGAAACATACTATTTGTTGAGACATAATGTGATGTATTGAATGTTAGTGATGAAAGCTCTTTCATTTGTTATTTAGTTAGTGCCTGAGTGGTTAAGTTACAAATGATCAAAAGTTATGTGGAACAAAGGAATAGATGTTCACTTCTTGATAATTTTAAAATACAGATCTGCACGACAGCTAGGAGTAAGTTGGGTGGATCACAAAAGTTGTGGCTTTCTTCATTAATAATGGCCAATATGTTTTTTCCATAATTATATCTATCATTCAAAATGGTGTAAATTAGAAAATGTAAGTAATTCTTAGCAAATATAATGGATGACTTTTCCCCCTTAATTGTATATTTTAAATGAATGGATGATAATTCATCCACAGTTTGAAACAGAAATACTTCCTGGCCCATTTTCTGCTTGCTAGCCATTCACTACAAGTGGGATATACAAAGGTCTGAGTTCAACGAGATTAAACACTAGTATTCTGCTGCATGAAATGATATATGTAGCTCTTAAAGTAATTTAGCTTTCTGGCACAAATATCGGTCTGTATCAGTGCTGCAGGCTTTTGACAGTAGGTGGAATATGATGTCATGAATAAAGAAGGGGCTAAGGGTGAGAATATCTAAGTGAATGACTTCTCTAACTGATGCTTTGCCATTGCAGATGTACTAGCCAATGCATTTCATTCAGGTGATCCCATCCTGTGTACCCCTAATGAGCTAAAGCTCTTTCTCAGAGTTATAGAATCTCTAGTTCTGACATCCCACTGGTGGAAGTTAAAGTGAGTAGTTGAAGTTAGAGGAAGGATTTAGGATTTCTTCACTCCTTAAAAAAGCAGTGAGAAAATTTGTCTTTTTCCCATAGCCTTGATAAGACAGTTCATCTTAATTTTCCTCCTGCAATGTGGCTGAAGTTAGGATGCTTTTCTTATTGTCCTTACTAGCATAATTGTGTATGTATGTTTTCTTTTTTTCCTTTTACTACTTTGCTATTGCATATCTTCTTGCATCATTATCTTTCTTCCATTGCTTCCTCTTTAATTTTATGTTTCTTTCTTTTTATGAGTATATACTGACCTTCCACTTTTGCTTATTGTCCTCCTTTGCTTTTAGAATCAGGTCTTTTCAGTCCTGGAACAAGAAATAGGAAGCTGAATCTGAAGAACTGTTCAGATATGCAGCTGTCCAGTATTTCTGAAAGTATTTTTGTCCAGGATAATGCTGTTCTAATGAAAGAGGTTAGAGCTACAGTTCCAGAAAATAAAATATTCATCTCCCTCTGAAATACCTTTTGAAAATGAAATACACATACATAATGAAAAAAATAAAATGCAGCCTATACTTGATTGAGAGAGAGTTTGCTCTGTTGAGAGCATTGTATACAGGAAGCAAACACAAAAACTCAAAACAGAAATGTGCAATTTCTGATAGTGCAGATGTTTTACAGTAGCTCGTAATTGCTTAGTTCTCCATTAACAAATAAATTAGATATTTAAACATGATTAGAATAATTTGCTGTTCCACTTTTGCAAATGTTGCAAAATTATGATGAACAAGTTCAACATAAAAGAAGTACAGAATTCAACACTACCTTTCAAGTGGAAAATTTTTCTGTCCAGTTGTTTGCCATCCAAAGTGCAATTATGATCTTTGTCTTAAGTGCAGCGACTTAAGAAACGACTGAGTTCTATTTCTACATGTTTAAATAGCAGCCTATAGGCATGTGCGGCTGCCCTAAAGAACAAAATATCCTTGTGTCCTTACCTGAAAATTGACAAACTCTTGGTAGTGTATATCTCAGTGAAGTTGCTTTAAAGGTCATTAAATGTCAAGAGGTAAAGCGTTCAGCTTTGGCCATGTTACACGGAGAAAATTTGCGCACATATGTAACTGGCTAGGTGCCTAAACATACATATCTTCCCCTCTATTTTTTAATACATTTATTGTTTTTTGTGTCATAAGTATTTGGGAGAAGTACTCTCACTGAGCATCTGATGTTACTGCAGGCCATCTTCCACTGTAGTCTGGTTTTTAAAATAATTGTTTTCTCTCAGATTTTTTTCTTGTCTCCTTAAACAAGACTGGCTCTTTAGAATAAGTAAGTGCAGATTCCTACAGCTAATGTCTGTTCTGTAACCTACAAAAAATGTCTGTGGATGCGTATCTCCTTAGACTTCTTTTGCATCAGAAATACTTCATATTTACATTTTCAATATAGACCTGATTTGAGAGAAGTCAGATCACCTCATTAAGGCCTACTTCATCAAGGAATTTATAAATATGTCTTTACATCCAACAGCATAGAGATTACACCAATGAACTATTCCAAATCATAAGATCAACTGCTTGCATTTTCATATTGTTCTGCAGAAATGCATGAATTAAACAGTATATAATCTCTTGCTCTAAAACTATGACCAAAAGGGAGACAGAAAAATTCAGAAACAAATGGTAGGAAACCTGTGAGGGTTGCAGTCTTGAATTCCACTCATCACGTTGCTAAGGATATTTCCATTTCCTACTGAAATCAACAGAAATCATCTCAGATTTCCAGTGGAACCAAGGGGGAGTCTTCCCATGCACTTCAGTGAGAGTTAGATTAATGACAACAGATGTGGCTGCAAAGCATTATGCTATCTTATAGCCATATGATTCTAGCAGTTCAATGAATCACCCTATTAAATTGCATAAATGGTCATGTTGTGATTATTTCTTCACTATTTCTATGACGGAACCAATCTAGACTGAATTTAGGGTTTTTTAAAGGCTATTTTTGGTCTCATTAATAAGCAATGTGTGTCATTTAGGAGAATGATCATATTATTTATGCTAAAAAACATGAAATGCTCTTTACATAAAGAACTTATGTTCCTCAGGCATATCGGCACAACTTTCAGTTATGCAAATGAATGAACAACTTAAAAACAAAATGAGTCACATAAATCTAAAAAAAAAAGGACGATAGATATATATAATGCATACAGACACAAAGTAAATGTGACTTTGATTGTCAAACACTGGTAGTAACTGACCTACCCCATTTTGCATAGAGGAAGCATAAATGCCTAGCTGTGTACTAATTAAAAAATATATTATAGTTTCACATATATACATTTTATAGGTGTGCGTTCATACCCACACATTATATAAACTATGTGAACGTGCAGCTCTGGATTATGTGCATTGCTATATCACACATATAACTTTTTTTCTAACTGGAAGAAATACACTATAAAGATTTTATTTTTTATTTTTAAACTGAAAGCTTCAGTCTCATTTTTTAATATAAGTAAACAGATTTATATATATATTTTTTTTGAGTGCTTAACTCTCATTAAAAATTATAGAGATTTAAGCATATAATTTATTTTGAAAACTTTGCGTTCTTATGTTCTTCTTTTGATGTTAATTACTCACTGCCTAAAATGACCTCTCTTGTCCTCGGGGTATATGAAGTGGTATATATACATTTTCAATTGCAAGCTTCAATTGCAAAGAAGCACAGTTTAATGCTTGTGTTCCACCGGACATTGTCATTGTTGTTGAGATAATCCCAGTCTGACTCAGGGTTTTCAGGAATGGTCTCTTACCACACCCCATGCCAGATTCCCATCTGCTTAACACTGCTCACTGGAGAACTTCTTCTCATGACTCCTCTGATACTAGATCTTAAACTAGACACAAGTATCTTCTAGTACACAATATGCTATTTTATGTGCAGAAACCGTACATATCTGATACATGGTCTATTTTATAAGGGAGTAGTATCCCTTGATCTAATAAGTCATACTGGATTTCAACCAGGTTAAGGTAAAAGACAAAGCAAAGCTTTCATTTAAAATAACTACCATAAAAAACATGGTTTAAAATACAGTAATAGAAGTTGGGGTGAGGTCATAAAGAAACCTAAGCTGTTGATGTTAGCAAATGGTCACTTCAGCTGGGTAGCCTGACCAAATGCAGCAGATTAACCAGAGTTAGCGGCTAAGCAAAAATGATAACAATGGAACAGTGCAGAGAACATGATTTGTTCAGCAGCTCCAAAATTCTTTGAAAAGATAGAAACATGGAAATTGCAAAATCTAGTCTACCATCTAATAGTGTGTGGGGAAGGACTATGCTTGTATTTAACACCTAATGCCTAGCCAAAAGGCTTTAAATTACAAATAATAATAATAATAATAAAATAATAATAATAAAGGATTTAAAGTACAGAAAAAAAAAAAAAAAAAAAGTCCCAAAGAAGCTGCTATTCCTCTAGCCCTCTAACAAGCTTATTATCTTGGTAATAACCAGTCACTGAAGTCTCTGGAGACTGTCTTAAATAAATAGGCGCAATGTCTAGTCATTAATTACCTGCCTAGTTTCAAACCAAACTGAGCACGGTTCTAATGTACATTATAGGTTTCTGTTTTTAATTGAAAGCAAACATGGGTAAACAATGAAACCACATGTTTATCAAGTGCCTATTTCCTAGCAATCAAGAAATATGGTAATTGCAGTAGCAAAAGGGCTGTTTATCAAATGCTTCACTGACAAGTACTTAACTATGTCTCCCCCTAGTCCTTGTTCTCATAAAACACCAGCAGTGCTGGCAACAGTGCGAAAAACGTCCCTCTTGAGGCCAGCGAGACCATGTTTCACAAAGCCTTACCAAAAGAAAGGTGACTGGAAAAATGCTGTGGACAGATTGCAATAAAAAGATTTGAGAGACCAAAAAAGAAAAACAGTGGTGGCAGTAAATAAGCATGTGACATATGCTAATAGAAACAGACCGCATGGTCCCTAATAAGCAAAAGTCTAAAGCCCTCTAAGGACTTAGGGCTGTATTTTGATACACACTCAGGGGGAAGTACTGAGTAGGCCTCTATGGTGGATGTTTCAGGGGAACTTTTATAGTCATATTTTCTAAAGCTTGCCAAAATGCACTTGATAGTGCTTTTACAGGTGGATATCTAGAGTTTAGGAAGAAACAAAAATTCATTTTAAAACTTCAGTGTTTCAGTACAGGGGTCAGAAGTCTTTCCAAAATCCTTTCCTGAATGCGTCACCACTAAATCGCTTGGTAAAAGAAGTCAAGTACTTGATTAAGTAATGGGAAAACAAGGTTGATTATAGCGTAATGCACTTGGATAACACTAGTGAGTTGTCACTGTGCTGAGCTATGGCAGAACTCTCTTGGCTCTTTGACAAGATTCTGTTACTTTAAGAATTAAGCCCTGTGCTAATTAGAAGGTTAGCATCTCTACCATAAATAGCTATGATGCTCTAAGTCTACCCTATGCTGTTATGCTTATCTGTGTGCATGGAAAAGGAAATAACTATGTGGGTATCAAATGTCCTTTCAATGGTTTAATGATGCCAGGAATAGTCATTGATCTGACACTGCCTTATAAATAAAAAATTCACTGACCCAGTAAATGCCATTTCACACACACACACACACACAATTCCAATCTACATCAGTCAGTGGTCCCTCTGTCCCTTGCCCCACATATAAACTTAAGAATTTCTAAAATATCTCTTTCAATTAATTTGCCAGTTCTGGAACAACATCTGTTCCTTTTATTTCTTCTCTGATCACAGGAAAAGCATTTGGTTTGCAGTTGTCTGGAAAACTAGAAAATGGATTGACTTTTAAACTTCTTAACCAATCCTATCTTATTTTTTGTTTTGATTTTGTCAAATAATTATATAGATTTTATGTTTAACTGATATAAACCCACATCATTCCATTCTTCTTCCATGTGCCTTCGTTGTTTTATATCCAATGAAGATTTACCCCTGCTGTTCTGGAAGAACAAAAGCCAATCTAATTCTATTTATAAATATGCTTGAGAATGGAGCTGCAATTCTGATGGTATTAGCAGAAACAAGCACACCTTGGGAATAGCTGTTTTTACTTAATTAATGCTATATGACCATCTGGGGAAACTTGGTTTGTTTTTAATATACTTCTAGAAGTGCTATGCATGTAAAAAATGCTTAGGTATTGCATAACATACCCAGTGCAAATAGTAGGTTATATAGTATAGAGGAGTAAATATACAAACACCAAAGCAAGCACACACAAAAAGGAGAAAACCAGCCCACAAAATAAAAATTATGACACCCATATTCTGTATTAAACTAAGAATCTGAAATTGTCTTCACAGAATAAAGTGAGATAATCTGCAGGTTTAATAAGCAGATAAACAACCAAGTGCCAGTTAGCTATTGTTTCTGCACAAATGTTGCTTTTGTTAGGATTTCTATAACATTTGTAAACTATCTTACAAAATACTATTCCTTAACATGATTTTTGCAAAGATCCACATTTACCTAAAGCATATTTATTTACTCTGAGCTGACCAACTCTATGCAGATCATGTTGTGTTCATCCAGACAACTCAGGAATGCTATGTTCAGTGGCAATTTTTCAGGACAGCTAAACATTGAGAAACTTGCCAAAAGTATCTTTACTTAGCAGCAGCTCTTACAAATCCAGGATTGCATATCTGGATGACTGGATGACCTATAGGTCCCTCAAAAACAGAAATCACCTTTAAATAGAACCATTGTTTTTCTAGTTATTATGACCGAGCCAAGTGACCTTTAATATATGTAAGGTACAAATGGATGAACAACTTCTGTTTCAGAGTAATATGAGCTGGGTTACAGTGTTTTTAATGTACATGGTTTACTATTTACTGCAATAGTCATATATTTTAATAGAGAAAAAGTCCATATTTACAGGTATCTACATTAATTCCTATAGCTTCACAGTACTTGTTTTATATAACTATCTATTAGTATTACTACTATCATTATTACTATTACACTTTTTATTGGTTTTGTGAAATGTGGGAGATAAATAAAATTCTTGGATTTAAACACAGTCAATAGCTTTTCATTTTTGTGACAAATCCATTTTTCTATTTTTAAACCACAATATCTTTCTCTTACCATCTTCATCAAAACATTTATTTGTATTTTATTTTCATATATATTTTCAATAATACGCTTTAACTTTTGGCTAGCCCTCAAGTGGTCAGGCAGAAATCTTTTCAATACTTCAGTAACATATGTGCATAAACAATGTTAGCAAGGTGAAACTAGTAATTTCTCACCCAGCATCCCACTTTAATCTGTGAACAGAACTGATCAATTAATGCGGTAGCAAGGAAAGTTGTATTTTGTAGTGGTGACAGCTATCGCATTTTGCTACAGCCTTGTCATAGTTACTTGTAGAGAAAACAATTTATTTCATGACACTGGGAAACTTAGAAACTCTTGGGTGCCACTTCTTCAGTCTTCTCCATGTAGGCAGGTGCAAGTGCAGAATCTCTTTGTTTTAAACCTTTTCAGAGAAGAGATTACAGGAGTAGAACTAACGTTGTATACAGATTTTGTATTCTTATAGGATACGCTTTGGTACTTCTAGATATTAATGTTCAGAGTTATGCAGAATTGTAGCTCTCTTGTTGCCTGTTTCAGTGATGGCATTTAAAAATGTAAGAAAGTTATTTCTTTGACAAAACAGAGATTTCAAACAATGTTTTAAAGTAGTGTTAGAAGGATTAATCATAATAAGGTAAGATAAGATAAAAGCAGCAACAGTTTTTTACTTACTTTTACATTCTGAATTTAGTGTTAAATTATGGAAAAGTTATTTTCTGTTCAAAACAAAACTAATAGGGTGAGCTCTGAGGTACACTGGTCTGAGTAGTGAGTAACATGTTCCACTTTCATTACTGTCATCAAGAAAATGTTCTCGCTCTAATTTACAATATAAAATCAAGCTGGGGACAAATTTCTTAGATGACGATATGGAAAACCAGTGTTACAGTTATGTCAAAATTACTAATAGAGTTGCACACACCTCCATGCATCTGGGTAAAGTAAGACAGTGACAATGAATAATTAGAGTTTTGTCTACCATAAAAGTTCAAGATGTTTAAATTTCTCACTCTTCCTTTTCCTGCGCACATCAAATGTCATCTTAGGTTATGTAATTTGTCTTCATTTATTTATTTATTTATTTATTTATTTATTTATTTATTTAAGAAAGAACATGAAGAACCAAAAATGCACAATATATTTCTGTTGTTCTGTGTCTGTGCTCTTCACAGTATTGAAAAAACAATTTTGTGTTACATTTTGAGTGGAATGATACCCTTGACCTTTTAAACAAAGGCTAAAGATTAATAGAATCAGGGTGTCAGACAAATACATTTATATTCCTAAGGATACTTATTTTTGCTTAGTTACAGTATGAAACACTAATGATCTTTGCTATTCTTATTACTGAGGCCTATCACAATCTTCATGGGTGTTGTTTTTTGTTTTTGTTTGTTTGCTTTTTTTTTACGTCTGTTCGTAAACACCTAAGGACTTTGCAGGCCTTTGAATTTTTGTTTTTCATATATTCAACAGGGACCATTCTCCACTTGTTGGGGAGTAATAAATGTGTTTTTTTTTTTTTTTTTTTTTTTTTTCACATATCGCAGTGGACCCTACTGACTCTTTCTAAGGCTTTACATCTCTGTATTTTTGATATTGCTGAAATCCTATTGCTTTTGATACTTAGAAGCTATAGGAACAGGATCTAATTAAGAGTCTAGATGACTGTGCTCTTTTAAAATAGGCCTCCAGAACTCTTACATGGCTTCGTTAAGATTGAGGATGGTTATTTATTTTTTTTTCTGTTTCCATTACTACTTTTAAAAATAGAATCATAGAATCATAGAATATCCCAAGCTGGAAGGGACTCATAAGGATCATCAAGTCCAACTCCTGGCACTGCACAGGTCTACCCCAAATTTTACACCATGTGACTAAGTGCACAGTCCAATCGCTTCTTAAATTCAGACAGGCTTGTTGCAGCTTCATTGGGGAGCCTCTTCCAGTGTGCGACCACCCTCTTGAAAATAAATATTTCTACTTCTTGCTAGTATTATTGTCACAGATGGTTAAGTCATCAAAATACTATTTTGGTTCTGGAAGAGCTTTCTGACATTTGCAGGTTGGAATGATGAATTTTTTTTTGATGCTGAGCATGTTCTGAAAAGCAATCACAAGAAGAGTATTTGCCAAATAGTGTGTTGGAACTACAAATCTTAAAGCACCTTGTGTCTGTGAGAACTTGCCAAAATCTTCCTGATTAATTTAATTTGCTGAAGCATTTTCATTCTGCTGTCTCAGCAACTATTCACCTTCTTGCAGAACATCCCTGGTATTCTTGCATGGCTGTCTGAGGTTACTATGAACCTTGAATATATATATATTTGAAAATGCTGTAGAGTGAGATGGTACTTAAAGATTTTACCTGTTTCTGCAAGTATTGTAAGGCTTGTTGGTCAAATCATACATAAACTGGTTTCAGGTTCAGTTTTGCACTTGGAGAAGAGCTGAATTCAACATGGTTCCATGCTCACCAAGTGGTTGCACCCTAAGAATTGGTAGAGATAGGCCATGTACAATAATAGCTCGCAGCAAGTTATTGTTAGTTTAACTTCACTTCTGAGAAAGCTTATCTTTTGTTCTCACCTTAAAAAAATAATAGCCTGTGTGGTGAAATGAAATCAACTCCCAGCAACTAGCTCTTCTATGGAATAAACTAATTATGCATTGTAATCTCTTGTTGAATTCTTTTAAGCAGTTTTGTACACTGGGGTACACGTTCTGCACAGAGGCGATACAGGTTCCAGTTGCTAAGAATGGTTAGCATTCTTACCAATGTGTGAATTGTGTTCAATTACCTAGACATCGTATTTCCAGTATATATAAGTGCCCCAACTATTGTGGGAACTTAGTTTTATAGTGGCATTCCTCTAGAATACTTGTAACAGTGCATAAGCCATTGCTTGTTAATATCATATCATCAGGGGAATAAATGGAAGAGTTGCACGGCAGCATCTTTCTTACTCTCCTATGACACTACACACTGACAAGAAATATTGGGAAGTTGATTTTTGTGAACCAGAATAAAAATAACAGGGGGTCAAATTCTTTTTGTTTTAGGATTTCACCTGAGATTTGAGAAAATAAAAATCATATTGTGACATCTAAAGAAAGTATCACAAGTTGTCCTTCAAGAAAAAAAAAAACAACAAAAATATATATATTTTTAAACACCAACAAAAATATTTTTTTTTTGTAGGAAGGGAATAGTTTTCCAAATTGGAACTTCTTGCTTTGACCAGACTGCTTCAGAAGACCTCTTCATTGCTGTGTATTTGCTTTATGAACAAAATCTGACCACTTATGAAAATCCTATTCTGAAAAGATAAAAACTTCCTCAGAATATGACTTCACATTACCTCTGACATAATTTTTCCTTTGGTTCCATAGAACCATGCTATCTTTGAAGATATGTTTTAAAATATGCATATAATTATTAACATATTTATGCAAATCTGCATTTGGCTTTCATTAGTATTATTGCCTACATAATTATTGTCTTTCATTGATAGCATGAGAGTTTCTTCAGGCTGTTCTTAGCATCTGTATTTTGTGTAGCTGTTCTGCTATGTTAAAAGGTAGCTCTGTGTTTGATCCATGTGGTGTAGATTCAGGGTGTATAAAGCCATGGGCATTTATAGTGCATGTTACCACAGTGAAATTAAAGTTAAAGCCAAGTGGCTGCTGCTTGCTTAGTCATTGAAAAAAGAGCTTTTTTGCTTTTTTGCTTTTTTTTTTTTTCAATAAATAACTTTGTGTCTGTGTGTGCATGAGTGTATGTATGCATACACACAGATTCACATGGCCTAATTAAAATCTTGTTAAAAATAATGGAATTAGGGGATTAGTGTCCTTAGGACAGTAGCCAGCATGCGAGATGCTGAGCACTCTGATTATACTGGTGATAAATCCAAACTCTGAAATGAGATTACAGTCAAAAGCATCCTAGTGCTTTGATAGTTTTACTAGGTTTTTTAGTAGTTTGCAGAATTCATAATAAGCCATTGTCTGGTTATGGCAGCAAGTCAAGGGACAGAAGAATCCAGTAATGTTGTTTATTATTTGTGTTGCAGGAGTGCCTAGAGGCTGTGACTGGGAATGCTGTCCTTTGTGTTAGTAGCTGTGAATATCTATATGAACCTAATCTCTCTTTGAAGGAGCTTACAGAATGAGTTGATAAGTAAATTAAATAGAAAGAAAGGTAAATACCAATTGAAAGGGTTAGGATCTGGGCAGCAATAAGAATATATTCCTATATAGGATCTCTGTACAGTTACAGTTTTTTTGGTTTTGTTTTTGTTTTCCCTAAACTTGACATCATAACAAAGCAACATACTATGGGGAAAAAAATAAAATAATAATAATGTTTCTGAGCCAGCATGCTTGGAAGAGATAATAAGATTCCTGACTCTGCTACAGTCTCCCTGTTAGACTTTGCATAACAGAGAACTTGAATTAGGATTGAAAGGAAATATAGCTAAATTTCCTGTGAGAAGTAAAAATGACTTTCAGAATGTCATTTTCTTCCAGAGTTGGATAGTAAAGAATTATGGAAACTTTGATGCAGTTGCTTATGAGTGATAAGCCTATTTAATGTTTAAATGGATGAATCAAAACATAAAGTGCATGATGGTATTAGCAAAACTGGATTTGAAAATGGAATGCCATGCACTATGAGAGGGAAGTTATAGGCAAAAAAAGAAATAAAATATAGCAATGACCAGAAAACTGATAATGTAACATCAATTAGAAGTTGGTGCCATTCCTATTAAAAAAAAAAAAAAAAAAAAGAAAAGAAAAGAAAAGAAAAGAAAGGAAAGGAAAAAAAAAAGAAACTTTTGTACCTCCAGTAATAATAATTTCTCCAGATTGGAAGGTACTAGAGTTCTTCTCAAAATAAAATATGTTGTGAGATCAGATGACAGGGTTGAAAGGATACAGAAATCGTCTCATGAGACCAAAGGAGGAAGAAAATAGTCATTTACAGAGAAGAGATGATATAATATGTAATGAAAATCTGATAAAGTCAGTAGGAACCTTATGTTTCAAGGCATGCATTTGTAATTTATTTCCATACAATATAGATAAAATTCACAAATATCATCCAAGTTGATAAAAGTAACTGTTGGGAATACTTGTCAAGCAGACAAATGTTTCTGATGAAGAGGCCACAAATATTTCCCCACAACACTCTCTGCTGGGAGGAATAATGAGATACTAAAGCATGGTATAAAATAGAAAATCACAGCTCCCTATTCATAGAAACTTTATTCTAATTTCAGAGATACCCAAGGAGTTCTAAAGAGAAATAAAACTTTGGAAACCCACAAATAATGTCAGGGAAAAAAAAAAAAAAAAAAAAAAAAAATTGTATTCTGTAGAATAGGATTAAACATATGACTTTTAGCGTACTTATGCCAGTAGATCTGGGAAGCTGTCATTTATACTTTTGACTTAAAAAGACAGGCCCTTTTGGAACAATATAAGTGTTTTGTCCTGTCTCTGAGAGATAGACTGAGACTCCAGATGCCTAAAGTTTAAAATTCCTTGCTAGTGAGAATAGGTACTTGGTTGCATTTATGAATATCGATATGATGTTAAAAATAGAACTTATTCAAAATGGCAATTACAATCCTAAATCACCTAGATGTAATTACTGGTGTGAAGGGATGTATCAAAGTGGACGTCTGATTTTTAAGTCAGGTATGAAGATTTTCATCTCACATTTCACAACAGACTGGCACTGGGATTTTATCTTTAACTGCAACCTCAAGCCAGAGCTTAAGTTATCGTTGCTTTACTGTTTAGTTTAGCTAATGTAAGAACCATGGTGAGATAATCGTAAAATAATCATACCTTGAACATTTTTGTTTTTTTCCCCCTTTTGTAAATATGAATATTTTTGTAAATGCTCATGTATTTACGTGCATTTTCCCACTATGCTACAGATATTTCACAAAGCCAATCACAGCACTAAGAGGACATCTCAGAGGGACTCCCTTCCTTGTCCCTTTTTCGCTGCCTAAGACCAGATAACCAGTCATGTAGTAACACTGAATGTCATTGGGAGTTTGTTACAGATTCCCTCTCAGTGTCCTTCAAATAGTATCATCAGTTCTGAAGCTACTCCAGAATAAGGACAATTTATAAACTCATTGCTGCAACCTCAGATTTTCAGTTTAGCTTGAAGTAGTAAAAATTTGATGAGTTCACCTTAAAATAATCTGTTGTCATAACAATACATTGGGAAATGTGTCTTGCTGCAAAGGATTTCTCACTTGAACTTACATAGTGGAGATGTATCATTGGTGATGTATCTGCTTACCTTGAGAGATCGGGAAACATCTGTTAAACTCTGTTGGACAGAGTTTGAGGGGAAATTTGTTCACAGTGAAATAATGCACTGCATATTCACACAATACTTTGTTGTATGCTATCTTCCAAAACCTCAACAAGTCTTTTGATGCTATCTTGGACCTAATTCATAAAGTTCAGAGATTAATTTCTCCTACCATTGCCGTAGGTGACCAACTGGGTTTCTTTTTAATGAAGTCATTACACTTCTTGCTTTTTGGCACATAGATATCATAGATGATGGCATTGCTGAATTAATAGCTTTAGCAAGGTTATTGCACTTTAGACCAATGTAGTGTTTACTCTGACCCTGAAATGAATTTCTCTCTTTGAGTGCTCTCTTTGAGCTGAAACACCCTCTGCTCATTTCACCAAATTTTTCTGTCACCATGACAAAGAATGATGTTCTTATCTTCACGTGACCTGTCTCTCCAGTGTGGAGAGGGGTTATTTCTCCTCCTCCAGCTAGATTATGTTAATACATTTTCTAAATATAGCCCTACCATGACCATCTGCACCCTGAAGGCACTTTGACTTGCTGTAGTGGCCTACTGTGAAGAGGCACCAGAAAATCACACTGGATTGCTTTGGCTAAAGCTGAAAACTAATGCCTGTTTCCAGGTGTATTTATTCTATTTCATTTCAGTGTAAGTATTGCATTGCATTTGCTGCTACTTGCAGATAGTTTGCATTACTTCCCCAGTGCATGGTGTAGCAACTTGGTATGTGTCTTAACCACAGCAGCAGTAATTTTATGGAATGCCATAACTGTTATCCTGGCATAAATATATGGCAGACAACAACCATAATGGTCTGATCTGTATTCCCTAAATTTCAAATAGGGAAACAGTGATTTTTGTGTAGAGGTTCTTTCCATATGGGAATGTTGCAAATGGAAGGGAGAGGTGTGTCAATGTCTCTTGTACACTGTTACATGCAGAACAGAGTGAAAACTTTTTGTTGAAATTCCTTTGCCCCTAACATTTGAGCAACAAGTGTTCAAGTCTTCTCACATTTCAAAGGGCAAGACATCAATACTTTGTGAGGGTCCTCTGGGTATCAAAAAGTGAAATGAGTCATCAGAAATGTACACAGAAATGCACTATGTCAGAGCCCAGAGAAATAAAAACATGATGATATACTTTAGCTACACATGCACTACATAACAAGCCATTATCTAAACCACATAATAAAGGGTAAGGAAATTATGACCTTCAACTCCAGCCACAGTCTTCATCTCCAGCTAAATGAATAATCACTTGATTTCAAAGCCATTGTATTAGATGTCAAGATTTTCCACTGCACTGAATGAAAACTACTGGCATTTAGACATACCTAGTAACAGGCAATAGTGCTACTTTAAGTTCTACCAAATAAATTGCAGACTTCCTATATATAATTAATATCATTTATATCTATAACATTTCCCTTTTCAGATATTACATTGATTTATGTACTCCGTAACTTAATTCTGGACATCAGAAGTAGGAATCACCCATTAGGTCATCTAAGTCTGCAATTCTGCTGGTGCAAGTTTTATATCCGGATCACTTCACACATCACTAAACTGTAGCCACTTACTTTGGATGTCATTAGGCAATTTATCTGCCATACATCTGCCCATCATATCACTATTCTATAAAAGGGCAAGTTAAAGTGTGGGAAAATTGGTATGTCCTTGGAAATTACCTCTAACTTTTACAGTTTGATAGTCAGATAACCCACTGAGGGAAGCCACTTTATAATTGCTTTCATACACTCTGTATGAGAGGAGAATCTGGCCAAGAGAATTTAGGGGGTTGTAGGATAACCAGAGGCCATTTGTACAAGTAGAAAACAAAAGGAAAGTCCTTTCTACGATATAAGTGTATTTTTGCTTGTTCCCATTTAAGCTAACTCATTCACTTCTGAATCCGAAAATGAATTACTAAGAGCTGGATACAACCTGTTTGATGAATCAATGTTGAAGTTATTAATTTCTAACGTATCTCAATACATTCACAATATGCAACAGCAAAATTTATTTGATCACAGTTATGTTTGCTGTGAAATAAAAAGGGGAAATTATGGGATGTTCTGCAAATAGTCATTATTATGCAACATTATTATGGGTAGTAAAATTAATGTTTTTCATATGAGCAATTTTCATTGAGGTGGACTGAAAACTTGCTGAATGGGTGAGCCCAGGGTGTAGCGATCGATGGAACAAAGTCTAGTTGGAGTTCAATAAGTAGCAGCATACCCCAGGGGTCACTACTGAGTCCAATCCTGTTTAACATCTTCATTAGTCATCTGAATGATAGGGCAGCGTGTACCCTCAGCAGGTTTGCAGATGGCACAAAACTGGGAGAAGCAGCTGATAGACCAGAGGGTGATGCTGCCATTCAGAGGGATTTTGACAGGCTGCAGAAATGGGCTGACATGAACCTCATGCAGTTCAGCAGGCTACTGAGATGGAAAGCATCTTGGCAGAATAAGAGAGGTCATAGTGGACACCAAGATGAACATCAGCCAGCAGTGTGCCCCTGCTGCAAAAGAGGCTATTGTTTTCCTGAGCTGCATGAAGCTAAGTATTGCCAGCAGGTCAAGCAAAGTGATCCTTCCCCTCTACTCAGCATAGGTGAGGTCACACCTGGAGTGCTGAACAGGCTCCCCTGTACAAGAGAGACACAGTCATGCTGGAGACTGTCCAACAAAAGGCCACAAAGATGATTATGGGACTGGAGCATCTTTCCTATGAGAAAACACTGAGAGCTGGGACTATTCAGTTTAAGTAAGAGAAGGTTTAGGAGTATCTTATCAATGTGTGTATATACCTGAAGGGATGGTGCAAAGCAGACAAAGCCATACTCTTTTCAGTGGTGTCCACTGAGATGACAAGAAGCAATGGGCACAAACTGAAACACAGGAAGCTTCTTCTGACCATCGGGAAGCACATTTTTACTGTGACAGTGATTAAGCACTAGCAGGGGGATTTGACAAGATGACCTGAAGATGTCAGGTCATCAATCTCAACCGTTCTTTGATTCTGTTACCTCCAAAGGCTTGTTAAAGGGTGCCAAAAAACTTAGCCAGTAGCCCATTGCAGAGGGTTTTGAGGACCATACTGTCTCAGGAGTTACTTGGAAGACTAATTTGCTTACTTTACAAAGTGTCTATGCTCCCTAAGTATGGAGCATACACAAATACTTTTGCATGTCAACAACTCAGGAATTATGTTCTTCTCTGACATGGCATGGCACTAAATCTTATTCAGTCTCTCTCCCTGATCTTTTTTGCTTCCTTCATTAGCTGAGGCAAAAGAGGTCCTATCTGTGCTTACCAGAAAGAGTTTCTCTGCACTGAAAAAGCAGTGCTGCATCTTTCTGCTCCTGCTTAGCTATAGCACACAGATATTCAGCTTGCTAATGCTCTTCTGCAAATTAAGCTTGCTAATGCTCTTGTGCAAATTACAGCATACTATTCTTGTATCTGCAGAAGTATGTGAGCATGGTGAAGCTAAACAAACCAAGCCAGAGACAGAAAACCTGTGACTGAATGAGGACTGAATGAGGACCTTCTGATGTGATTTTCTTTCTTGGACATAGAACTTGCATCTTTTTAAACCTAATTAAGGAAGTAATAAGCAGAAACCATATCATTATGTTATTGTCATAACAAATGTTTCTCAGAATAAAAAACATACTCTTGTCTTTTTATAGGTAAATCTGTTTTGGCCAAGCCCTTAAAAAATGGGTCCTGAAATGTACTCATTTTTTGTCTTTCTCTCTTTAAAAGGCTGTATGTTTGATTTTATTTTCATTATAACAACAGAATATTAAAATCCGCATGCTACTCCTTGTGAGAAAAAAATAAAATATCCCAATTCTGTATCCCGTGCTATTGATATAGTGACTCCGGTATCATGTTAAAAGGAAGTGACCGGTAGTACAATGGATATGTTTCATGAAGGATCATCAGAATGCAAGCCATAGTTAC
Organism: Heteronetta atricapilla; assembly: GCA_011075105.1. Lineage (NCBI taxonomy): Eukaryota > Metazoa > Chordata > Aves > Anseriformes > Anatidae > Heteronetta > Heteronetta atricapilla. The sequence continues at coordinate 11,635,272 of CM021734.1, forward strand.
AACAGGGTACATTGCAACTGTCGAAAATCCCACTGATTTGCTAGTTCTAAAGTACGTCAATGCTTTGTGCCTCTTCATTTTCTATTGCAATCACATTTCAGAGAGATGTTATGTTGGTTCTGCCAGAGCTACACATTGCTTTTAAAGATCACATCACCTTTAGGTTAAATGGATTGTATTTCTCCATGCTTCTGACAACATATTCTTTTTGCACCGAGATGTGCAAGCTGGCACAGATAATCTAGACACGATGTAATCTTTTGATTTCATAAAGTTGGAACATTATTGGAATAAAGTACGAAGATGATACCTCATGGAATTGTGGTCAAGAGGGGAAATTGAGAAAAACAATTCTCTGTAGCTTGGGTCTTTGACTGATCAAGGCAGACCATGTAAAGTGTACTGTTTACCTTGACCTTATAGCACTGCTGATCTTCCATCAAGACTGAAAACTTGCCTCTTCCCAGCTATGCCATACGGCTACATGGAGCAAGCTGGCTCTGAACAATGGAAAGACATATGCATGAAATGGGAGGCTTCATGACATGGGAGCTTGTGTCAGGCTAGTAGAGTGGTGAGGTAATAACACTAAAACCCATACATACAACACCAAAAAAGAGCTAGTTAATACAAAAAATAAATACTGTATATCCAAAATAACACCTCATATAACTGCAGTTTTATAATTATGACTGGAGAAACTCTCCAAACACACTTACATAAAAGCAGCTAAAATACAATTGGTCAGAGAAATCTAAGTAGGAAACAAAAATTTAGGCTTTTCCATTTGCTGATTTTTGTGCTTCCAGTCTCTAACCTGTACTCTTTATCCTTTAGCTGATATAGAACAGCCTTTCTGATGAGTTAAATACAAGAGTAAAGTTAATGAACAGAGCATCTATCCTTTAGAATACATTTTTTTGCCATGTTTTTAGATGGAAACATAATTTAGATGTTATTTTTTTAGTTTTTATTAAAAAGAACAACAACAACAAAACCCTCTGGCTTATTATTATTATTATTTTTCCTCATTCACTTGTCTTATTCGTTAAGGTCTTTGTGGCCAAGTCCATGTTCTGGTATTTCAGTGACTGGAACAGTATAACATGCATATTCATGGAATGGCAAGATATGGAAAATAAGGCACTGGTGACAGATTACAGTTATCTGGCTGAGTAGTGGTGGTTTGTTTGTTTGTTTTACAGTTGCTGTATGATATGCTAATCTCCCACTTTGTGTTTAAGTACAGACTTAATGTCAAGCCTACGCAATGTCCTACAGAACTCAGTTTGTTAAGGTCAGGCTCATGAATTGTAGGTGTTGCTGAGTTTTTATATGGTTGTTGCTGTTGTTGTGACTTCTGCAGCAAGATAACAGTTCTAGCATGATTCCAGAGAACTGGAATCTGCAAGAGAACAGATAGCAGTGTGACTGACTGTTCCCTAGAAGTGTTGATTGCAGATGCCTTCAGTCACATCTGCTTGAATTTTCACAGGAAAAAGCTCATCTATCCTAATATAAATGCTCTTAATTTTATGCTATGATCTCTTTCCTCAGAAGCTGGTTTGGTGATTTCACCAGATGCTTCTTTCCCTCTCTATCTGTAATGAATCAATAATCCAACAGGACACTGGTGGCCATTCTCCTGGTCTGAGAGATATCTCCTATGTGAGATACAAATTTGGGATTACTTAGATAATTTGTGACATCTTGCAAAAACAAGAGAGGGAGAGCTGAATGTATGGTTCTAGGTAATCATTTTCCATCTTTCAAAATTTCATGCTCTTCACTGTTTATGTAAACTTCATAGGGTATTAGTTAAATTTTTATGCTAAACTCTTCTAGTTTTTTGTTACATATATGGCAAAACAGCTGAAGCACTGTTTTGTGAAGGCTGGTACATTTCATGGGCAACAGAATGACCCAAATAGATTTACTAGCAGTCACACAAGAGACTAAAGAGGTTTCTTACACTACGAATTAGGAAACTCTGCTAGCAGCTAAGTAATCTTGTAATTGTAATCTTTTCAATCTAAATAGGTTAAAAATAACACCTTCCACAAAACGTGTTCTTCAAGAGCAGGTTAATAAATCCTTGAAGAAAATATGACATATTTGAGAAATCACTGAATCCTTTAACAATTTACACAAATTATTTTACAAACTAAAAATGTAGAACATTCACTTTCCACTTTTGCTGTTTTGACAGTGCTGAAAATCAATAATTTCTAATTTACTCTTAAGAGAGCAATTAAACCTCCCTTGTGATTCTAAACATTTTTCCACATAATGTTACCTTACAGGAGTTTAGAAATGTGTTGACTTTTTATACAGCCAGCCTGCTGTTTGACTATACAACTATCTTGATGCTTCTGTGGGCCTTACTGCTGAAGTATCCAACTACAGTTATCAACGAGTTATATTCTCCAGACACCTACTTAGGTCACAGGTTTATCATACAGTGGAAAGGCAAGGTCAACAGGAAGTGTGCTTATCCAAAGTTAAATGGGTCTGCAGCAAAGGAAGAAATGAATCAAAATGCCCCTGTGTTCACTCTCAACCTTTAAATACTAGATAGTCTTGCTCTAAATAATTGAGTGCTTTCATTATTGCAAGTTACAATTATATCTATTAAAGTGTTACAGATTCTTCAAAGACTGCTCACATGGTGGTTGGAGAGTAGTAACTCAAAACATGTTAGAAGTAGCTTTTAAGGAAGTTAAGCTTGTAATGAATGTCTTCCTTTTATTTCAATAAACCACAAATACAGTGCATTGAATGTATTTGCCTTCTGGCGATTTGAGATGATCTTTGTGTGTGCATAATTTAGTGATCCTATCTCATTCAAATTAGAGTATAAGTATGAAGTAAAAAGGATATGGATTCAACATCTATGCAGAGATGTGGATGAATGCTTTGTAGAAAAGCTTGCTAGCAAGTGGATACTGAATTTATTGAAGTCCAAAAAAGTACGTTAAAAAAACTGCTGAGGAGCATCCTGGCATCAGAAACCCTACAGAAAAATACTGCTTCCCATGTAACACACTGGGATCTGATACTGTATGACACAAAAAGTAGCCTCAAAGGCTACTGTGTTCTAAATATATTCCTGACACCAATGCACAACTACTTCAATCTGTAAATTTAGTTACTTTTTTTCTGTGCTAGAGGACATCATTGTGCTTGAACAGGAATTGAAGTCACTTCTGATGTTTCAATTCGTGTATGCAGCTGATATCTTTTTCACTACTACAACATCGTAATAGACTTTTATCTTTTATTGTTTATAGTAGCTTCGTATTTGCATTTTGTATTGTCACTTGGAACAATCAAAACAAATAAGAAAAATCTTGCATCTGAATTTCATTTCCTCTTCTCACCTATTAATATTCATGTTTCATGCCATGCACAATCATTAAAGATAAAATCCTCCTGGCTATGTGCAGTGAGACCTAAAGAAAGAGCAAAGAAGATTCCCTTCATGGGGTTCTGCTTGGGTCATACAGAAGGGCAAAGTTAAGAACACAGCAGCAGAGCATTTTGGCAGGAATTCTGTTCTAAATTATGTCAAATGCTATTGCAATATAAAACGTCTCGATATTACCATTGCTAACTAAAGAAGGGTTGGTTGCTGGCAAGCTTGCTGATCAAGGGGGAAAACAGACAGGACTGGAAGGAGCCAAGGAGCTTAGGGAGTTCTATGCTTAGGAAAATAATGCTGGCTCTTAGGTAATGCAGGAGCCAGTGCCCCAGCAAAGGCTGGAGGGAGGGAGAAGGAGAGGGCAGGCCACAGAGGAGGTGGACAGCATGGACAAAGGGACTAGCCAGTGAACTGCATCTGCATTGCACAGATGTGTGGGCAGGAGAAGGGTTTTATATAACTTTTATTTCTATTCTGTCCACTTAAAAAGTGGATTATACAGGTTTATATTCAAATGAGAACTGGTAGCATTTTTTGTTGTTGATTTGTTTTGTTTTAATGCAAAACCTTTGGGTCTCTGGGGATTTAATCTATCTAGACTTACAGGGGAAGGTCTAGGCTGGTCTACCACAAAGGTCATAGAATAGTAAAATCATAGAATCATTTAGGTTAGAAATGACATTAAGATCATCAAGTCCAATCATCAGCCTAACACTGTCGAGTCACCAAGCCATGTCCCTAAGCACCACACCCACACATCTCTTAAATACCTCCAGGGATGGTGACTTCCCTGGGCAGCCTGTTCCAATGCCTAACCACCCTTTCTGTGAAGAAGAAATTCTTCCTGATATCCATCTAAACCTTCCCTGGGGCAACTTGAGGGTGTTTCTTTGTATCCTAAAGGTTTGCCTGCCTCAGTGCACTACCTGAGAGTTTTTAGAGATTTGATGAGTGAGGCAGATGCAATGAACTCTCTTTAGGTATGCTACCGTGGAGGATTCATCCTTGTTTCTGGTCTAAATATGTCAATGGTTAAGATGACAGCTGTCTCTCAGAACAACTGTAACACATACAGACACTAAGTTTCTTAAGGTCTCTGACATGTTATGCTTGAGTGGTAGGATCTTCAACAAAATCTTGGACTGAAACTTAGTTTTCCTGTTCTGCCCTTCCTAAATATATTTATTCTCTGCTTCTGTTCACTGTGATGGCTACTTCATTTAAATACTCTTCACCAAATTCTGCTAGTTTCACCAGGCCTGGTGGAGCCAAGATGAAGTGCTAGCATTTCTCTGACATCCTATTTCAAGCAATTTCCTCTTCGTTATCCTTTTTTGTCTTATTCACATTACTTCTTTTTCTGAGATGCATGCTCTTGTATATAGTATAACCAATAGTTACTCACAAGCAGCTGAATATTAGGGCCCATTTTGTTTCGCAAGGTGTGATCATTTTATATAGAATTTTCTGACAGTGAAATGAAGTGACTAGTACTTTTGTTTATTTACTTTTTGTTTTTCTTTATTACCTCCATTATAGGCCCACAGCCTTCCATTGTTTTGTGCATTATGAGTCTGTGTGTGTGCATGCTGCACATCATTGTGTTATGCAATGCAGAAAATGGGGCTCCCTAGAAGTAAAAAAGAGAGCTTTCATATAGAGAAATCTGAATAGTTTGGAATAGCAGAACAACTGTTTAGTCAGCTTTTTTAGATTAATAGCAGGTAATCTCTCATCTTACATACATAAAGATCCATGGCAAAGGGCTATAATTTGCATACTGGACTTCTAGTTGACTTGATAAAATCAATCTTTTGCTTGCAGCTTTTCTGATGGTATTTGAGGACAATGTGAGACTAGGCATTTCTTATTACGTATTGCCCCCTACAGATAAATACAAAGATGACAATGAATACAGAAGAAGAGAATGTGACTGTACTGCAGACCATAAAAAGTCCAATTTTTACTGATTTAAAAGGTAGTTCATAAGCCTGAAAAATCACGTTGCCTGTGTTAATGAAGTATTAGCTTAATTATCTTTTAATTCAGTGGTGGTCATTTAAAAAGCAGCAAGCAAAACCACAGAAAAGCAACCAAAACAACGCATCAGATTGTACTGATTTTCAGTCTAGCAGTAGCAAGAAATCTCAAATGCTGTCATTTTTCTTGAGGCCTTTTTCTTCACTGGAAATAGAAAATATTAAATCATCTTTTCAACTTCTCATGAGATGTGTGCAAACCAATACCCATCAGCATTTTATTCTAACATAAAGGAGAGTTAAAAATAAATAAATATAATTTGCTTGACAGGAAAAAATATTGAGCACATAGAAACTTATTTATCAGAGAGACACCTTTAAAACTGATGTTCTAAATTCATAATGTATGAAGAGGAATAAATTAAGCATGAGAATATGGCACTCGCTTGCACATACACAGAAAAGCAAAAGTTTTATCTTACATTTACAAAGGAAGATTGCACAATTACTGCAAAAGATAATTATCTCAGAATAAGCATAAATCATAGCAGTAATTTTAACTTAATTGTTTAGTATGAAATGTCTTACATAGGAAAAAACTTGGGCAAGCAAAGATTAATTGTAACTTGCTTTTTTAAATGGATAGTGTGGCATGTGTGGTTCCACACAATGACTGCAATGATAGTTAAAATGTGAGTGCTCATTCTATTTCAATTTGCATTAATGGTTCTGCAATTTGGTAACTGGTCCTGCAAATACCCTCCATAGGTCGCTACTTTTGGGTCACTCATATTATTAGGTGCTAGGGGACAACAGGAAGTTTTTGTTTGTCTTTCAGGGAACTGTACCAAGGTTGTGGACTTGCACTGCACCTGGGGTTTTACAGAAATTCCTCAAAGAGGAGGCAGTTTTAGTCTGATGGGAGATGTGCTAAAATATGGTGACATTACCTATGTCAGTCTGCCTGTATGAAGTAGCCAGCTGCAGCTATGATGGTATGTCCTTCTGAATCCAGAATCCAGGATGGGATAATTGTCTAATTAGCAAGAAGAGATTTCCTGTGTTGTTATTTGGCAAGTTAAATCCAGAATATTTTATAACAGGCTCAGAAGCAGACTGCTGCCAGGAAAGCTCAGGAAGCCACCTCTCTGCTTATTGACTACAGATCACTTCATCTTCAGATGATGTTCCTTACTTTATGACTTTACTACAGCAGAAAAGACCTCATGTTATTGAAGGATTACTAGTGATATTTTGTAGAATAGACACATTTTTTTCCTGTATTTCCAGAATATATTTTTTTCTACTAACAAATTATCACAACAAATAAGTTGGTATAGCTGGTTAGGATTTGTTATTTGTTATTTTGATTTTGGCAATAGATTTAGTTTTGTGAAAGCAGGAAGTTTAGGGGGAAATATACTAGTTTAAACAAAGTTTTCACTGAGAGTTCTTCTTGGATCAAAGGTATAATGCTTCTGTCAAAGAGGCAAGGCGTTTGCCTCTCCTGCCAAGGAGTTTTGCTATTAAAGCAACTGTGTAGAACATGAGAGATCCAAATTCAAATCCCTTTCCTGATTTGAGCACCTTTGGTCAACCACCTATGACCTGATCAAACTACTCCTGGGGATAAAGAGGTGAAGGCAGTAGAAAATGGATTGCTTGGGTCCTGTATCCAAGATAAATTTACTCATTAGCTCTTCACTACAGAAATGACATTTTCTGGTTTGAGGGAACATGGAAATCAGCCATCCCCATGGGAATATACCAGATAGTTCTACTTAAATCTTCAAAAAGCTTTTATAAACGTTCTTGAGGAAGGAGACCTGCTGTGCAAAGAAAAGCTGTTCTGGTCTGGGCAATATTAATATCCAGACAATATTTCACAAACGTTGTTTTAACTTCTCAAAATGCTTCTGACTCAATTAAACCTCCTCTTTGGGGGTATTCTTCTTTCAGTGTTTCAATTCCTTGGTTGGAGATCTGGTTAGAAAATTGTGCAATTATATCTGTTGCCTTCAAAGAGGGCTTTATCTCAAGGTACTTCTTTTCTCTCTCTGATCCTCATACAATATTTTTCTTATGAAAATAAAAATAAGTGCTTAAATATATACATATGCCTGTATATGTAAATGTACATAGTACATGTATACACACCTGCACACATTTCTACATATGAAGTGGGTATATTACTTAAAATATATAAAAACTGCATTTATAGAGATATAAAATCTCACTTCCTAATAATGTAAAAACCCAAACTTGTGGAATGTATTAGTTCATTTCTTATCAGCTGACATTATTACATTTCACTTGTCTAGGGTTTTATTTGATGTTCAGAATATTGAAATTTAAGAACTGGATGTTGGATGCTGCTCAATATTTATCAGATTTTCTTAGCTAATATCCTGAAATAGATAGAGGGTGGTGGTGAGAGTTTCGTTGGCCCCAAACTCTTTTCATGGTAATCAGAATAATAATAATGAGCTCAAATATATTTACAATTTTAAAAATACTGAGCTGATGGGAATTAGCTATTCCTAAGAAGCCATCAATTTTAGATAATTGGAGTGGGATAGTTCCTCTTAAAAAGCATTTTTTTGTTGTTTTTGATTGGAGTGTTTTTTTTTTTCATTCTTTATTTAAATATAATTTCAAAATTGCCTGGTATTCATGATGTGATTATCATGCAATAATATTAGCTGGCATATTTATGGCAATTTATTGTAATTACCCAGGAGTAGACTTAGTATTTTGAACCAGTATTAAGTAAAAAATTCTGTCTGTTTTCATATTCTTTCTTCTTTTTGCTTTCATCTTTCAAAGTATTCACTCTCAAAAAATACTATTAGTACCTAACAAATATAATGTATCCTTGAAATCACAGCTAAGTGTATAAACACTCAAATGCGGTGACAAATCCTCTGTCTCTCTCAGATGGTTTTCTTAACCATGAGTTAATATTTTTAGAAAGAGAAGTCTTTTAGCTATGACTTTTCTTAACCATTTGAATATTGTTAAAAAATCTAATAATAATAAAAATATATGTAGAAAGCAGAAACCATTCAAGTTATCTACACTTTTGTTAGAGATAGTATGCCTTATATAGAGAAAGACAGAAGACATCGGCATGACTTTATATGCTAGCTTCACAAGTTATGCTAGTGTAAAGAATCATCTTAATAAAAAATGCGTTATTCTGTGCAGTTTTTAAGGCCTCTTACCTGTGGTCCTAACTTTGACTGTATAGGGTAGGCAGAGCTGGTGATGGTGTATGAGTGCCTAAGTTAAACACTCAGCTAAAGACAGAAAACCATCTTGTGACCCTTAGTTTAAGAGAGCACATACAGTAAGTTATGTGGCTGTGATAACAGAATGGATAAAATAGCCCACATAAGCATACTTGCCTCCACTGAATGTGCTTAGGCTTTCTAGCTGTAGGGTTTTTTTCAGCTATTTCTATGATGTGACCAGCTCTTCACAAACAAACAAACAAACAAAACCCTCATAGTTAGAAGCAGAGAAGACCATTGGAATCCTTCACAATTAGATTATTCTTTTAAATCATCCCAAAAAAGTTATACATCCTAGCACTGGCTGTTACTGTGCTACAAGGTGTGGCACAATTTATGTTTCTTCAAAATTAAAATAAATGTTACTCTGTCCATATGCAGTGTTCTGTGTAGACCCAAAGAAAGTATCTTGTTTCCTATGAGCTTAGAGTTTGATATAATAACATCAAAGAATTGTTTGCATCTTTCTTGTTTCTACATTATTATGTAGAAAGAGATTATAACGTATTAATGAGAGCTTCATATCACAGTGGGGTATAACAACAGCTACTACTTACCTATCTGAATACTCATGACTTATTTCTATCATCTTCATTTTATTCCTAACTAAACTGTGTGTTTTGCATATTTATGCCAGTGTCAGTTTCAAATAGATACTTTTAAGTCATGGAAACAGCTCTGGTTAAGGGGAGAGATCAGCTCCCCTTTAAGAGCACTTGACAGTCTGCAGGATGAAGACCCAGAATAAGTATGTGAAATACCTGCAAATATTAAGTGTTTCTGTCATAGTATAAGGGCTACTCAGATAGGAGAAAATCAATGTCAAGTCCCAGGTGAGACTGTAAAGGATCACTCCAAAAATTTGCTACTTGATTTTGAAGGATGAGAGTTAATTACTGTTTTTGAAAATCCCATACTTGAAGCAATCCAAAATTATAAGAACTCTGTCTACACTCTCTTTCTGCAGTTTCCTGTTCATGGAAGTTTCTATATGCACATGGTTTCCTGCCCACAACATGTTAAAGAGACCCTATTGTTAGCAAATGATAAATGCAGATTGCTGAAATGATGTAAGGGAGAGTTTACAAAATATTGAGAAAATACAACAAGTGAACTAATGTATCTTTTTTATGTTCCTGACAATCTGTTGCCAGTTTATCAATAATCAATAAGTAAAAATCTGGTCCTTGACTGTTAAAAGACTGTTTAAAAGACGTGTATCTTGTTTGACATTCATGGGAGGCATTTCATATCACATTAGAAACAGGAAAATTATCTTTAATATATTCAACATATACCCATCAATAAAATATATAATCACAGGAAAGATTATTCAGTGTTTCACTTAGTCTGTACTCTATTAAGTAGGTAAGAGGATTATGCTTAATTCCATTGGGATCAGTTTCTCTCTGGAAGAATACACTTCACTACTTCAGTTAACATGAATAAAACTATCTCCCATTACATGCAGAGAGAAGATAAAGGGTATGGGCAGAAACCTTCCAAGTGATGAGGCAGAAAACACTACCCCTACTTCCCTATAATGGAGGCAATGGTCTTGATTTTTTTTTCTGGAACTTCCCAGGAGATTTCAGAAATGATAAACTAAGTTATAGTGCCATAACTAAAGGGACTTGATGCCAGTGTGGCATCAGGGCTTCTGAAAGCAAAAAGACTGAGTCCTCCCTGCAGATAACATGGGTCCTAATGAATCCCTATGGAAAAGAGAATATGTTATGTCAGGATATCCTGGCTTCTCAAGGAATCATTGCTGAAATAGAGGCTTGGTTATTCAGTGCTTTCTGCTCTAGCTGGTCAGTATTAAATGAAAAGTGAACCTCATGCTGGAGTGTTTCAAAGATGTAGTTCGCCTGGGAGGCCACAGTAAGTGGGCTCAAAAGAGTCTCTCTGCCCTCTAAGCATATTTCTTTTCCATAACACATTTTTTCTCTTTCTTTTTCAAGTGTTGTAAATCTAAATGTTGAAGTCTAAATCATTAGACTGGGTATAAAGGTTTTGTTTTGTATCTGAAGATATAAATTTAGTATTTTGATCATTTGCTAGGGCAAATCTTGTGGTGATGGTGTACTGATAATTTGCATACTTGAACATGCTATTTTCTAGCTCTAGTAAAAAATGACAAATAAAAGAAATTTTTATTTCTCTTTTGTCATTGTATAATTTATCTCCCCCCCCCTTTTTTTTTTACTCCATCTTTTCTACTTGTTATTGTCTCACTTACCTCTAAAGATCCTTCTCCAAAACAATAACAGAAAATAACATGATTTGCTTTCTGAAGATCAAGCTTCGCCATCAGCCTTTTGTTTTCATGTTGACACATGAGTAGGAGCTGCCTAAAGCATCAGTTTCAGCAGTGAACGTTTATGTTATTCATAGCTGGTAATATGTGGAGTAAAAGTTAGGTATATTTGTAAAAAAATTAAACCACAGTAAAATCCAACATAAAAATAATAAATCTATGAGATTAAAGTAAGTTAGGGGAGAAACACAAACTAACAAACAAACACATTTTAAGATTAGGCTGGCCACCCTTTCACAAAGAGCCTTGAGGGGAGGTATGTAGAAAATCGTGTCATCCTAGAGCATGTACCTTGAAGGTCTGCTGGTAATGGAAACACAAATGACTCCTGGGTCCAGGAATGCAATAACAAAATGTATCCTACCACACACAGGTAAAAATATGACTTAACCAATGCCATTAGGTACAGTGCCAATGTACTGTTACATATTAATTTATATTTTTATTAAGTCTAGTATCTGGTTTGAAAATGGTGAGGTTGTGATTAGTTGAAACATGAAGTTACACAGGAGAGATTCACAGCTGCAAACAGTGTAAGTGATCAGACAGAATTATATGTGCTAAATATGACAGGCAATATTTTGGTGGCAAGAATTAAACTGTTTTTTGTTGGTTTAGTTGTTGTTGTCATAATGTGGTGGCTTTGAGCATGTGTAAAAAGAATTAGACTCAGACAACAAGATGGCATGCTTATCTTTTGAATAAATATTCTGTGTGGATGATGTTAATTATTTCTTTTAGTGATTCAGATAGGAAAACTTCATGTGGCATAATTAAAGTAAACTCATGTATCAGAAGTGATTATTCTTTTTAATTCTGGGTTGAAAATGTTTGTGAGGATGAGAGCAAGGGATTATATATCTCTGCGAGATGGAAAAATCTGTGCCTACTCTGTGATGCAGCTGGGGTAGGAAATAGCTGCACAACCTGTTTTCTTATGACACAGCATGCCATGGAATATCCAAAAGGACTCAAGAAAAAATCTGGTTTAGATCTAAATTCATCTTTGCACAAATTTCGGTGGCTATAACTTTTGTACTGGAGAACTATGACTGAGGAAACTTCACTTTTTCAGTGGCTTTTCTTTAATGAATGAACCCCATCCTCCCCACCTTTTGGTTCTGTCTTTTTTCTCACCCTGCATCTGTCTTATTTGTGCACATGGTGAAAAGCTCCCAAGATTTTGTTTTCCACTTCTCACATAAATGGTACAGAGAACAAGAGAACCTCTAGGTGGTACTATACTGTAAAAATTAGAAGCAGCAAGAAAAATCCTGCTAGCTACTTATCCCCAATTCATGATTTCACTTAGACTCTAAGGATAATATTTACAAAGGAAATCCCTATTCCTTTCAGGTGGAATTCACTCTAACACATTAACATCTAAACATCTTCAGAGTGATAACTGTGTCAAGCTTCATTGCTGTATATTTCCCACATTTCTAACCAAGCTCTGCAGGGTCCTATTTTGTAATTATTTTCGATATCACCGAGTTTATATATTTCTGTTAGCTCAGAATTTCATTGAAGATTGATTCGTGGTTAGATATAGCAAGAAAGTCCATCTGACAATTTTGATAAATCGCTTTCATATTAGCTAGCACATAACCAAGCAATTTACAAGAGAAACAGAGCAGTTACTGAACTTTCATGTTTATTTCATGTTATATTTCTGTAGCATATATATCAGATACAAAATGTGTGCAAGGGGACATGCAAATACACAACATAGAAGTAGATGAATGCTTGAACTGACATGTAATTTGTGGTTAAGACTAAAGGAAACAAGAACTTTTTTTCTCAATTTTACAAGAACTAAGTTCTCTTTCATGAAAGAATTAGAAACTAAAGCAGACAAAACCAACTTTCTTGTTTAGAGGAAAACAGCCCAAGGTTTCTACCCAAAAGCTATACCTCTTAGCTGCCTTTTCGGTGTACACAGGATCAGATTCTACCCTAGGACAATGAAAAAAATGTGAAAATTCCCTTCAAAAATAAATTCTGCTTGTGAGTGTAATTTCAGATAACTTTGATCAATGTAACAGAATATAAGCTTGGTTAAAACATAAAGTTTTTACAAAAATTTCTTCTGCCACTCTGTGTAAGAAATATATCTACAGGTGCATGAGAATGAATACTGGATGTTGCTTATTTCTTTATGCCTAATCTTAGCATATAAAATATCAGAAGTTGTTAAATTCAGCTTAAGCTGCAGGTGGCCCAAGGGAACGGCAGACTAAGAAGCTGGTCTGTAACTTACTTGTGTGGTTTTACTCCCACAAGTGCCAGCATTACAGTCTTGTCTAAAACCATTTTTTTTCCTGACTTAGTATCCCAATTTCTGTGGAAGAAAGGCTTATACCTACAAAAGGCAGAAGAAAGTCCATGACATGAGGCTGCAGGAGAAGCCAAGCTATAAGCTGTGTCTGTATCACACAGTGAGCATCTCTCAGAAGAGAGTTCCTGATTTGTGGGGGTAGGTCTGCAGAGGAACAGCAGATGGAGCAATGTCCTGACACCTGCCTTCCTCTAAGTCTCACTATGGGAAATGGGGTAAGAACACTGTCTTCACTAAAGGCAGTTGTGGGCTGTTGAGCCATGCCTAACTGTCTCAGGAAAAAAGTGTTCACTTTTCCTGGGGTTCCTTTCATTTCAGTCAACCTTAAAATGACCCCAAGAACAGAAACTACCAAAAAAAGTACTGTACAAATACGTTGCCCTTACCATGGCAAGTATCTCTGTGGGACTGGAACAGTTGGAAGCAGCACAGCAATGACAGGCTTTTGCCACTTCTGCCAAAAATTTGTCTTCTTGCAACTCCTTCCATTTCTTTTATGCATTTCTCTTTGCTCCCTTTCTTTCTACCCTATTGACACTTTCTGCCTCTCTTTATTTTTAACCCCATGCTGCCTTTTGCACCAGAGGCTGCAATGATTGAACCAATGGTAGATGGATTATGGATCCTATCTGAAAACAGGTTCTTGTCTGAAAACCTGTCAGAAACACTGGCAGAATTGTCAGAGCAGATTAAAGTTATGGGACATACAATGCAGGTAGGGATGTACCAAGGAAACATTGGCTCATTTGGTTTGTGTCTGCTGTGGGATTAAACTTGAAACAGCTTTCAGCCTTGTACAATTCTACCCAGAGCAAGCCATTAACTGCTCACCTCATGCACAAAGAGTAAGAAGAGCAGATGAGGACCCCTGGGAACTTTAAGCCTGTTCACAAAAAATCTCAAGCAGCAATACTGTAGTAAAGACTTTCTGTTTTTGAAATGTGGTTCTCCCATTGTAATTTGACAGAAAAACAAACAAACAAACAACAACAAAACAACCAAAATGCAGACCTTCATCCAGCAGCCTTATTTCAGTATGATTATTCTCAATATATATTATATAACTAAATAACTAAATAACTAAATAACTAATAACTAAATAAATAACTTATATTATCTTAGATCATATATACCCCTGCATAATATATTTGTTTTGATAAACAATCTGTTCAGACTTATACTTATTAATATATCTTCTGCCTGTGCATCTCAGGCTGGACTGATTAGCACATGACTGCTGGTGTAGAGTGTGTTTCACAGCAGCAGTGTATTATGTGACCTGATTTTTTTTTTTTAATCACAGTTTTAGCAATCCCATCTTTCAGGTAAAATATGACTTTGGAAGTTGTGAAATAAAATGAAAAAAAAAAAAAAGAAGAAGAAAAAGCATGACTTAGATTATGTAATTCATTCTAGCAAGGCCAAAGAAACTATGTACAAATGACATTTCAAAGCAAGCAATTAGCTTAATCCAATTTTGTTACTTAATAACTTATCCTTGGTACAACAGGTCATCACATTAACTAAACAGCAAATGAACTACTCAGGAAGTGTAGCTTTTCTGTGACTCGATGAATTCTTGATGACTTTTTGTCTAAATTCTTGGACTCTAAAAAATTTAGATCGAATTTCACAAAGACAAGAGATCTACTTTACCCCAACAGCACACAGGTTATAGAGATCTTGTTAATGAAAACAGCATGTTGACTCTTAAATGTCTTACTTTTTGTAACTTTTATACTTGTATGCCAGTAATTAAAGTAGATGTGTATGCTTTGTCTGATGCATATTGGTGCTGTAAAGTGACAGCTACACAGTCAAGCATTATTAATAGAAAGCTTTCTAACTACAAAAAGTAGATCTAAAGATGGTGTAGGCCACCAGAAAGGAGTTAGCACAAAAAGAGTGTTTACTTTTTAAAAACAAATTGTACCTATATGAACTTCTGACCTTCTTTCTCAATTGGTTGAAAAATTTCACCGGTGCTGGTAAGGTCACATTTTCAAATTACGGCACCTCATTTGTTTTTTATGCCTTCAAAAAACTCTGACCTGGTTTGGGGCATGGGGTATTTTTCCCCAATACAGCATGGAAGCTTTCAAAATCTTTGGGAACAGAAGATTAATATAGATTTCAAAAAATGTACTTCAGATTTCATGTTTAAACGTTGCCACTTTAAAATGTTAATTTATATTTTATTTGAAATGTTAAATGTAACGATGGCCAGCAGTCATTAATTAGTCTGAAATTGCCTAGAAATGCCTCTTTGAAATGAAAAGTAAGTAAAAAGCATGTCAGTCAAAACCTACTCAAAAATCAACATATTATTTTGAATTTTAAAATAAAATAAAGTATCTGCTGTTTTCCATTTTAATAAAGTTCAAAGTTTGAATGAAAATATTCAGGCAATATAACAGGAAAAAAAAAAAGTGTTCGCATGGTTTTTGTTTTGTTTGGTCTGATTTTCTGTTTTTCAAAAAAAAAAACACAACATTTTTTGTTACTGTTCCTCATAGCTTATTAGAATTAGAATTTAAAAAGTAAATAGCAGGGACACTCACTGTTTCACATCAAGTATTTCAGTCTTTCAGGTGTCAAAATGTACGTTTCCACTGTACGATTTGCTGGGTCTATGCCGTCATCACCTTCTGTGGGCTGGCTAAGCACTATCCTGGCAGTCCCAGAAGAGGGCAGAGTAGTAATACAGTGTGCAGCCATCACAGCCTGTTCCTATACCTACAGACCTGCCACCTCTTGTTAAGACTGTTTTGTAAAGAACAGAAACACCTGGTTTTTGTTTATTTGTTTGTTTGTTTGTTTTTAGAAAATAAATATGGAGACTTGACTGATCAAGAGAGTATTTATTGGAGAATGAAAGGCACTTTTTTATCTGGGGCACCCCGCTTAAATATAGCAGTAGGTGCAAATCTGGACAGGCTGGATCTTGCCTTAAACAGTCTTTTTAGTCTTTCTTTCTCAGCCAACCCCACACCAATGAATTGAGAGAGGCTTTTTGTGTGTAAGCTGTAAAAATGCTATTGTATGTTAATGAGCCTCTGAGACTTAAATGCATCATTTGGCTAGTCCTTCAGCACTGGAACTTGAATGTGCTGGCTGTCAATTTGTCTTGTGCATCTTCTTTTCTAACTCAAGAAATGTAATATCTATTTAGCCAAGATACTTTTGGTCAAATTACTCTTTCTCTCTCTCTCTCTCTCTTTTTTTTTTTTCCAATGAGAAAAGTCCTATAAGCTCATTCTATTAATTTTATATTTACTCCTAGTAGCAAAATAAGTTCCCTGTAGCCTTTGAATTTACTCTCCTTAAAGCACCCAGTATTCATAGATGAATAATTGGAGAGATATTTAAAAAACTGAATCTTCTGCAAGCCTTGCATTTTGTTTCATTTATTTAGGACAATGTGCTGATCTGGAAAAACACCTTTTAAAAGAAATATAGTCTTTATTGATGAAGCCCATTTAGTTGATAATAGTTCCTTAGTCATTTGTTTTAATTATTCTCACCCTTGATGACACTCTATTTTGAGCTCTACCAGCTCCAACTTCCTGTTTTTGAGTCTCAACTGTATCTACACTGCCCAGAAAAGTTCATAAAATTAACTGAGAGAGCACTGAATTCAGATGAGATAGTGTGTGTGC
This sequence comes from Heteronetta atricapilla, assembly GCA_011075105.1. Classification (NCBI taxonomy): domain Eukaryota; kingdom Metazoa; phylum Chordata; class Aves; order Anseriformes; family Anatidae; genus Heteronetta; species Heteronetta atricapilla. The sequence continues at coordinate 11,652,282 of CM021734.1, forward strand.
TAGAGGTACAACTTGAACATTTCTGTGATACTTCTTTGGAACGTACTGACATTTTGTCTGACATTTTTCTCCTATATGAATGACTATGAGTGAAGAGGTCCCATTGCTGCTTTTATGCCCACCTCAGAACAAAATTTTAAGTCTCCTATGCATTTTTGAACATGCTTTTTTATCAAGTTGGTCTCCTAGATGCTGAGTACTATTCTCTAGTATACTAAAGAATTTATGCATGGATTAAACTTTGTACAGTGAATAGCCTATTACTTGTTTACCTGGCTTGTGGCCAGTATGCTCATTCTTTTGCAGGATAAAGCCTTACTGATAAATGTCATCTTGCTATATATCTTGGTCTGATTTACAGATATTTACAGGCCATTTATTTTACCAGGAGAGACATTTTTCTTATGGATACCAAACAAATAGGTTATAAAAGCAACATTACTGCACTAAATGCTTGGGATTCTTATATAGTTAGTTTGTTTGTTTTATGAAGCCTGCAAAGGGTAAATAACATCTAAATATGATCTTATAAATCAGATTACCAGAAATAGAAGTTGGGAATTTTTCATTCAGAAGAAGTTGGCTCATAAAAAGCTTGGAAATACATAATTTTCAAAGTTTTTTTTTTTTTTTTTTTTTTTTTT